>JAQMYL010000020.1:15708471-15733162 GCA_030014365.1 Clarias pachynema
AAACCGGAGTACCTGGAGGAAACCCACCAAACACGGGGAGAACATGCAAACTCCATGCACACAGAGACGGGAATCGAACCCGGACCCAGGAGGTGCAAGTGCTAAACACTACACCACTGAGCTGCGTAATCCAAAGGCAATGGTATTAAATCTTTTAAGTTTTGAAGATTTGAATATATTTGAAATATACTAAAGCGTATTTGTTCAGAGACCGAGGTTACGGTGGTCAAGTGCAAAATGCAAGATTCCACAGCATGAACGTACAGCTGGGATCGTTTCTGCGAATCTGACCAGGAGAAACCAGTTACTGTTGGAGTGTGTGAGCAAGTTAGTGAGAAAGTGATTGGTTAAGGGGGTGAACAATTGAGGGGATGAATGAGAGAAGAGTGAGGGAACATGACGGATGAAGTGAAGGGACAGAATTTACAAGTTGCAAGATTAAGTTGCATACAGTAAGTGACTGCATTGTATGATGATATTCAAAGTTAGTGCAGCTTTGGCCTTCCTCTCATTTACTGCATAGTTCACTTACCTTGCAGCTCATGGCATTGAGATATAATATACAGTATAAAGAGTCGTGTAGCGCTTACGAATGCGAAGCTCTCGCTCTTGTCATAGCGGTATCCTTGGAGCTTCACTTGTAAAGTGCCGAATGAATAAACCGAACAGATAAATACAAATGTATGTTAGAATCAACTACTGTATAATGTCTATAGAAAAAAAAAGTCTAGCTGCAGACGTCTGTTTCGGTGAAAGGAACCATCACCTACAGTAGTGCTGCTCGTCCCCTCAACATAACTACAAAGGTGCTGTATACCGTACGAATGTGACGAATCTATAATTATGCTTTATGCAGTTTTTCGGGGGAAAAAGGTGACTGCGGTGTGAACTTTCACTCTGAGTGAGGGATTGAGTAGGCGATCGAATAAGCAAGTGGGCGCTATTGAGTGAGTTAGTGCTGAGCAAATAAGTAAATAAAGTAAATGAGTAACTAAGGCTGAGTGAGGGAGGGAGGGAGGGAGGAAGGGAGGGAGGAAGTGGATAAGTGTGTGACACTAATGTGAGTGAGTAGAGAGAGCTAGTGTGTGATGGAGTGAGGAAGCGAGAATGCAAACTGCATGAGAACACGAGCGAGCACCCCAGTGAGTTTGTGAATGAGTGAGTGAGTGAGAGAGAGAGAGAGAGAGAGAGAATGTGAATCGGTGAGCTAGTAAGAAAATACGTTAGAGAGCGAGAGGGAGGCTATGAGTTTGTGGAAGGAAGTGAGAATGAGTGGGTGTGAGCAAGCGACGATGGGGTAAAGTGACGTGAGCGAAAGAAACGAAATAGTGTGTGTGAGTGAGTCTGAAAACAAGACATTCGAGAGTGAGTTAGCAAGTGAGCAAGGCAGGTATGAGGGAGGAAGTGGAAATGAGTGCATTAGGGGGAGTTAGTGAGTGAGATAGTGAGTGACCGAAGAGAGAGAGAGGGAGGGAGGGAGGAGGTGCATGAATGAGTGGGTGAAAAGAAGTGAGCAGGGATGTGAAAGAGAGACACAATGTGCACACACACCCTGAACGTCCCTAACCCTAACTAACTACAACTTAACATTGTTCAGACAGTTACCTGATTGTTGCTAATATTATTTTTTGTTGTTGTTATTTTTGTTTATTGTTTACCTACTATGTTATTCTTTCATATTTAATATGTTTATAATGTTTATAAATTCAGATCTGTTATTTACCATGTAATCAATGTTTGATAATTGCTTTGAAAACAATGTTAACATTTATGCCCATAAAGTTCTTCTGAACTGACAGAGTGAGAGTGTGACTGTGCGTGTGAGAGAGAGATAAAGGAGTGTGTAAGTGGTGAGAGCAGCTGTAAAAGTGAGTGAGTGAGATTGTGTGAGAGAGGGGCTGAGGGAGGAGGTCTGAGCCAGAGAGAGAGAAGGGGTGAGTGACCAAGAGAGGTTTAAATGACTGAGTGATCGAGAGAGGTGTTGAGTGAGGGAGTGAGAGGGGAGTGATCAAGAGACAATCTGTGAGGGAGAGAGACAGGAGGTGTGAGTGACAGAAAGATCGAGAGAGATGGCGTGAGTGAGTTGAGAGTTGTGAGTGAGGTGAGCAATGAGAGTGAGCAAGAAAGGAGGTAAGAGTGACGGAGCGAGATAGAATGTTTGCGGGAGAGAGAGAGAGCTGTGAGCGACTGAGTGAGAGGGAGCAAGAGAGAAGGAGTGAGAGAGAGAGAGAGTGAGCGAAAGAGAAGGTGTGAGCGACTGAGTGAGTTAGACAGAAGGTGTGAGCGACTGGGTGAGCAAGGAAGAGTGGAGAGTGAGCATGAGAGAAGGTGAGTGAGAGAGAGAGAGAGAAAGTGTGAGCGACAGAGTGAGCGAGAGAGAGAGTGAAGGTGTGAGCGACTGGGTGAGAAAGAGATTGAGTGGAGAGTGAGCATGAGAGAAGGTGAGAGTGAGAGAGAAGATGTGAGCGACTGAGTGAGCGAGAGAGAGAGTGAGAGAGAGAGAAGGTGTGAGCAACTGGGTGAGCAAAGGAGAGTGGAGAGTGAGCATGAGAGAAGGTGAGAGAGAGAGAGAGAGAGAGCAGATGTGAGCGACTGAATGAGTGAGAGAGAGAGAAGGTGTGAGCAACTTAGTGAGCAAGGGAGAGTGGAGAGTGAGCATAAGGAAAGGTGTGAGAAAGTGAGAGAGAGAGAGAGAGAGAGAGAGAAGGTGTGAGAGAGTGAGAGAGTGAGAGAGAGAGAGAGAGAGAGAGAGAGTGAGAGAGAGAGAGAGAGAGGGTGTGAGAGAGAGAGAGAGAGAGAGAGTGAGAGAGAGAGAGAGAGAAGGTGTGAGAGAGAGAGAGAGAAGGTGTGAGCGAGAGAGAGAGAGAGAGAGAGAGAGAGAAGGTGTGAGCGAGAGAGAGAGAAGGCGTGAGCGAGAGAGAGAGAGAGAGAGAGAAGGTGTGAGCGAGAGAGAGAGAAGGCGTGAGCGAGTGGACACCTCCGGCCTGCTAATCTCCGGAGCTCAGCGCAGCCTGAGGCCTGACAAATGACCCTAATGAAATTGGACAATTCAGCATACATGCATAAAGGAATGTTAAATATTGATGCGGTAGATTCCCCTGGTGCTGGCTATTCAGACGTTTAATATTTTAAATACCTGACACACTACGCCTGATAAATGCAGGCGGTGAAATTGTCCCGCGTTAGTTTTTGTCATGAGCGTCGCAGTTAGCGGACGGCGGCCGCATAAAAACACTTTGATCCGTAACGGAGCCGCATGTTTCTCCGCGGCAACAAAGAAAGAAAAAAATGAATTCCTTACTGCATCCCACAATAGGCTTTCTGTTTCATTGATTCATTATTAAATCTTACTGCTAGGCATGTGGAATTAAATAAAGGCGATGGGTTTTAACTTGTACAAGAGTATCAAAGGAGGTTTATTAGTTTCCTCAAGCGTATTCTCCTAGAAGAGTAAAAATCATCCATCAGTTCCAGCGTTCAGGAGAGCTGGAGTCGTCATCTCGGATATTAATGCCGCGAGAGGAATGTTCTCCATCGCATCCTCCAGCAGTGTTTAACCTCTTTCACTCCAGGGAAATGGAGATGATTATACGCTTTCTCTCCTCACTCTTATAACGCGATATTAACACTAATCAATCCTCATTGTTTGCAGCGGAGCTCCTGGATAATAAGCGTTTAAACCTTTTTTGGAAAATGTTACAAATTAGTCAAATATTTTACAGTAAAATCATCTCCATGACCATGTGAGGTTCAGATTTACAGATAATGTTTCAAATCACCAGGCATTTCTAAGAATAATGAGATTAATACCCGATTGAAAAAGATACGACAAGTCTGATTTGTTATACATCAATCGGCTATGACATTACTGTATAACCACCCGCATGGTTTTGAGTAGGTGCCACCAAAACTCTGACCCAATCTAGACCGTCTAAACATCAAAATGTGACCTTTATCACAGTAGCTGAACAGAAATGTGACCCTTATCACGGCACCTGGAAGTGGGTGGGATATATTAGGCAGCAAGTGAACATGTTCTCTTTAAGGTGTTGGACTAGTGATCAGAAGGTCCAGGTTTAAAGCCACAACAAATTGCCACTGTTGGGCCCTTGAGCAAGGCCCTTAACCCTCAACTGCTCAGATGTGCAATGAGATAAAATGTAAGTCACTCTGGATAAGGGCATCTGCCAAATGGCAAAAAATGTAAATGTTGTAAAAAGTTGATGTGTTTGAAGCAGAAAAAATGGGCAAGTGTAAGGATTTGAATGACTTTGATAAGGGCCAGACTGAGACGTCTAGACGAACGGATCATGTGGGATGTTCTCAGGGTGCAGTGGTCAGGACAAACCAAAATAAAACCAAAAGAAGGAACACTTGTGAACTGGCGACAGGGTCATGGGTGGCCAAAGCTCTCTGATGCACATGGGGGGGGTAAAGTCTGGCCCATGTAGTCCGATCCAGTAGAAGCGCTAGTGTAGATCAAACTGGTGAAACAATAGCTGTCCTAATGTTATGGCTGATTGGTGTATACAGTAACACTCACCTGAAGGTTGTTATGCAAGAATGCAAATCAAATGAAACTGAAATCTATTTGAAATATCCTGTGAATTTGGTTAAAATGTCCATCAAGCTCAGCATTTCCTTAAATTGCAACTTGTTTTTAAATATTATCATCTATTGATGCACAATCCTCCATGAGTCGCCTGTAACGATTTCATCATGAAAGTACAAGAACTATTCGTGGCAAATCTTTGCGAAAAATGACGAGGTCATGTACGAGAAATGGAATTAGTCAAACTTGTGTTGTTTCATAACTGTTAAAAGTGAGAGTAGACCAGCAGAGGAACCAGAGCGCATTTCCTAACCATCACCAAAAGCGACACATAATGAAAACACTCACACAACGAAACCATCATATCCAAAAACAACAACAACAACAGAGACCCCACACACACAAACACCATGGCAGACGGAAAGGGGTGTAAAGCGACCCCGGAAACAAAGGCACTGTATTACTGTACGGTACCATGTTTTAGCAAGGCACTGAGATTTTCTTTATGATTTAACCTGAAAAAAACCTGCGAGAGGGGAAAAAAAAAATATATATATATAGCTATGCAGCTCATCTCCCTTTTTCTCCTGACTGCATTAAGAGTTGCCCTCCAAATATACCCCCTTACAATCGCCTCATAAAGATAACACGCATACCAATTATTCAAATCCTTTCAGATCTGGGCACTCAAAGCAATCGGTTAATGTTTTAAAAATCAATTTCATTCCCATGAGGCCCGACAATTGAATGCCCCGAGAGCAGGCAATTATTAAACACACACACACACACACACAGAGAGAGAGAATAAATCCATAATTAGCACGACGGTAATAAAGCCTATACACTCGGAGCGGGAACTGTTAAGCAGTCGACGTGGGGAGGAAGAGGAGGAAGAGAAGGGGAGGAAAAAAACGAGGCCAAGGGGCGGTGACACTCGCGAGGGACGACCCTGAGAATCTCATTATGCATACGCCCAATGAGGCCTCCTGGATTTGCATACAGAAGACAGACCAAATAAGGTCATAAATCAGGATTCCATATTCAAATGGATTTGAGGTTGTGATGGAGGTGGAGGTGGGAAAGAAGCGCCTGGCATGTCCTTTAAAACCATATATCCCATATGGGGTGTGTGTGTGTGTCGGGGTGTGTGTTGAGCACACCTAACCAGACCACTTATGTAGATACGGCTCATTGAATCGCCCAGGGACAAAGTCTCCGCCTGGATAGATCAATACTGCGCAGGCATCACGCATCTTCGTCAAGTCGTTTGCCATCGCTGTCTTCTGTCACACTGGAAGGTCGAGTCTCATTGCATCAAAAGAAAAAAGAAAACACTTCAAATCTTATTTCTCAACAAAGCGAAGAGATTTGCGAATATAATAATGAGTGGAATTCATTTCAAAAAGGAAAATCATATTCATATTAAAGTCCTACTTCTCAAGAGGGCGTCAAGGGTGGTATACAAAGTTACAGTACGTACTGTACAATATGCGCAAAAAAAAAAAAAAAACACTCCTAGGGCACAAATCGAACAAGACGCAAAGGCGTAAAAGTTTTCGTCTTCGTAAGGCCAACTCGGAATAACCACGAGGGACTTTGCATTTCACACCCCGTCAGCTTCCCTACCTACAGCACGATGTTCTTTAAGGCAAAAGAAATCACTGCCTTTCCCGTTTTACACGCACGCATCTGGAATTCTTTCTTTTAGTTACATGCAAATAGCGATCCATCAATCAATTTCTTATCCCCCCACCAGCCCCGCCCCCCTCCCAAAACTACCATCAGAAGGGCAGTGGCTGTGAAGTGCAACACCCCCCCACCACTACACACACACACACACACACACACATACTGTACACACTCGCATCAACACCCAAGACTTCCCAGACTCTCAGTGCTCTCAGGCATAATTAATACAGAGCCCGCTTCTATTACTTGGTTTGTTTAACTCATCTCAGAACTGAGGGCGAGATGTCCTTATTTGAATCACTGCACAAAATTCACTTGTTCGACATCACTGAACTTGGTCTCATCACGGCGGCGGGGCTGCGAGGCGGCAGGATCCGTCTTTTTTATTATCAACCTTGTGCTGCCTGACAATGTCATTATTTCTGTCTGGACATATCGCCATGCAAATGCACTTACTAATAATGAAGGTTGGGGCTTTACAGCTTTACACACGACACAAGATAAATATATTCATAAGATGCTGTATGGCAGGAAATATCACCGAACTGACATGTTATTTGTTTTTTGTTCTTTGCGTCGCCTTTTTTTTTTTTTCTTCCTCTTTCCAGTGGGAATTTTGTAGATAGTCTTGTTTTTTCTCAGTTTAAAAAGGCAATATTCCCCAAGAAAGGAAGATCCGTCTACTATTCACTAATTCGTACGTGGAAAATGTGGTAGCTCAGAATTCAGGAGCTCTCACGGTGCTGTGTGGTGTTTTTCCAAAATGGTTGCAATTTGATTAGCCGTTAAGGCTAATCGCGTTTCCACTGTAATTGTTGCGCTTGTTGTCTTTCCTCACACCAACACATGTAGGGAAAATCTTGATGTTCTAGCTATTTTTTGCCTTGTTTCCAAAATTATTTACCTACAGGTCTGTATGAAAGACCTTGGCTGCATTTTTAGGTCGCTAAGTCATTAGCCTTAGAAGGTCAGTAGCTAGCATACAGTATGTCGCTCACCCTTTTATACTTTTTTTTAGGATATCTACTGTACAAGGGGTGTTCAAATCAAACCAGGACTTTTGGAAACCCTTTATTTCTCTATATAATCCCCTGCTACATCAATGCACTCATCCCAGTGTTTCACTAGTGCTTGGACACCATCAAGGTAGAACCTTTTCTCATTACACCACAGCTATGATCTTGAATGATCATGGTCTTAAAACGTATTTTTATCAGAGCTTTTGTGTTGAAATAATTTGTAGCGCTTGTTTCAAATATAAAGTGTATTATAAATCAAATGAATTATTATTACAGTACGATCGGACTGCCTGCTTCATGTCTGAAACCCCGGCCTCCCAGGAACTCCTTTAATGGTCCGAACATGTGGAAATGTCTTGAAGCGAGATCAGGACCGTACAGGGGATGTGGCGATAACTCCCAGCCGAGTTTCTTGTAATGCGCAAGAGGTGTTGGTGAATGATTGTGTGTACAGTTCACACATACAGTCTCTTCTGTAAGTTGGTGACAAATTATCTGTCCATTTTCAAAGATCACTGAATGTTCACAGAAACGACTCAAGTGTTTTACGGCGGCTAAGAGTCTCATCGCACCGTACTGTGCTTGAAGTCTTCTGTAAATGCCAATCATGAGGGTTTTTTTTTTTTTTTTTACGCCTTCCTTCATGAGAAATTTGATCAGGTCCCGGTTTGACTTGAACACCCCTTGTAAAAACTAATAGATTTATGAGTCAGTTCACAAGACAGGAAAAAACATCTTTGTTGATTGTAAAAGACTTAAATCTTGCCTGAGTGAAAGTTTTTTTTAATTTTTTTTATTTTTATAGATCTGCTTAAAGATGTAAAATACAACTGTTGCGGTCATATACAAATGACAAAACTAAGATGAACCAAAAACATGTGGTATTTAGGGGCAAGTCAAGGCAGACCATGCAAGAATCACCAAAAACTAGACCAGTAATGTGTTTTTATAGGGCTTTTTTTAAACAAATCAGACCAGACTGGACCGTTAATGGACATCCATGGTGACTGAAACAGGACTGTACTTCTAATGATAATATAATGTTATATTTACCCACATGCTTTAAGCTGGATGGGTGGGGAAAAAAAAAAAAAAAGAAACAAGAAACTTTGTTGGAAAACTTGAACATTTTCTGAGAAAATTAACAGTTTCCACAGAGGAGTGGAAACAAAAGTTTTATTGTAGCGTTGAGATTTTACAGGAGCTGCCCCAATTATATCTCTGTAAACACAATCACGATTTTTTCCAAAAAAAAAAACCTTTTGGAGCTGTAAGACCCCGAAGTTTGCTCAAAACCTCAACTCACAGTTTCTTGGAGAGAACTAAATGGAAATGAGTGAAAGCAAACAAACCGTGATTAAAGTTCCCCATGGTGTAAAGTCAATTGTGGAACAATTTGCCAAAAAAACACCAGAAAGTTTTTCGGGCTCTCGGTCTAATAACCAGAGACGGAAAGAGACTCAAACAAAAGATCAGTCAAATGTTCATTTGAATATTCAAATCCCCGTCTATTAAAAAGCCAGCTCCATCCTTTTCCCCGTCGTTAAAAACATCCTTTTTTTTTTTTTTTCTCCTAAAACTCTGAGAGGGCATCATCATTTGAATTGGGAAGAGGGATTTTGGGTACTCGGACGTGGCAGCCGATGAACCTTTTTGGTGTTTGCTTATTTTATTGAAGATCCACTGGCTCGTGTGAACATTTTCCGCGTTATTTGATGCGAATCATTTCAGCGCCGCAACAAAGAACAGATGACGATGAGCTAAACACAAAGCCTGGACGATATCTGGCATCCTCTCAGACACGAAGGACGGGTTCTTATGATTTCTCTAATTAAAGGATCGAGATGAAGAGAGATGAAGGGAGATCAGCTGGACGGCGCGCCGCTTGCACACTTTATTTAGGAGCTTTATTTTGGGGGACGTCGGGGGCAATCATCCAAACCGGCGTGCAAATTAACAAATGGTCCTTGGCTAAAACAATTAAGCGCGTTAAGTGGTGGGGTTGCTGACAAGATCCTGTATGTGTATGAAAATCAATCAGCGCCCAGAAGAGAAGAGTGCATCGGAATGCTCGCAGGGAATTAGCTTTGCACAGACACTGTTGTGGTACCTACTTCGCCATCCATCCATCCATCCATCCATCCATCTATCTATCTATCTATCTATCTATCTATCTATCTATCTATCCTATATGTGTACACAATGTCTTGCCTCTTTATATATGCATCCGATATCCATGTCTTTCTCTTTTTCAGCATTGGTAACTTACTAACTGCTTTCTGTCCCCAGCTCCTCCTAAAATTCTTCCTCATGCCTCACTGCAACATGATTAGATCCTCCTTCAGCTTCAGATAGTCTTCCCTTTATTGCACTGCATCTTCTCATCCATGTTAAGCAGGATGTATCATTTTACTGTAATGGATTCTTAATTATTCTCCATTGCTATTTCTGCCTTTCAGTGGAGGGGGGCAGGAATTAAATCATACTGTATGTATTATTAATCGGTGCATTATCTTCCTATACATCCATAAACAATACCACAGGGGTGTAGCATCAATTATTCTGCTCGTAAGAGCGCCTGTACTGTAAGTACGTTCACTGTATTGCACTGCACTCCTGCGTTAGCGTGCGTCCGGTCCAGAGAGGGGACACCGGACTGAACTCCTCCATTCCAAGCAATGTTGATGGACGCGGAACAATTACGCACAATTTATCATCTTATTAGCATCTGCTAGCATATGGATACGTATTCTTTTCGAAATTGTAATCATGTCACTAACAGTCCATCACCTTCACTTTGTTGTTTTTTACAGACATTAAAATTGTCTCATGGTAATGGACCGCACTTAACTTTCACCTCGAGCTTTCCTTTCCGGAAATGACACTATGTTCAAGGCCTAAGCTTGCATAAACAAAATGATTTATCCCGAGCTTCTGTATGAAAAAAAAAAAAATGGAAAAAAAAATCCCACTATTTAATTATTCCAGGGGCCGGCAGATTCATCTTGCGCTGAGTTATGGAGTGCCGCCTTTATGATTGAAGTTGATGGAATACGAGGCGAAGAGTGTCACCATAAATCCTCAATAACGCAAACGTTTGAGGAATCTCTCAAGATAAAAATGCAAATGTCATTAAGGAACGGTTACCTTGTGCTGATATAGCAGCTCATATTCAGGAAGAAAAAAAAAAAAAGAACGAAAGAAAAAGTGAGCGTTGCCACCAGAGCAGAGGAATAAATATAGCATCAGACGGTCTGTAACATCTGCTTTTACAGCTCGTGTAAGAGAGAGAGAGAGAGAAAGAGAGAGAGAGAAAGAGAGGCCTTTCGGAAATAAAAGCGTTGCCACATTTTTAATCTTACACCACTTCTTCTTCTAATGAGGGGGCATAAACTTTTAGGCGGGGGTTAAGGATAAAGTGCAGGCTTGGAGATGCAAATGGGGGGTGGTTGAAAATGGCATCAGTACAATGTGCAGCCTTGTTAGCAGTCACAGCCCAACACTGAGGACAATCAAGACACCTCGTCACTTCCCTTTTATCTCCCGTCACTCGCCAGATGAAAAATCACTATGAATTTGCAACATCCAGGCGCATTAACATAACAAAGCCCGGGAGGAGAGAGAAAGCGAGAGGAAAAAAAAAAAAAAAAAAAAAAGCCTGTCTTCTCTCAAATCTCCCAAAAGTCCCACGGACATGCTCGAGACGCGGCGTTCTCTCTCTCTCTCTCTCTCTCTCTCTCCCATTTTCCTTTTTCTCTCTCTCTTTCTCTCAAATTCTCTCTTTCTCACACACACACACATACACATACAGTAAGAGCAGCTGTCTGCCAAACACCTCGCGATCTCCCATCGCAACATCTCACCACTGCTACGCTGTCAGCACAATAGATTAGAAGCATTAAAGACAGTTTCTTCTTGAAGAATACGAAAGAAAGGGAAGGGTGGGAAAGGGGGGTTAAAAAAAAAAGAAAAAAGAAAAGAAAAATCCCCCCCCCCCCCCCACACACACACACACACATACACACACACCCCTTAAGTCTCCATTCCTCCCCCTCAATGATTCTCATCTCCTGGAAAGAAACAGGATGAGAAGACATTATGCATATGAAAACGCCCTGTGATTTATGCATGCACGCCATGCAGATTCCATTACGGGACACCAGGCTTGAGTGAGAATTTTTTTTTTCCTTTTTTTTTTCGTTCTTCATTTTCTACTCCGGCCATGATGATCAGACGTCTTTTCGCTACACCTTACAGAAGCAGACAGATTTGCACACGCGCATCGGTAGAGTCCGAAAAAAGATGATAGACTGCTCTCGACCTGATTACGCTTACAGAGGCGATGCTGAAATCTCTCCACTCTATCATGCAGCAAGTTTTGGAAATGAAATTCGATAATGTAAGGTATGGAAGGTATTCTGTGTCTACATGAGGTTTGTGTAAGGAATGAACCGTAATAGGAAAGTCATCATTGACGAGCTTGAAACGAGAATGCGCAAACACCTCCAACACCTTTTTAAGTACTGACACTGGAGACTCCTTCCAAAAAAAATATGTCAATGCTGCTCTCTTTCTCACCTTTTATCTTGTTCAGGATAAAAGTGGATGCTGAGAATACTGAGGGTTTGAGACAAGAATACACCCTAAGTGGGATTTCCTTACGTACAGTAGATGAGACTTCTCTGGGAAACTGGAGAACCAGGACAAAACCCATGCAGTCATGGGGTGGACAAGCAAGGAAGCTCAGGAAAGAACCTGCGATCCTGACGCTGTAACATGCAGTGCTACTCTCTTCACCACCCCAATAAATCTAATACTTACCCCTTGAAGATTCTGATCAAATCCTGTTTCCACATCTGGTTTAAAACTCTTGTCTTTAAGACGTTCATGCTCTTCTATAAAATGACTTAAAAGTGTCGAAAATCCCAGTACAAACACTGAGATAAGCAGATGGTTTAAAGCAAAAATCCAATTTCTCCCACTTAACCCTAATTGGGTTGTCTTTGAAGATTCTTAGTCATTCAGGTGAGGTTACCTGGAAGTTGAGTCATGTCAACTAGACTTCTTTCTTGTTAGGTTGAAATGTTTCATGACTCAGTCAAGTAGCTTCCTCAGTGTGACGGAAGTTGGTAAGATGTTCCCCTAATGAGTCCATTCAGGTACAGTAGGAGAGGATGATCCTTGACCCTGGAGGATACAAATTTGTGAACTTCCCTCCGACTGAAGAAGCTGAAATTGAAGTCCAGTTGACACGATTCACCTTCCAGAGACCCTAATTGAGTTGATCACTGACTCAGTTTATGAAGTACAGGTTCAGGGAAAACAAAATGAAAATGGCAATTAGTCTACTCTGCATATGTTTGGACTGGGGAAGGAAAAGCACCAAGCACAGGGAGAACATGTAAACTCCACGCAACACAGCACAGCACGGAGGTGAGAATCGAACCCTCAACCCTGGAGGTCTGAGGCCACAGTGCTGACCTCTGCACCACTATGCCGCTTAAGCACAAACTTGATTGTTTTAGTATTATTATTATTTTTTGAATAGAGGTTATTCATTCTAGAGCAATTTGTTGGCAATACTGAGATTTGAACGCGCAACCTTTCAGTGAGTAGTTAAAGAAATATCAGTCAATGGTGTAGCTTTGGCCATTAGACTTATCTTAGGATTGAAAATGCTTGATCGAACATACTGTATTTAAAATATAGCATGGTGTACATTAGGGGTGCTACTTATACCTGCTTAGTACCGAAAGTGCCGAAAGTGGGCGTGGCCTGTAACTTTTGTCTGTTGTCTTTGTCTTTTGCTAGTTAAAGATAAAACCTGGCACTGATGTATATACACACTAATATTTGCACTTCTGGTAGATGCTAAAGTGCATTTCTTGACTCAGTACAATAAAGTCGTACCTGCCTGCCTACCCGCTTACCTACCACACAGTGACCTAAGAATCATTCAAGCATAAAACAACATCTAATTTAGGGCTTGAACCAGTGAGAAACAGGTGCAGATGATTAGTACTGTATACGTACAGTAGGATGCTGAATGCTGAGTGGTTGTAACAGACGAGAGGGGAAACGAGGTTGCTGCTGAGGTTGTTACAAAAAGAACCAATTTTCCTAATCTTTATGCACTTTGCAGCCTGTCAGAGTAAAACATCGGTTCCCATTTCTGTAGTTTAAACTACATCATTTTATTTATATAATCAATATGAAGAAATGAGGGGAGAATCAAGACTTTTGCACAGTACTGTACATGATTTGCATCAATAATAGGTAATAATTAGCATTTAGATTTAATCAGCAATTTTGTTTGTATGTGCCTGTTATATTTTCGAGCAAATTTTGTTCAAAAAATGCAAATAAAACAAGTTTAATTTAACCCATCGTAACCCTGACCGGGCAGTTACTAAGCAAGAATTGTATAAATGCGGCTGTTCAAAGAGAAAAAAAATCAATAACAGTATTTAGAAAATATTATGTGGATTAACACCTTCATATTCAATATCATAAGTATTGTACAGTAACTGTTTGCTTGATTGAACAAAAAACATCAACTAGAGCTATATTAAATTAGTGCTAGACTGAGCAATCATTCCATAAACATACTGAATGCAATCTCGGAGTGTGACCCATTTCACACTGTGTCTTTCTGAGGCTTTTTTACTCTGCCAAAAAAAAAAAAAAAGCTAAATCAGTCCCGGTGTACACCCCTCTCCACTGTCGTGAATTTGCATACAAGCTCGGCTGTATTGTTTGGTTTGTTAATCACGTGCATGGCCAAGATGACAGAAAAGTGGTTCAGGGGAGAGAAAACAGAACTGCCCTCACACTCCTCCATCCTCCCCTCTCCTCCCCTCTCCTTTTCTTCAGCCTGCTGTGATTGAGGTCAGACAGCCGCTTCCTCTCTGGCCAGCTAATGTGATTGCATCGGAGCAATCCCCCTAAACTGCATCCAGCTCTGATCTGCATAGTAATTGGCTGTGCTCTCCTTGGATGTGACCTTGGTAAGGTGCTCAGTCACTTTATCCTACAAACCGCCAATCACTTCAAGGTGCTTTAGCTTTCTCTATTTTCTTCCTTCTCGGTTGTATATAACATGGTGGACACTAAGATACATCTCAATAAGCTGCAGCACAACAGAAAAAGTAGTTTGGGCACTTGGGGCACAGATATACTGTACCAGGTGAGTGGGCCTCCATGACACCCTGGACATTCCCCCTTAACTGTTTACTTTATACATTTTTTTTTCCATTGCCATAACACATTATTGGTGCAGATTTTATTGTTTTTTTATGTTATACATCTAATACAGAAAACGTGTGTGTCAAAGAAGCTACTTCTAAAGTTTATGCCACATCTAAGCGACCAATCCTTCTTACCTAAAAAATTGTTAACTTCAGTCGTTTTGGAGAGATGCCCCCAAAATGGCCATTTTTCAGTGATATACTGTCTTGTTTCAAACACTAATCATCTAAAATGCACATTATTCATATTTCTTTATTGGTTTCAGCTTCTAGAAGCATATGACCTGTAAAAATTGTTGCTTAAATTAAAGCATTGGTAAAAGTTTTAAAAAATCAAAAGAATCTGTAGTGTCCGTAACCATGTCAAATTCATGTTGGAATATCTTAATTTTTCAGTTTAGAATAATACACCTTTTCAGCTTTATGTACTGTATTTTCAAGTGAAATGTAATTTGGCCAAGTTTCATCTGCATAACAGTTAAGTTCATTGAAAGATTTAAATTCAGAAAAGTTACAGACACTACATAAAAGGTAATGAATGTGTCATTAGCAAATGTGTTTTTTTTTTTTTATCTGATAGAAGTATAAATGTGTATGCATATTTACAAAAATGAAGCATGGATCAGGAGTATAAAATTTTTTTTTTTTTAAACTTAATCCCCAATACTATATTTTGGGCATCTTATTTTCCCCCCCCCCAACATACATTTAAACTCCTCTTGCAGGTAATTAATCTCATTTAGATTTGAATTTACTCACAAATACTTAATCATAAAAAATAATAATAATAAATAAATAAAAATAAAATGAGACAAAAATGATTTGATTTCCCACAGTGCTGTTATGTTCTTGACCCTCATTTTAGAAATTTCTGGGTACAAGACAAATCACAGTTCTATACCGTCTCAATATGTGTGTTTTAATACATTTTTGTTTCCATACTAACAGCTAAGAATACTGGAACTTTTATGGTGGACAGAGCACATTATTTTTTGCTATAACAATAAACAAATTAAACTGTTTATTTATTAAATCTCAAAGTATAATCACTTATACAATATGATGAAGGGTTATGTAAAGGAAATGTTTATTCTCCTGTTTAGTCTCCTGTGCTTGTGTGTTATTATAAGGTTTCCATCATGGGAAAGTCTTCAGGACAGAGGACATGGGACTTCAATTCATTGGTAACAACAAATTGTGTTTTTTTATTCATTATTTCTTGTTCTTCTTGTTTTTGCCTTATTAAATTCAAAAGAGGAACAAAAGAGACCCTGGTAAAGGAATGACTTTATAGCTTTTATCATGTTAGTGATAACAGGAACTAAACTGTTTCGCAGACCTTCTACAACATTAAATGCAAGTACGAAGTAATAAATACGGCGTGCCATTCTTTACTACAATGCAGAATTGTAATAGTTGGCAATTCGCTCTGGAATAAGAGGAGAAAAAACAGTAATTCCACTTTATGCCGGGCAGCATGACATACTGTAGCTGTGTTGTTGATTATTTTCCTATAAGAGCATTCCACCAGATGTTTACCTAGACAATCCTACTGTACTGTATGTCTGCATAAAAGTGTGTCAGTTGCACCTTATATTCAGATGCACATTGTTTGAACAAGTCCTTCACTGTATTTCTGTATTAGTGTATTTTTTTAAAAATAATTGCTTTAAATATCAATTCCTAGATGCTTTAATAAATAAATAAATAAATAAATAAATAAAATGGCAGCATGGTGGCGTAGTGGTTAGCACTGTCGCCTTGGGGACACCTCCAGGGTCCGGGTTCAATTCACGCCTTGTGGTCTACCGTGTGCACGTTGCTTGGTGAGTTTCCTCTGGGTTCTCCGGTTTCCTCCCACAGTCCAAAAAAATGCAGATTAAGCTATTTGGCATTCTCAAATCGCCTGTTGTGTGTGGATGCGTGTGTGAATGCTACCACGGTCATAAAATAGGAATAAATACAGTGGTCACTACTGGCCTCCAAGATCCCTAGTTGGACTAGACGGATGGATATTATATATATATATATATATATATATATATATATATATACAGTATACCATGATTTATGTATGTTTCTTCCATATTAAGTCTCTGGTTTGATCCGAATCTCACTGTCAGTGTGGTGTTTTACATGTTTTTTGTGTTTGTGTGGGTTTCCTTCTGGTTGTCCGGTTTTCTCACCTTTCCTAAAAACATGCCAGTAGGTGCACATGATAAATCGCGCCTGGTGTAAATGAGTATCTTTTTGTGCGAGTGCGTTGTGTATGTTGACCTGCCCAGGTCGTACTCGCACCTCACATCCAGTGCTCCCAGGACTGGATCAATCTTGCTCACTGGGATAATGTGTTTACCAAAAACAAATGAATAGATAAATAAATGATATTTCATGTATTTTTTTTTTACCCTGTGAGGATCAATCAAACCCGATCATACCGGATACTCTATCAGTGAAAAAGTCTGTGTGGTCCTGATGATCTGTGTAAAGATGAAGACGTCACCATAGATGGACTTTTTTTTTTGAATATATTTAATTTTATTAAAAACAATACCCAGCTTTAGTTTAGATTATAAGTTTCTGTTTTGTTCAGCGAAATGTTTCCCGATAACCTTCCCCCTGTCCTTCTAGCAATGCACGGATTTGTGTATGCTCTTTTAGAAGTTAAAAGTCGTATGTATTTTTTATGAATGTCTCTAGACTCCCCCCTCCACCATTCCCACCCCCACGCCAAGCAGAAAACAAAGACTCGCAACTTCATATGTCCCCAGATGTCAGTGACAAGGTACGCGCTGGCTTTTTCTGCTGATTTGATGTGCATTTCAAACAGCCAACTTCACAACTATGCTGCTGATTTGCAATGGAGATTCTGCTTTTTTTTTTGTGTGTGTGTGTGTGTGTGTGTGTGTGTGTTTTTTGTTTTTTTTTATTCTTTGCTTTGGAGGCAAAACAGAATGTCAAGTGAGTGACAAGTTTGTTTTCGTGTAATGATTTCTACAAACTCTTGGTCTGTTGTGTTTTGTTCCTTTGCTGGTTTGACCTAGTTGCAGATGAACGCACGCTCCGGTTCTTGCCTTTTGCTCTCTCCGGTGTCTCGAACACTTCCTTCTTATTGTTAATCACAATACACTAAAACAAAGAACGACAACACGGAAGTGATTGTGATGTAACTAGACTCAGAAATGTATAAAATACTGCACATATAGTCATTGCCAACATAAATAAAACCGATTGTTATTGGAGAGTTAGCATTAAATTCATTGAGAAGCCCATTATATGAGCAAATTATATATTGTCCATAATGAAGGTCTTTTATGAGATCCCTGAGGAAGTTGGAGCCGCCGGGGGGGGATCAGCGCAACCCAGCAGATTTAGCTGGAACGTTCTCAGCCGTATTCAAGATGGAGGAAAGCTTTGTTATACGAGTGTGCTGCATCCCTTGGGCTGTCTCTCAGCGAAAGCCATGGGCTGTGATGACTTTCTCATACCAAAGCGGCGCCCCTCTCACTTTCCCTTTCTCTTTTTCTCTCTCACCCTCCCTCTATCGCCCACTCTCAGAGCGATGGCGGCATAATTGTGCCACGGGGTTTTTCGCTGCTGGCATATTTGTCACCTGGAGATGTGCCACTGCAATCTCGAGACGAGGCCCTGCTTCCTGTTTGGGGTTTTCAATACGTAGAGGCTCTTTGTTGACTCACTGCTTTCTGTCTTTGTGTCAGGGAACTGACAATTTGGAAAAGTTTTATTCGCCTCCAGCTTTTCCCCACACAGCTCTGAGCAGAGATCAACTCGATACAGAGATGAAGATGGACCAGAAGATGAGCAGTTCCATGCTACTTAGGCACCTCAGATCTTCACTTATATCCGACTTAAATTTCTAATTTAGGATTTGGCTGATAAATGACCTTGGTATTTAAAAAATAATAATTTTATGGTTGTATGTGCACTCTTCTATATGATGTTTCTTCAAATATTCCCTCGACAGTTGTGGCATCTTATAGTCTTAGCACCTTAAATCAGTTCTACCGGAAATCCTTTGTAATATTCTGCTGTAGGTTCATACACAGAAACACACAAGTTCATTCCACCACCCAGGAGCCAGAACAATCTAGATGCATGTCTTCCTCCATCACTGAGAGATGAGGTTGGATCAGTCGAGCAGAGCTGGAGGATCGGGGGGGGGAAGGGGCGTGGAGCGGTGCTGTCGGAAGCGGGGTGGTGAGCGAACTGCTGTAGTCCAGTACTGAAATGAAAAGGGACTGAACAAGCACCTGAGTGGCTGTTGTGGAGAGAAATTGACAAATTTTTCTGATGTCATAAAGAAGAACCCAACATGAGTGTGTAAGGTTAGCAACGTGAGGGGGAAAAAGGACAGTTTATTGTCCAGGGTTAGCCCAAGGGGATTTCACTTTCAATGAGGATGGGATTCGAACCCACGCGTGCATGATATAAACATTTAAATAAAACCATATGCAAATGTTGAATATTTGAAAAATGTACAATTAAATACCAAAATTTTTCATGAATGAAAGTGTAAAACCAACTGACATTTACAGCTGAAGGTGGCATAGTGGTTAGCACTGTGGCCTTGCACGGGTTAAGGGTTCAATTCCTGCCTCGGGTTTGTTCTTGGTGGGTTTCCTCCGGGTATTTTGGTTTCCTCCCACAGTCCAAAAACATGCAGATTAGGTGTGTGTGTGTGTGTGTGTGTGTGTGTGTGTGTGTGTGTGTGTGTGTGTGTGTGTGCCCTATGATGGATTAGCACCCAGTCCAGGATGTACCCTGCCTCATGTCCAAAGTCTCCTGGGACAGTCTCCAGGCCCCCTACAGATAATGTAGTATAGAAGATGAATGAATGAATGAATGAATGAATTTACAGCAGGATACAGTCACAGTACAGTGATGAGACACTTATCGGCAGTGAAACATTTGAATGGTGCAGATGTTTTAAAGATGGTTGTCTCCATGAATTACAGTATGAGGTGGATCAGAGCCCACTGCACTCATTTCTGTGAACATTCGACAAGTGGAACACCTGATCCATGAAAATTAACAGATAACTTGTTGCCAATTTGCACAAGAGACACGTACAGTCCTGACCTTGTTCCAAGACATTTCAACATGTTTGGGCCATTAAAGAAGTTCCTGGGAGGCCAGCACGAATGTGTTGTAGGCAGTCCAATGTGTTTCAGATGTGAAGTAGGCAGTCTGATCATGGCTCTGATGTACTGAGAACACATTCTACCTTGATAGAATTCCAACACTAGTAAAACACTGGGATAAGTGCATTAGTGTAGTAGGGGATTATATAGAGAAATAAAAGGAGTTTTTTTTTCTCTCATAACTTTTTGTTCTGTTATTCTGCACAATCAAAAGTCCGGCTTTGACTTAAATATCCGTCATATGAACCTTGTTACAGCAATCTAATTAGGAAATCTTAGTACAAATAATTTATGTTGGCTTTGCTCAAAGTAGCCACTATTTAAAGATCAGAGACACAACCAACAATATTAAAACACTCTGGTTAATACATTAAACTTTTATATAGCAACGACCAACAAACAGACATGAATGGCATACAATCCAGATGAACACACATTTTTTAATCTATATATTTTTTTAGATATGGTGAAATTTTCTGTGAGAACATGTTTATTTATCATTTATGGAAGGAGTCTCCATTGTCAACCATGTTTGAAAGTCAGAGAAATTAACTTGTAACATTTGTTTTGTGACATGAAAAGTTGCTTTTTGTGTTTTATGAACTTAACTGAAAAAGAGGTTGTGAGGTAATGACTGTTTCACCGAAAAAGGATAGAAGGTAAGCCACGTTGTTGAATCATACGTATATATTTAAACCTGATTGATTAAACACCAATTAATTATGACGTGGTATAAGCGTAATAAAAGTCCAGCCCCGAAATGAAAAAGTAATCAACTTCTGGTCGGTATCACGCCACATCTCTCCATCACTCCATCACGCTGTCATTGATTATTTTCCTCCAAAAGCACACCCTGCCATGTTCTCCTCCTCATTACACCTCATATGCTATAAAGCTTCTTTAAACCTGTCTCCGAAAGCATCACAACACGAAGCTGGTGCCGAAACAAGCATCACACTTTCTCGACATGGTAACATGAACTTAACTTTGCTAGGCTTTTTTGGAAAACTTGGCACTGATCAGTTAGACCTCGGGCTCTAAGTGAGAAGAGTGATGTTTAAGAATGGGAATATTATTTGTTCAGAGAACGACAGTATATCATCTCTCGAATAATGATCGGAATTGAACTCATGGGCGATCAGACTGTGCCGAAGGAAATGTATAGGGTATCTGAGATTTAACTGCTCCTAAGATAGGAGAAAGAGCTTATACAGCGAGAGATAAGCTGTGCATTGTGTATGCTGACCTAATTGTATCCGGGTTTTATCCTTTTTGCTAGTGTCTACTTCATTTCTTCATTCAAATTATTCATCAGGCAGGCATTTGGGTTTATTTCTTTCTCTCTCTCTCTCTCTCCTTCTTTCTCTCTCTCTCTCTCTTGCTGTTTTTTTTCTTTGTTTTGATACCTTTAGCGTGCTCTGGTGGGATTTGAGCAGAAGAGAAAAGTGGTTCTGGTCTCTCTCTCTCTCTCTCTGTGCCAAACACTATTGTTGAAACACCTTAAATCCCAGGTGTAGGAGGGGGGAAGCCGGACTGAAATACACACATGCCCTATTTAAATGCTTCAAAGAAGGCAAGCGAAGAGCATCTGTACGGTAGAGCCCCCAGATACGGCTTTACCTGCCTGTGATGCTTCCTTCCTCCATTTGATTATTTTTTCCCTTTTAAAGAAAGTTTCCATTGTTGCAAAACTGAATATATAAAACAGCAAGGTCTTCCTATTTTCTTTTTTCCTTTGAAAAAAAAAAAAAACACAAAAAAACAACTGCTTTTGTATTTGCAGGGCTTACAGAACATTATGTTTATAAAAATTAACCTAAAATCAAGACTAAGGATAATGCACTAGTTCATCTTTACTGAATCAAAACACCTGAAACGCCTCTGAAAAAAAAAAAACGCCCATAACCCAAAGAATCCAAAATCATCTACTTGTGTACGAGAAATAGAAATGAAGAAAAGTCACAGACATTTTTTTGGCTACAAACAAGCGCGCGTTATACAAAGTGTGAATACACACACAGAGAGAGAGAGACAGGAAGCCAGTTCTACACACTAGAAATCGAAGGAGTGTGGTGCTGAAGGTGAGCGGAGGAGGAGTACTCGGTGTTTGCATGCAGGCTGGTTTTTGGCGCTGCTCGAGCCTGGCAGGGCACCGCGACCCAGTGGGATTCTGGGAAAAGGAGCCCACAGCATGGTGTGTGTGACAACAGCTGCTGTGTGGCATGGGACGAATGTAGCAGCGCTCATCAAATCGTGTCAGTCACATTTTTCCTAATTAACAAGCATCTGTTTCGGCGTTTCATTTACACGCTTGTCACTGACCCCTAATCCACGGAGCGCGTGCTGAGATGCGTAGCAGCGAACGATGGTGTCAAGGTTGTGACAAAAGATGTGTCGTTAAATGATGATGCTGAACTGCGGCGGATATAATATATGAAGTGAGAAAGCTGCTCAGGTGGCCTCGAGGTCAGGTGACTCCGCCCTTTAGGAACGTTCCATTTCTTTGCCTTGCAGCACCATCCTGTAAGTTTTGCAGAATTGGACTGAATCTGAGCAGGAAGTGGAGCTCCGTACCATCCTGATCCTTCCATCAGCAGTCACATCATCAATGTGCATCAGTATCCCAGTTCCATTGGTAGCGATAGATGTCTATACCATAACATCAACTCCTCCATGTCTGATGTTGTGGTACTGTATACACTATGGCACACCTTGGAACCTTTGAGCCCTTCCTTTCTTTCTCCATATTCTTCTCTTCTCCTTATCAGTCCAGTACTAGTTAATCTTCTGACCATGGTTTTTTCTTCTTACCGAACGCTAGTCTGGTTCTTGAGTGTTCTCCATGCTCTGTATTTACCTTCATGAAGGCATCTCATGATTCATCGTCCCATCCCTCCTCCAGAGTGTTCTTGCCTTGGCTAGATGTTTTAGAAGGATGTTTCTTCACCATTAATAGGATTTCTGTAAATCATCCAGTGGCCGTTCAGTATTGCTGAGCTCACCTGTACAATTTTTTTTTAAAGAAGGTACCAATTACTCGATTTGGCCACACAAAATATTTATCAGATCTCTATGATATGTTGTTTTCCAGCCTAATGATGGCCGATTTTGCTTGTACCAGCACCTCTTTTGGCCCCATAGGAGTTTCCATGAACAGCAACTGAATACAAATCTGACATTTTGAATCACTGCCACTGATCCTTTATCTCCTTCCTTTAAGTTTTCATGAAATCACTAAGAAGCAAGCAACAACTGGCCATCAAACTGCTTATAAGTCTGTTGTTTAATTATGTTGGAGAGACATCAATTGAATGGAGGTGAATTGATGAAAAATAATGGGTGTAAATTCCCATATGGTTATTGGTAAAGAAATAGAAAGTTTTGACTGATCACCTTCAGGATCTTCAGCTCTTAAAGAAACATTTCTATCATGATGGGCGTTCTCACTTCCAGGATGATCTACAGGACAGGAGACCACATAGTCACCACATATCGACCCAACTGACTTTCACTGGACAATTTTGGAACAACGTGTGGGTCGGCATCATCACAAATGGACTTTTCCAGAGAATTGGAATGTGGGTGCCAAAGTGTGCAAAAAGGCATTAAATTAAATCAACAACGTGTACATACACACAAGTTTATACATATACTCTAAGCATAAATGCAAATCTAGCTCCACTGACCTTGTTGTACTATATCGTATGGAATAAGTACCATTTTACCTAAAGAGATCTTTCATCATCCATACCGGCTTATCCAGTGTGCTGGGGGATCATGGGGACTGGAGTCTATCCCAGGAAACTTAGGGCACGAGGCAGGGTGCCAATCCATCATAGGGCACACACACTGAGGGCAATTTGGAAGCACCAATTAACCTAATCTTCCTGTCTTTGCACTATGGGAGAAAACCAAAGTACCTTGAGGAAAAAGCACATGGAGCACATGCACACAGACCTGAATTTGGAATCGAACCCTCGACCCTGGAGGTGTGAGGCCAAAGCACTCACCACTACGCCACTGTGCCATCCCCTAAATAAAATCAGTTAAAATCCCACAAACGACTGTCATATTTTTTTTTAATCATCCTAACATCATTGTAATGTGCGTATGTCTAATTCGATACCATTCTGTAAAGTGCGCATGAAATTAAATCACAAGAAGTCATGATCTTAACATCCCGCAAGCTGAAAGTTTAATATTTTGCACGTCAGTGTAATTAATTTTCTTCGTGTTAATGAATTTACATTCTGAAGCTTCTTCCCTCCAATT
This sequence comes from Clarias pachynema, assembly GCA_030014365.1. Taxonomy (NCBI): domain Eukaryota; kingdom Metazoa; phylum Chordata; class Actinopteri; order Siluriformes; family Clariidae; genus Clarias; species Clarias pachynema. Next base: position 15,732,413 of record JAQMYL010000020.1, read on the forward strand.
ATATAAGATTAGTGTAAAAATGACACTTTTTTTTGCACGCGTACTTCCAAGCGCACACACACACACACACACACACACACACACACACACACACACACACATATACCATGTATGTTTCCTCAGGATCTTCTGTGTGGCCCCCGAACATTTTTCCCTTTTAGTAATTAACATGCAACAAACAAGACGCCGTGCTTCCGAAAAAAAAAAAAATGAAGACATCTTTGCTGTTGTTCGAAATGAAAAACAGCTTTGAGAGCATTGTTGTCGCCTTTCCCTTTTCCTCTTTTCTTTTTTTTTTTTTCATTCGTCAAAATTGTTCCGCAGCCAAAAAGTGACTTGATTGAAGCTTGGATTCATTAAAACTTAATTAATATGCATCATTATGTAAATGAGATGGCCGTTAATGAGTTTTTAAAAGAAGCATTCCTTAATTAGTTCACTTTTAATGGCACCATCATTTATCTTTCCCTTCTTTGAAGCAAAAATGATGTGCAAGAACAGCCTGTATCGAAATGCTAATCTAGATTTCATTATTTTTCGATCTTACTCTTGATTTTTGTGCAACTTAGCGGGACATTTCCAACAAAGATCTGTCTTATAGGGTTTCTTTTCTTTTCTTTTTTTTTTGGTCTAGATGTGAAATATAGACATGAATGCTACTGGTCTTCATTTTTATCTAATTATCTAATCTTTTTTTTTTATGTATGAAGAAACAATTTGGAAGAGTGTGTGTATGTGTATATATATATA
>JAQMYL010000020.1:15741506-15764691 GCA_030014365.1 Clarias pachynema
TCCTGTCCCTGCAGCTGAAAAACACCCCCACAGCATGATGCTGCCACCACCGTGCTTCACTGTTGGGACTGTATTGGACAGGTGATGATCAGTGCCTGGTTTTCTCCACACATACCGCTTAGATTTAAGGCCAAAAAGTTCTATCTTGGTCTCATCAGACCAAGAACCAGAGAATCTTATTTCTCACCATCTTGGAGTCCTTCAGATGTTTTTTAATGTGTCTTGCAATGAGGAGAGCCTTCCGTCGGGCCACTCTGCCATAAAGCCCCGACTGGTGGAGAGCTGCAGCGATGGTTGACTTTCTACAACTTTCTCCCATCTCCCGACTCCATCTCTGGAGCTCAGCCACAGTGATCTTTGGGTTCTTCTTTACCTCTCTCACCACGGCTCTTCTCTAGTAATGGTTCTGGTCGTCCCAAACGTCTTCCATTTAAGGATTATGGAGGCCACTGTGCTCTTAGGAAGTGCAGCAGATTTTTTATTTTTTTTGTCACCTTGGCCAGATCTGTGCCACAATTCTGTCTCTGAGCTCTTCAGGCAGTTCCTTTGACCTTTGAGCTGTAAGGTCTTATATAGACAGGTGTGTGGCTTTCCTAATCAAGTCCAATCAGTATAATCAAACACATCTGGACTCAAATGAAGGTGTAGAACCATCTCAAGGATGATCAGAAGAAATGGACAGAACCTGAGTTAAATATATGAGTGTCACAGCAAAGGGTCTGAATACTTAGGACCATGTGATATTTCAGTTTTTCTTTTTTAATAAATCTGCAAAATGTCAACAATTCTGTGTTTTTCTGTCAATATGAGGTGCTGTGTGTACATTAATGAGGAAAAAAATTGAACTTAAATGATTTTAGCAAATGGCTGCAATATAACGAAGAGTGAAAAATTTAAGGGGGTCTGAATACTTTCCGTATCCGCTGTACTTCGCTTTGGAGGAAGTAAATAACCGGCAGAGAAGAAGGAAGTAATGAAAGGAGGAGGGGAAGCTAACAGGGATATCTGCGGCAAATTCAGCGAGAGACTGTTTAAAAATAAATGACCAGGAGGGACAGAGGAGCGAGAGAACCGTCTCGATTAGAGCACGGCCAGAGATTATAGACGTTTCAACCTCCGGGTTAATGCGTAGAAAATTAATAACAACATGTTCAATATTATAAGTGTTAAAAATGTCAATAAAAAATAATACAAGATACACGGCATATATTGATGAACAGAAAATAGGGCGGGGTCTGTAACAGCCCCTCTCTTTTGTTTCCTATGTAAACACGGATGCTTGCGTATTCAGACGAGATCAATAACATAAAAGTTGTCACAAATCAACAGCTTCCATTTTTTTTTCATGTCCCACGTTAAGACGGTTAAGTCCTCAGATGTGGCAAAGAAAAAAAAATGCTACAGTTGAAGCACTGTTATGATCAAAAGTTTATAACGTCCTCACAAAGACAAGAATATTTTACACTTACGAGGACATTTGGCTGGTCCTCACAAAATAAAGTGATTGATAAATAAATTAGCACGCCAAAATCCAAGTTTTGTATGTTCGCTGAGGTTGAACTTATGGTTGGATTCAGGAGCTGCACAGCATTAAGTAGCTTAATCAATGCCAGGTCCTCACAAGTACAACAAGAAAGTGTGTGTGTGTGTGTGAGAGAGAGAGTGTGTGCTCTCTCTTACCCAGGTCCATGCTTTTAGAAGCCTTTGGTGCATAATGCTCAGGGAATCTCTGTGGGTGTTGAAGGTCATAATATGTCGGACGTCCTATGTTGGAGGCGGGTCCTCGTTCCGCCCTGTAGCGACAAACGTGAAAAAACGTCTCATTAATACTGGCTGAAAGCAGAAACGTTGTTAACACATAACTCATTACGTATAGCCTGATATAATCGCGTCGTATGTATTAGTAAGATGTAAATTCTACGGAAGGAGACTCTAGTGTCAGCACTTTGTACCACTTAGTTTCCGAGTTCCGAGTTTATGTTTCTCGCACTTTTTCAGGAACATGACGAGCTGCGCCTTTTATAGGTGTAACGTTATCGTTAATGATGTAATGTTATTGGAAAATAATCAACTTGGTATGGAATGGCAACGGGAAATCTGCTTCATCACACCATATTTTCGTATAATAAAATAACAAATTATTATCGTTTAATTAATACGTTTCAAATAAGTTTTTTCGGACAATAAACACGCCCAGGCACTTGCTGAACAAACTGTATATTACACTATTAAACAACACCTTTAAAGACATTTAACGAGAAGGGTATTTTATTTATGCTGCAGGAATTTAATGAAATCAGGACAATAAAAAAAGAATTTTTAAAATTATTTATTTAAAAAAATGGCCGACCTGTTGTGCGCGTATCCATGACGCGAGTTGTAATCTGACTCCATATCGGAAGCACCAGAAGGGAGGTCGTCTTCGTCAGAGTCGCCGTCATACATCCCGGGTCTGCCATTAGAGGCTGCGACAGGACCTGAGAACAACAGACAGTGTTAACTAATAAATAAAAACAACACGGATGTCGTTCGGCTCTTGCGGATCACTGACACTAGAGACTCTTAGCAAAAATGTTACATGAACGTTAACTGTAAACGCATGAACGTAAACCTGATACAGAAAATTAATCAGCAAATTTCAACCAATCGGAATCTAGAATTCATCAGGACTGTAATGCAAGTCATACTGTACATCCGGCAAAAACATAGTGGTAAATGCAGTGTTTATTATTTTCCTAAACCAGCATGCCGCGTATTTCCTCCTTAAGCCTCCTATACTATACAGTACGTACGTCTGATTTGCGAGGTGCGCAGGAGGTAATAATTTAGTGTTGCGTGAGGAAAAAGAAGCAAAACACCACCAAATACAAATTGTTTGAATACAAAGGAAAAAGTGTGTTGCTTTTGATGGACAAGAGACGTTAATCCAAAAACAATGGTTTGGAAAAAAAAAAGCGAGGCTTTGTGTCGGCACTGCAGCTCTCTGGAGGCTGCGAGGAGCCGAACAGAGAGTGAATTTAAAGCAGTTTGTTATCCGTCCGCACAATGGGCCGTATGCAAATCCGGCCCACTTAGAATCCATTTCATCAGCTTAATGATTTCAAGGTCAGACCTCACAGCGTGAAAGTGGAGGGTAAAATTTAACGATAGTACTGCTGCGGCGCTTCTTCTTCTTTTTTTTAATCCTTCTCTTAGCGAGACGGCCGCTCGACTTGGATTAGTTAAAAACCCTAATGTTCAGTAATGGCTAGGATAAGACACGTGCAGAGTTCGTTTAAAAAATTTGATCAGAAAACAGTTTATTTATATATACTATTTATGAGTAGTTAGTAATACTGTTATCATGACATCATGAAGTTCTCTGGGTTTCTGGTGTAGGTACCTGGAGCACGGTCGTAGATGCTGTTGATGACCATGGGTGGCTGAGCCACGTCGTTCTGGGGGCTGGCACGAAGAGCTGGGGATGTCTCCCTGCCCTGACTCTGACCTCCGTCTCGTCGTCTTCCCTGGAAATGTTAGGTTCATGTTTATATATTGTATTGTTTTACAAAGAAAAAAAAATTTAGTTAAATGTTCCTCACATGTTCCTCTCATACATCAATGTGAGATTAAAGTAATCACTTTTACCAAGGGTGCCAATAATTGTGGAACTTTGTGACTACTACTATTACTGCCACTGTTATTTGTTTCTCATTACAGTCATTGAATGGCTAAGAGTAACAAAAGGGATTCAGATTCATCAACCATCTACTTCCAGGATTCTTCTACCTCAACCACCTTCCAATACATCATCTTTTACTTTAGTTTCATTCATTCACCCGAACTATTATCTTTATCCCCCATGTCCATCTATCGAGCAACAAAATTACCAAAATCTTTTCCACCCATCCATGATCTACATCCAAAAGTTAGCTATTCATCCATTCTGTCTGGTAGAATGGATACGTAGACATCCATCCTCCATTCCATCTAACTTCAATTTCACCTCTTATTTCAATTCCTCCACCCATCCAGCCACATCCCAAAATGCATCTTTTCAAAATCGATACCCATGATGTAAACCCAGTTATCATCCTTCAATTCATCTGTCCATCATATGCCCACCCAGCTTGGTCATCCATCCCTCCTTTTGGGACATCCTTTAAACCATGATCTTCCTGTTATATCCATTAATCCATCCATCCATGAGACTGATCCAAAATTCATCCATCGACTCTTTTCCTTCATCCATTCAATTAATCTATCTGTCCCACCCATTCATTTATCCCCCAATGTTTAATATGCATGCATTCATCCATCCAGACATCCATCTTTTCCTTCTTTTCATCCTTCCATCCACAATCTCCTCCATTCATATGCTTCTTCCACATTCATCCACTATTCCCTTTCCATTCATTCACTGTATTTATCCATCTACCCAGTGCATAACTATCCATTCGTTTTTGTTTTCATCAATTTTATCCATAATCGTTTGTCTTGCATTCGTCCATTGATCCATCCATCCATCATCTTCTAAAAATCACTCAATTCACTCCTTCAATCCATTCAATTTTTCTGCGCATCCATCTTTTTCGATCTATCCCTCCTCCCAGCATCAACACTCCACTTTTCTTTCCATCCATAAACAGCGAAATCCATCCAAAGAATAAACCTTCACCCACGTTTTATACTGGAGTGAAGAAAGGACACAATATTCCTAGAAGTCCAAAAGCTTCAGGGTGAATTCATGGTATGTGGAGACAGTGAAGATGAAACTACTGAAGAAAGAAAGAGAGCAGGTCCAAGGCTTCTGTCAGCAAGACAGAAAGAGGAAAGGTTCGAGTTTGTGCACTTGTGTGAAAGCCAGGGACAGTGAGTACTGCTGCTAAAATTAAGGCTCCAGCCACCAGACATGGAGTAAAGGAATGCCAGAAAACTTTGAAATCGATTCCAGTCAGGTTCCAGCCACATCTGGCTGCTTAAAATAGCAATCCTAACCCGGATACCTTATTTATCCTGAACTGACTTCTTTTGTTTAGGAGTTATTGACTTGAACGTAACAGTATACTTTTTTTTTTTTCTTTGTTTGGACACAATCGTGCCAGCCAACTATCCAGGACAGAAAGCATATGGCTCGGACAGCTGGTTCGTTCACGGGTACATTTCAGCACTGGATTCTCATGCCAGGATGTTGGCGTCTGTTGCTTCCCTGCGAGCCAGAATCCGTTCGAACGCGCAGGTAGCACGATCTATAGTCATGGCTTCTGTTTATTAAATCATGATCATGGAAAAAAAAAACACCATCTGAGTGCTTGTCTAAAATAAAAATTCAGGTGATATCTTCCTCATTTAGTCTTAGTGTACGACACAAAAATAACAGCGATCTGGATGTATGTAGTACAATCAAAGCAAAGCAAAGGACCTACTACAGTACCTTATTACCCAACGTACAACACTAACATGGGGCAATAATACAAGTGTTAAGTCTCGAAGCAATTCACCTCGGCGAGCACCGAGCACCTGGACATGAATGCTTTCTTTTAAAGAGTAGCGTAAGGAGTTTCTCGATCTACGAATTAAAAAGCATTCAAACGTAACGATTTGGTACCAAGAGCAGACGCCGCTTGTCAGGCAGCGCTAGCTGTGTTCTGCTGGTGCGTTGATGTCTCTTTATAAAGATGCGCAGCTGTCAAGAGCAGGACACACAGCAGGACAGAGCTTTATACAGCCCCAGCTCCGTCATACTACTACTAACATACATCTACCCCTTGATTAGCTCAAACGGACATTGAGATACAGAGACAAAGAACGAGCGAGACAGCAAGGAGGGATGAATCTCAGGTGGAGGGATATCATTACTGTAGATGATGGCTCTTTTAACATGTCATGCTTTTCATATCTCCATTTCTAGTGCATGACAGAGAGAGAGGGGGGAAGAAAGAGAAAGTAACAAAAGCGTTTCTATGGAGATCTCTGGCTGTGGTGGTTGCTCCTTCCTGTCCTGTCTTAGGCATTTGCTCTGATCATGGTGCTGAAGGAAGGGAGGGTATTGTGTTGTCCTTTTCTCTCTCTCTCCCACACAGAGTTGACAGGAGGAAGAAGGCAATCAGGAGCATGGTATCTGGTTGGCTACTTCGCACATTACCCTGCATAAATATTACACCCCGCGTCACCCCATCCTCTCCATCAACCATTCTCATCCTGGCATTAATGACTGTTCCTGACGAGTGCTACCAGCACTCAGACACGCCCCCCTGCTGCCTTCAAAAGCTTTGTGTCTTAATCAGACTATTGTAGCAGAGGACAAAGCGCCGACAAAAGAAAACCCTAGACTCGAGCCGGTTCTGCTTTGCTGGACCTTGGGGCAGGAGTAGGGGTGACACGAGGTTAGATTCCCTCAGGCCAGCCCCAGGCGTGCTTTCATTTAATCTCAGAGGCTGGCTTTTATCCAAAGAACCCGTGGTGTAATCTGATTAACGGCTTGGAAAACCATTGAGAAAACAGGGTTATGGTTTGAGACGGAGTTTGCCATGTATCCCCCTCGCAGGAAACGGGAAATGAAACAAGACAATAAAGGAGGTAGCGCATAAGCCGGGAAACGGCTTATTTGTCTCGTTCATTAGCAACATTTCAGCGCTGTAGAGTTTAATTAGAATTCGGTGTCTCCTCGTTCATTAAACAAATCCGAAAACAAAAGCGGTGAATTAAATTTCGATGAGGCGGAGGGCGTGTCAGCGGGTTCACTTCACCAAAAACCCGTCGAGCGTGTCTCGACTCCCACTCGTTCTCTTATCTCGCTACTTTCCCACCATGATTAATGGCATATTGATCAGCCTGCCTGCACACGATTCATAGGGAATGCATCACAGGCGACACGTCAACTTTTATCGAGGAGACGTTTGAGGCAGCACCAATCACCGTCAATCTCAGAGTAGATGGAGGGGGTGATATGCTAATGCCCTCCTGTGGTGCTCATCTCCTTTTAGACAAAGTCAGATTCCTCAACTCGACTCGGAGTTCATAACCATTCATCTCCCTTGGACGTAGATGAACGGCTAAGTTTGCTTCACTTGAGGGATTTGACTTGGTGGAGGGTGTGTAGGAAATTGTTTTTTTTTTTTTTACTATTGTATCTGAAATGTTCCGGTCCTGCCCCAACAATTCTATAAATAAATAAATAAATAAATAAATAAATAAATAAATCATAGCCATGGCTATGTCAGGGGTTTTGGCTTAAAATGGGCCATAGATGGGCCATAGACCACCAATAAACAGGGAAGGGGTAGATCAGTGGTTAAGACGTTGGACTTTTGGTTGGAAGGTCACAGGTTCAAACCCCAGTACTACATTTCTTGGCCCCTAAGCGAGGCCCTCAGTCCTCGACTGCTCCAAGGTATAATGAAATAAATAGAACTTGAATAGCCATCTGGCAAATGCTGTAAATGCAAAAGCAGAAAATTTTTTCGGGAAGCCGGTGCATGATGTGGTGTAATTAAAAACCTGTTGAAGTGCTTTAGCCTTGTCTAAGAAAGGCAGGCTAGGCTTCATCGGTGGCTGGGCTTCATATATTACTGTTGCAAACTCTGTTATACTGTATCAGGCAGAAATGACTGATTCCAGCCCTTGTCTTGCCTTATCATATGATCTAGGTTGTAAGTCACATGCACACCCTTAATGGCTTTTTCTTCCCAGGCTTACCGAAAAATCATATTAAAGAACCCACAACACTTACAAACATGAGGCCCTTTAGACGAGTGTTACTGTTACCAGTCTCTGCAAAACATGCAAGCTTACCACTTTATCTTTGTTCGGGGATGAATCCAAACAAAGACATGAAAGCTTCCCCAACAAAAGAAAACATCATGGTTAATATCTTCCCACGATCTTTGACAGAACGGACTTCATCCTCGATCCTGGTTCTTATTTGCATGTCTAAACAAATGTCTAAACTCACCAACCCGAACAAACAATCCATGCTGTTTAAAATACTGACATCTGTTTTGAGAATAATTTGAAAGATTCAGTATTATTTATGGGGAGTTTAGACATCCGACTTGGCAACTGGAAACTTTTTTTTTTGCCTAACAGCGTAAGACGAACTGAACTGGAACCGATAAACAGGTGCGGACTTGAGAGGTAAAAAGCAAACAAGCTCAAACTGAATTGGACCACCTGTCACCAGGATACACTCTAACTGGAATGATTAAAATGTAATCAAAATGGAAATCATTGCCTGCTATTTTAGCAATTCCTCAGGAAAACATAGTGAAGAACAGTGCAAACTCAAATACATAGGAAGCCACCTGCACATAATCAAGAAGGAAAGAAAAGAAGCAAAGAGCATGCAGAGATTTGAGATTTTTTTTTTATTGAACAAGTAGAAATGGGTACAAAAAGAAAGAGAGTACAGAAAAGTGTTCAGGCAGGAATTTGAGGGGGAAAAGGCAAAACAAGCTTTTAGAAAATTGTATCACATACCGAAAGTATAATTTAATACAAATGATTACTACAGAAAAAGGAAGTAAAGAAGGGAAAAACAGGAAACAAGTTCAGAACATTCACATGTTTAAAAAAAAAAAAAAAAAAGTCAGCTCAATTTTTTTTTACAAAATAAAGTCCTCTGTCCTGCTGTCACTACAAAGTGGTTACAAATAACAGTATCTCACATTACTGTAAGGACCTGATGTGTTTCTGACCTGATATACAAATCCCTAAAAGTGTTTGGACCCACATGTAATAGGGGACCGTGCTGTGTGAGGTCACACGATCTGGGAACCAGATATACAGGAAGCGTGTGCACTTGTTTGGAACTGTATTGTAGGGACCCAGTGTCATAGATGGGTGTCCTGGATTTGATGCGCGAGAACCTGATAAACAGAAGCCTGAAACAGTTTGAGGCTACATTGTGGGGACCAGATATATAAAGACCTCCTGAAAGATTTTATACTTGTACTGTGAGATGATGGTTATTTTTTTTGTGGGGAAATACAGTGGTGGCCAAAAGTATTAAGACAACATACTGTATGCTGTCCTTTATAGTTCTTTGTGTTTTTACTTAGTAGTTCTAGCTTACCTAACTGAAGAGTTGTGCGGGTTAACTGAAAAACTAGTGAAAAACGGTTACATGACAATGGTGTTCAACTTCTAGAGCCATGTCCTGGTTCATCTCCAGGACTAAACCCAATAGGGAACTATCGAAAGTGGCAGTACTGTAGCAGAAACCATCTTCTGCAGTAAAGCAGGCTGAGCATGGGACACTAGAGTGCTGCAGACTTTGTTTCTTTTTGACTCTATGTCAAAAAGAAAAACTCTAAGACTTCGTACCAAATACTGATTGTTTTATAGCAATGTCATTGCATAAAATAAAAAATATATATACTTATTATGTTGGTTGTCATTAATTTAAATTATCTTTAAGTTGTTTCAAAACTTTTTGGCCACTACAGTACAGTGTGGAGGACATGATAAACAGACTCCACCTTATCCCATTTGGACCTGAACTGTTGAACTTGTTTCAACCTGCACAGTGATCTGAAAGTGATCTATACTGTGTTCTGGGGACCTGATATACTGAGATCTGCTGAACAGGTCCTACATTGTGAGGACCTTGCTCTGTGAAAAACTACAGCATAGGGATCTGCCATATAATGACGTCTCGGAATTGTTTAAAGTGTGAAGACTGTATTGTAGGAACCTTGTTTTGTGCAGGAACAGTGTGGATTTACAAAGACCTCCAAAACTTATTTTAAACTGTATTGCAGGTATATCATGTAGAAACCGCTACAGAGATGTAAAAGTTGAGGTGTTTACCCCTAGAACTTGGTCCTAAGCAAAGGTTTCTAGTCAAACATCAGGGGATTCAGAGGCCACCTGAAAGCCCGTAGTGGTCATAGTGATGATAACGACAGACAACTCGCCGGGACTCTGAGGCCCTGCGATACTGAACGGAGTAACCTGGATGCAATGGAACCTGGGTATGGGGACCACCGAATGAAACTAGGCGTACCTGGGCAGAAGATGGATCCATTGCTCGGAGGATAACTAACTGGATGTTTCCTCGATGATTCCCTTCCAAAGACATAGAATGTCTCAGGGTTTCCATGGCATCGTTGTTGGAACGGCCGAGAAGGGATTCGCCATTGACGGCCACGAGCTGGTCGTTCACTCGTAGACGACCATCCTGGTTGGGAAAAATAATTGATAGTGATAAATTGGAAATAGCGTACATTTTATGCGATGACATTATGATCCTTCGCAATATATGATCCATAGAAGTCCAGTAACAAACACCAGAAATGAGCAAGAAGCATTCCAATCTATTCAATAGGGCAAAGAATACTGAAGAGCTAAAGGTTACATCTGCTGAAAATCATTGCTATTGATGTTGACATTGATATTCAGATTAGCACACACGCCTAAAAGATTAATGCATTCATACTTTCAACTGCGATTCAACAAACACCACACACACACACTCCGGTGTGAAAGAAAAGGAACGGAGTGAATTAAATTAGAAACTCACAGCTGCACTTCTTGAAATAGAACTCAGACAAGGAGGAGGAGCCGCGCACAAAAGAGATTAGCAGCTAAGAGCCACCGGAGCTGCTAAAGACCTCTCATTGTCTGAGCGTTTTCTGGTCGCCAGTGACCTTTTGGCTGGGTCGTTAACCAGTGACCACTGGTGCTGACTTGTTTGAAGAGGCCTTTAATGGAGAGAAAAACGGAGAGGCAAACGCACGCTGAGACAGACGCAGCAGGTCGACGAGAGCTATTCTCCCAGGAGCCGTCTCTGGAGATGGTGCCGTTTTTTGCTAAACGTCCCTTGGCACTTCCAGCTAATCAGTGCAGCTTTTGAAACTTTAATTAGGATTAATGAGGCTGATTCCAGGCATGTGTGTGGGTGTTTTTTTTTTTTTTTTTTTCGTTTTTTTTTTCTCTCGAGTCCAACAAAACGTGCGGAAGGAGCGAGTAAAATCCGGTGGGCAGAAGATGAGCCAAGCAGGGGAGCCGCGTTGCGCCAGCAACTGACAAAATAACTGCAGATAATTAGAACCTTTTGTAGCGTGAGCGTATTTCAACAAAGACACCTGCATTTCCTGCGGAGGGGAACGACACACATGCCGTGATTGTCATTTTTAATCTGCTCCTCCCGCGGCGTCCGCCGCCGCTCTCCAGGAGGCCACGGGGGCCCCTGAACGCTGCCGATGAAAATTCACCCGGTGCTCCTCAGTGGCCTGGAACCCCCCCGCTGCAGCGTTTAATCGCCGCCTTCCCATGGAGTCCACATCGACGATTGAGGAGCGCAGGGGGAGAATTTGCGGAGGTCAGCAGTTAACATGGGATTTGAATAAATGTTCAATTTCCCTTACCAACTGAAATTAGCTTTAAATGGTCCTTAAAGAGACCATAATGAGACAAATTGACCAACACCACCATGAATATTTACATCACATTTAGCCCCCTTTTTTCTTTCAATCTATTTCATTTTCCGAAAGATTTTTAATCGGAATAATCGTAATCCAGGGATGCATTAGTGTAAGAATGATTATATGTGAAGAAAGGTATAGTTGTGTACAGTAAGTATAATCCAATTAATAACTTTTTTTTATTAATAAATGATCCAATATGTTCCATTATATAATTTTTTGGGAGATGTTCAGGTCTTCCACTCCATAGTGTTTGAGGTTTTGAAACATACAGCATTTGCAACATTTATAGACTAGCTTTTTTTAAGAACTACCTAACCTCAGACTGCAATCTTTTTAAAGCATTCTTGCTTTAAAAATAAACAACTTCCTGTAGGAAACTGTTAAACAGGCATTACCGAAAACTATTCATTTCCAGCGATAACCATTTCCTTTTAAAATCGCACAATCGTGTCATAAAAATAATAAAAGCTCAGACAGGGAGGAGTCAGACGAATCGTTCAGAACATACAGTAGATGATCTTTACGCATCGTATTCTCTCGAAATATGGAAGAACATGAATGCAAAAAGGATAACATGGCAGGTTGCGAAGGTAACATCGGAGTACGCGTGGTGGAAAGTTTTCTCCTAGGTGTTCGCCGGCTGTGCTTTATCCCCACAAGCTCATCAGTTCAGGGAAATCACCGAGCCTGGCTCACTTTCATCTCGCCTCCTGAATGGAGCTGCGCGTCTGATCGCCTGTGCCAATTTGCCAGCTCATGTGGCACCCATCCCATCAGACCTGGGCATTGTGCCGCCTGCATCCTGGCATTGCGTTTCAAATTATTTTCATCCCTCTCTCTCTCTCTCTCTCTCTCGCCCTCCTTCCATCCTTTCCACCTAACCCTGATTCTACCCCCACCCCAAAAAAAAAATGCATGGATATGCACGGCTGATTCCGAAAGCCTGGCTCTCGCATTGTCAGGATCGTTTTGGCTCGATGCCAAACCTATTATATTGATCTCTCTTTTCTGCGCACTTGAATGGCCCCAGACAATGCAGATTTCGAGCAGAACATATTAAGCAAATAACACGAGCTTAGAGGCACGCACTCGGAGACTGATGTTGTTAATATCAACGCCTGGGCCTATAACTCGTCATTTCGATACTCTCAGGGCAATCAAGCAGCCTTTTTTTCTTTCTCCCATACCGCATATGCCACTCAGTTCTCAGGTTTTCTTTCTAAATCATGTCATGGTACTTAATAAACTCGGTGTAATTACGTTACGGAATATTTCCATGCTGGTTGCGGGGGTTATAATGGGTCGGTCGGCTTTAATGACACTTATCGGCCCCTATCTGAGAGCGGCTCCGTGGGGTATCCCGCCTGGCACGCGACTACAACCTCCGGCTCCGGCTGGCACGCTCAGCTCTTCGGCATCTCCCAAAGCCAATATGAGAACAGTCAGCTGTTTGAACCGGCTGGGTACAATACGTCTGCTAATGAGCACATCTATGAAATGATTCTACATTTCCTGAGAGAGGAATCAGGATAAACATTTAAATGATAATCCTCCAAGGATTTCGAGAGCCGTGGCCAGCATACCATGGAAAACCGGCATGTGCCAGGGAAATGACAAAGTGCACGATTCCTCTTACATCTGTAGCAAGCATAATGCCTAGTGAGGTGCCGCATATGTCCCGGGTGTAGACAGACACAAGTCCTTTTTAAGTCTTCCTAAACACTGTGGGTCGAAACACAAAATCAGTCATCTGTGTATTACCATAAAAAAACATGCAACCTGTGTTCAGATGTTTCGAGAATTATAATTTTATTCGACAGAACAATATGTCATGGTATGGGTGATAATCCCCTGCCAGAACTATATACAACCTCGTCAGATACCTTTGACTTTTTATTAACACAATGCTCACTGTGGACATTCTGGGATGGCGAGTTGTCGCAGAGACACCAACATCTAGGGTTTAGCATTTATCCTGGTTGACCCCTTGCTCCTTTTCAGCTAAAACTTGTGTTGTTTCCTTTTTCCTGCCTGCTAGGACTAGCAATATTGTCACCTCTTTAGTGGTGTCAAGTGACAGTTCCTGTCTCAGGTGACAATTCCTGTGAACACTTTGTGTGACTGGCAGGTACTGTAGAAACACATCCAAAGTGCAAAACAAAAGTCAGGGTCAAGAAACAGGCACTATGCTAGATGAACAAGGGAGAAAACAAATGTGGGTCAAATCTATATACAGCAAAAATGGATCAATGGACTTGGGAGTGTTGGTGGAGTGATGTCCAATGCAAAGCATGAGAGTGGCAGCAATGATGAAGAAAGAGCAGGAGTATGGCATTTGGCAGACGCTCTTATCCAAAGCAATTACTTCATTTATAAGGGCCTTGCTCAAAGGCCCTGCAGTGTCAGCTTTACAGTGCTTGGACTTGAACTCTCCAAGTTCAGTTCAGAAGCCCAATGTCTTAACTGCTGAATTCATGTCCTCAGTGGAGCAGGAAGGCAGAGCGATGTCCAAAGCAGAGCCGAATAGTGTCCTTTGCAGAGCAGGGAAATAAAGTGAGGACCGTGGCAAGGCAGTGAGTCATAATGGCATCCTTGGCAGGTCAGAGGGATAGTGGCGGATCCTCAGCCATAGACTAAGGAAGGGGACCATTCTTAGTGTGAGGCCTAGACAGTCACAGTCTTGTCAGGAGCCCACCTCCAAAAATTCAACCAAGGGGCTTATCGCTCAGATCATTCCAGGGTTCCATTGAGTTTTCCAAATTTACTTGCGTCTATGGTAATAGTAAGGAATACAGTCAATCAGCAACAATTGATTACTAGAGTGGATACTTTTATAAAAAATTCAAAAAAAGACTGCCAACTAAAAAAAATTGTATTGCAAAACAACGGTCAAAGTCAAGAAACAGCCATCAAGCAACAAAGATGGCATCATGATCGTATAGTGGTCAGTACTCTGCATTGTGGCCACAGCAACCCTGGGTTTGAAGCTGGGTCACGACAAAGTCTTAGGGCCTTAGGGCAGTGGTGGTTCGAACAGATAAAACAATAGGCTACTAATCGGAAGGTCAAAGCACCGCCATGTTTCCATTGCTGAGCCCTTGAGCAAATCCTATCTACTCCAAGGGTGCTGTATCCTGGCTGAACCTGCGCTCTGACCCCAGCTTCCTAACTGGGATATGCGAAAAAATCATTTCGATGTGCTGTAAGGCAAATGAGACATTGAATCGTATCTCTTAACAAGGCAAGAATTATAAAATAAGAAAACAAATGTGCATCAATGAAGAAGCAGCAAAGATATAAATTAACTTTTTTTTGGTGTTGAACTTTGTGTAGTCCTTGTGCTGTGAAAGTGCGTATATACTTTGTATATACTCTGTGACTGATCCAGTACTTGTGATACTTTAATTCATCAGTAAACACTTTATTCAGGTAAGTATATTATTGGAATACTGGGTATGTTTACACCAAATGGAATTTCAGTCCATCACATAATATGATGCACACAAACATGCGCACACATTCACACTTAGGGGCAATTTAGAGTAGCCAAACCGCCTACCTGCGTTTTTGAACAGATGGACGAACTTGAACTTTGAACTTGAAAGAAGCCATCACAGACAGAGGAATCCCGTACAAAATTCCACCCAGTCACCAGAGCTTAAGATGTGAAAGTGGAGAACATCAATGTTTATGATTACAAAATGTTAATTGCAAAAAAATTTCTTTATCAATGTTAAATATGTTTATAAATTTTACATTTTTTAAACAAATTTGTGTATTTTGTACCCATTAAATTAATTTTAATTATTATACTCTATAACCTATTACATATAAATACATACTTGTGTATCTCAGGATAATTAAAATTGTGTCGCCTTGCACCTCTAGGGTCCAGCTTCGATTCCCGCCTTGGCTCTCTATGTGCATGAAGTTTGCATGTTCTCAGATTAGGCTAACTGGCCTTCCCAGATTACCCGTAGTATGTGCGTGTGTGTGTGTGTGTTTGTGCCCTCTGATGGATTGGCACCCAGTCCAGGGTGTACTTTGCCTAAGGATAGTCTCAAATTACACTATGGGCAATTTGGGAACGCGAATTAGCCTAATCTACGTGTCTTTGGACCGTGGGAGGAAACCCACCAAGCATGGAGAGAATATGCAATCTCCATGCACACAGACCTGATGTGGGAATCAAACCAAGGACCTGGAGGTGCAAGGCGACAGTGCTAACCACTACACCACTGTGCCACCGTATATATAAAGACTTTTTTCCCCTCTTCCTTGTCTGGGATAACATGCCTTGCTAGTGACTTGAAACAGCTAATCAGTTTGGTAATGTTTAAAACAAGTTCTGCCCCAGCCATGTCCAGAGCACACGCTCAATGTTCTTGTCAGCTAAAGGGCAAATGAGAACGACATAAGTCATAGTGATGAGTATGAACCGCGCAGCTAAGTGTTCGCCGCTTCATATCCATTATCTATTTGATTTAAAGTACAATGGCACTCATTAAGGAACCACAGCGTTTACATTTTCCTCCACATATAATCGGCATAATGGATTTGTCACTTGATTTATCCTAGCATTTACCAATCATGCCCTCATTATACGACAGCGCTCAAACCGGTCAACGCTTTCTCGTCTCCATACATGAAACTGGATGCACATGAATCTGATTTTAATACTGAATTCATTTGTAACGCCACCAGCGCCCTATTCGCTCCGCAGACATTAGAGAGACCCTGGGGAGCCCTATCACACTTCTATATGCAAATGGACTTACACCTGGGCAGCGGTGCAGGCATGCTGGGAACTCATTTATGTAAATCTGATCTGACGAATTCACACATTCACATGGACTTGCCAGCAGCTTTTTTTGTCAAAGGGACACAATGTTCCTGTTGCGATGGCTATGTGTGAGAAAGACACACAAATGCAAAGGAATACTTAAAGATTTTATTTTTTTAAAGAAAAACCGTGGGAAATGCATCATGTCACTCCCCAGCTTTGCTAACATCACACATGACATCTCATATACACCCATCTTGGGGACGAGGCAATTCGTTACCGTCACTGTATAAAACTTTCACGTGATGCATTTGTGCTGTCATCAGTTAATACTCCAGAATGTGAACACAGCAGCTAATGAACAGAAAATGTACAGGCTCATAGCTACCAGAAATTCTGCTTACTAAAATACAGAAATCACAACCTTTATCACACATCGTTATTCCTAGCCTTTTTCATCCCCTGCTCTTAAAATGGTCCTTTGGATACTGGACAGACACTATAAAAGGTTAGCAACCTTAGACCCTTTAGCTCAAGTTTTTGTTTTTTTTCTGCATGGTTGGCGTCCCCAGCATATTTGTATGTCATAGCCACTTCACTGCACTTGGTTTGCCTCCTGCTAGCTAGTTAGCCTTGTTACCATAGACAATATCAGTAGCACTTCACGATGCTGATTAGCATCTTTTGGGTAACGAGGCATGAGCTAAGCAGAAACAAATGATTTGTACCAGTAATGGACGCACTATCAACAAATGTACAAATGTACATCATGTCATCGTAAACAACACTTTGTCTCCTTTTGCTTCTAAGTTGCTTTTGAACCATCCATGCTTTATTTACAGGTAAAGCTAATTAGCTTATAGCACAAGGCTGAATCCAAATCCATGTCTGTCCCCTGATCAAGAGCACTACCTGGTGTCCAGAACAAGGGATTGTACACCCTACATACTGTAACACACACTAGCTTTTCAATTAGCTTTTTAAAACTATTTGGGATTCCGGCTAGCTAGCTAGGTAGCTAAATAAGTCTCATCGTCTATACTGTTTTATCTTGTATATAGCGGTTGGCAGCTCTGCCAGTCCCAGATGGACGTGCATTTAAATCCTTCTTCAATCCTGTTGTATAAAAGTAATATCAGACTAAAGGTCATGCTGTTGTACTAAACATCTGTACAGCTGTAATATTTTCCATACTAGAGCTGCCAATGGTCGCATCACAGCCATGCTGATATTCATTACGACAGCATATTAAATCTCATAAGTAATTGCTTAAGTGTTGATGCAATGTTCTTCAGTGGCTAATACAATCACAATTTAAATACATGTAAAAGTTTATTGACAAAAAAATGTACGACTGATTACCTGATTACGCTTTTTTCCCTTTTCTGGCACTGGTTAGAATGAATATGTAAAGAGCAAACATGTATGCAGCAAAGTGCTAATAATATTTCTCAAAAACAACGTCACTGAGCGTTGAAGTGATCACCATTACCATGTTTTAATCACTTTTCTCCACGGGGTTGACAGCTGAGCACTATCCCTTTGGGTGTTAATAATGTGTTGAAGGGTTAATAACACAATTCCTGTCATTTCAAACATCATTCAGACCAACAATTTGAACCTTCTGATTCAGCAATTTTATCACCGATCAGAAAACAATCAGAATTAATTTAATCCAGTCTCTGATTAGCCGGTTTTGTGTCACATGTGTCATGTTGTGCCAATCAGAGGGAGCACAAAGCGAGAGCGCATGCACACAGGAGAGTGTTTAAGGCCTGGTTCGAACCGCAGGCAAATCCGATTTGTTTCACAAACGCTATCTTTAGGACTGACTGTCCACACTTTCATTTGAAAACCACCAGATCTAATTTGACTCTGTTCAGACTGGCAGCCCAAATCTGACACATTGTCATTCAATTATCTGCATTGGTTGCGGTGGTAATGACAGCTTACGTATGTTCACTACCCTCACACTTTGCCTGTACTGATGCACCCCCCTTGCCCCCCACCACCGCCCTCCCAAAGTGCCTTCAGACATTTCACTTCCGCTGTCCAGGGACTATTGTCGTCCTTTTCCATACTACAGTTATGCTAGTCCCTATGCTAGGAATCGCATGGAAAATTCAAGTGCACGGCTTTCACATACTTAATAACAGAAAGAGCAACAAAAAAAATTACCCAATAAAGCATAGCAACTTAACTTTCTGGGTCCATGTTCAATACCACATCATTGTATGGACTTGAACTTCAGTGTCGCGTTGCACATCACATAATGGACAATTTGAAATCCAATACATTTACATTATGGCATTTGGCAGACACCCTTATCCAGCTGACTTACATTTTAATCTCATTACACAGCTGAGCATTTGAAGGTTAAGGGCCTTCCTTAAGGGCCCTACAGTGGCCACTTGGTGGTGGTTGAGTTAGAACCTTCTGACCTTCTAATCAGTAGTCCAATGTCTTAATCAATTCAGGCAGGTAGGGCTTCCAGACTTAGGAATCCCATCTGAATCTGAATTCAAACCACCTATGAATGTTGTTTGGATCAGATTTGGTCTGGAACCAGATCTGGTTAGACTACATAAAAGCAAATTGATTCCAAACTGATTGATTCCAATCTGGATATGCCAAAAATCGGATTGGGGCTGGGAGTCTGAACAAGGCAATTCAAACACATGCATTTTTTTTTTTTTTTTAACAATAATGCCTTACAAATATAAAGCCATATATTATCCATACGTTTGTGCTATATGTATTAGTGTACTGTACACGTATAGTATTTGGCAAGTGCCACAAAATGTCAAGTTCACAAGACTTACTTTCTATTATCTTATTTGCATATCAAATAAACGTGTGATTCCTTTTGTAATATTTTATGTCACAATACATAACATTTTTTGCACATTTAAAAAATGAGTGAATAAATGATTGTGTGTGAATGCATGAATGCAGTGTAGATAATATGCGAGGAAGTGTGTGGGGATGTGTGACTGGTGAAAGTGAGTAAGATCTGGAGTAAGTGAAAGAGAGAAAATGAGAAAATGAGGGAAAGCGAGTGAGTGAAAGAGTGTGAGTGAACAGACTGACAGTTTCACTGACTGACTAGACTAACTGATTGACAATTATTGGGCGGCTGATGCCTCTCACTGCGTGTAAAAAATGAGAGCTGGGAGTAAATGTGTTAAAGCGGTGGGTTGTAAATGAGGACAAAACAAATCATCACCACTCGCAGCTGGAGCGCCACCCGACTGGGCCGCACTCCGGCGAAAAACATCGCACAGGAAATCTTTCTTTAGAATAAACAACCCCTCACAGCAGACAATGGGCAAAATTAATGTGCAAATGTATGCAAGAAATTAAAAAGGCAGAATTAAGCAGGCAAATGAGGTAGCTACACTCGAAACGTTGGAATTATGAATAATTACACTAAATTTCCCGCTCCTAATATGACTTTTTGGGGTGTAAACAAAAGCTTAATTGTGGAAATTTGGAGGTGAATATTGCAGAGCGCTGGCAATTGTTACTAACAGAGGCACAGTTTATAATGTGATGATCTGCCTTAATCTTACTTATGAAGCCCTGGAAGTTAAGGTCATCTCATAGTGCATAATGAGCAACTGAAAATCACACAACAACATTCAGAGGAATACTAACAAGCCAAAGTCACTTGCACTGTAGATGTTTACAATTTTTCCTAGATGCTTGATCACATGACTTTGCAGTCATGAGAACAGTTTGATTGCCAAAAATCTCTAATGAGAGACAGTAAGTGTGTGGGTGGGACGAATAATGGTGATCAGGGATTGGCCACCAGGAGCAGTTGTGTCAGAGATTGTTTGTTCACTGGTTTTTCTCTGATTAGTTAATTTTATGCAGCATCCTGAGGTGTGGAAACACTGTAAGAAGTTAAATCTGCAGGCAAACTGTACACAAGTTCTCGAATTCTCTTGAATCTCTCTTATTGGAAGTAAGGATGATCAGTGATCGGTCGTTAAGAAGAATAGAGACCAGTGGTTGGTCATTGGGAAGAGAGGTGATCAGTGATTGGTTGATGGGAACAATGGTGATCAGTAATTGGTTGATGGAAACAGTGGTGATCAGTGATTGGTTGATGGGAACAATGGTGATCAGTGATTGGTTGATGGGAACAATGGTGATCAGTGATTGGTTGATGGGAACAGTAGTGATCAGTGATTGGTTGATGGGAAAAATGGTGATCAGTGATTGGTTGATGTGAACAATGGAGATCAGTGATTGGTTGATGGGAAAAATGGTGATCAGTGATTGGTTGATGTGAACAATGGAGATCAGTGATTGGTTGGTGGGAACAATGGTGATCAGGGATTGGTTGGTGGGAACAATGGTGATCAGTGATTAGTTGACACACTGGTGGTGACCTGGGATGTGAGTTGGAGTAGCGTATTAAGACATCACAACACATACTCAGAGGTCTAGTGGAGGCCAGGCCTTAATGCGTCAGGGCTGTTAGGTGTGAAGCCTAGTTCTCACTCACACACTCATCGTCTATACCACTTTAACCCGCAGGGGGGGGGGGGGGGGGATGGGGTAGCCTGGAGCCTATCCCAGGAGACTTAGAGCACAAGACAAGGTACACCATGCAGGCAATTTGGGGAACGCCAATGAGTCTAACCTGCAGGTCTTTGGATTGAAAACTTTGGAGAAAACTGGAGTACCCGGAGGAAACCCAACAAGCACAGGGAGAACATGCAAACTCCATGCATACAGAGACCCTGGAGGTGCAAGGCAACAATGCTTACCACTAAGTCACATACCGCCAAGTCTAATTCTAAATAATATAAAAAATAATACGATTTAAAACAAATACTATCTTCAGGAAAGAAACAAATTGCCTGCCAAAAGTAACAGATAATAACCTCTGACTGAGCTTGTCTGGGTAGTATGGGGTGTGGTAACCCACCGACGGGACAGCTCGAACGCGGTTCCTCAGATCCTCAAAGCAACAACCTAGAGCCTTAGCTGCCACGCCCACTAAAAGACAAATTCAATGCTGAAGTTTGAAAATAACCTAAGATTTCAGTTTCATAGTCTCATAATGAGATTTAATTTCATTGTATTTATAAAGGATTTTCTAAGCTACCTTCTTTGGAAATGATGTTTGTATAGTGATACTTACAGTCGTTACAAACTGTACCTGGAAAGGTTTGAAGACATTTGAAGACACTTTCACCACCAAGTCGCTGGAAAATTACAGGAGTTTAAATAGAAGTTTTAAATAGTTTAAATAATATTATAAAAGCTGTTGTTATGAAATTGTTTCGAAAACTTTTGGATCTGTCCTGCTTTGACTTAAGGCCTACCTCAAGGGCATAGCAGTTTTTTCATTAAAAAAAGGTGTTTTTTGTTCCCTTTAACTTTGATTACTTTGTGGATACCAGTGGTATGTTAGCTACAGCAGAGTGATCAACCCTGATTGAACTCATTTCTCCATGAAGGTAATGTTTATTACTTTTTTTTTTTTTTTAAAGAAATGCTTTACATAGCCAGCCAGCATAATGTCTATAACAAGCCATTATATCGACGTCTACAAGCCTAATAGTTTTTTACCTTAATACAACTATTTTTGTGATCACAGCAAAAAGTAAAGATGTGAACTCTCAAGAAAAGCTTGTTTTTCTCCAGACGTCAGGACACTCATCAGAGCCGCATTTTCAATCAGGAGCAGTAAAAAGCCGAGCGGAGACGCCTCGCCTTGGGCTCTGATCGAGCACGTCGGCTAACAAAGTCGTCATGGCTAATGCAGACGTCTGAGGAGGGAGCAGGAGAGTGAACATTAAAAGAAAAGAGGAAAAGGAAAGCAGGTCTCTCCTTCGTTCTCCTTGGATGAGGAAAGGAAGGTGTCGCGGAGCCCTCGGGAGAGTGAGAGGCGTCGTGCTGTTTGACAGGGCTTAGAAGTCGTTACAGCGCATCAGACTGGAAGAGAGATGAAGCCGTTTTCATATCCACACTCAAACACTAACACGCACCGGGGCTCCGCTGAGAATTCCTCATTATTACATATGAGGGAGGGAAAAAAAACATAGTTGCATTAGCATTTAGTTAACTTCACGTTCTATTCAGTACTCAGTAGGATGTCCCTCTTGACCCAGACGGGCAGGTCTGGTTTAACTAGACAAATGCATAATTTTGTTTCGGATCCTTAAAATGTCATTAAAGGCAGACGCCGTATTTTTATTATTATTATTATTATTATGGAAATAATATGAAACCGAAAACTTTAAAGTTGATGATGATGATCACAGCGGCAGGTTTGTTTGCAGAGACGGCAGGCGTAAGTTAAATTTGATTTCAGATTTCATAGTTATTAACATTTTTATTTCAACTATTTGCTTTCTGGGTCGAGATGAGCTAAAATGTCATGCTTTATTATTTTCCAAAAATATTTAGGCTCAAAAATAAGTTCTGCTTATTTTAAAATGTACATAAAAATTATGAGGAAGCTTCAAACATTTTGGCATTCTGTGCTTTTGTGGAAACAAAAAATGTTCTCAGGTGAGTAAAAAAAAAAAAAAAAGAGGGATGAAGGAGGGTTTAAAAAAAATCAGAAATCACAAGTTGATAAAGTTTTTTTTTTATTCTTTAGTTTTTGTTTGATTGTTTTGTTTTTGTTTGATTGTTTTGTTTTTGTTTGATTGTTTTGTTTTTTGTTTGTTTTTTAATTGAAGAAAAAGTACAGTACAGAAAACAGCGCAGCAGACAGAAAGCATGAGAAGAGACATGGTCAGACCGTTCGTGTAATAATAGAGCTAATATAAATGGAGCCTGAACAGTAATTGAATTTGTTAACTGTTATTTGAATAGTAAATGTAATTTTCTCCAGGTTTAAATTTTACATTTAGGCATTTGGCAGACGTTCTTATCCAGAGCGGCTTACCTTTTTATCTCATTATACATCTGAGCAGTTGAGGGTTAAGGGCCTTGCTCAAGGGCCCAACAGTGGCAACCTGGTGGT
>JAQMYL010000020.1:15773104-15785316 GCA_030014365.1 Clarias pachynema
TAAAGTGCAGGTTAATTTGTTTTATTTTTACTTTATATTTTGTGTTAATTATTTTTATGTATTTATTTTTTGGGCTGGGGAACGAATAATTTGAGTTTCCATTATTTCTTATGGGAAATTTTGATTTGGTTTACGAGTGTTTTGAAATATGAGCCCATTATGCTCGTAATCCAAGGTTCCACTGTACAGTATGAGCGCAGAGACAGAACACACACTGGCTTCCATATAAGCTGTTCTTCAATATATATGTTCTTGTTAGTCTTTCAGCTGCTCCCGTCACCATCCACTTCGCACTAAACTTCGGCACAGATGGTTTAACTCCAGATACCCTTCTTGATGCAACCCTCCCATTTTACCCGGGCTTGGGACCTACACTGCAGTGGCTGGGGTTTGGGCAAGAATCAAACTCAGGCATGACAGGCAAGAAATCTGCCATTGAGCCACCAATGTAGTAATCAAAATGTCAAGTAGGTCTTTATTCATCATTGACCTATACTGTGCTACCAGTGTGGATCTGTGCAGCTTGAGATATAAGGGTTAAAGTGGGACATCAAGATGTGGCAAGAACCAGAGGATGCCTGAGAACAGACACTTTTTGAAGAAAAATAGCCATGTGATGTGATTGAGATGTAAAATAAAGAAGAAAAAACTAATTCAGGGTAGTGGTGGTTCAGAAGATCCCAGGTTCAAATCCCATGACCACAAAGTTGTCCCTGTTAAACCCTTAAGCAAAGCCCTTAACTCTCAGATAGATATATATAATAGGATAAAAATGTAAGCCACTCTGTATAAGGGCAAATGCTGTAATGCAAATTAGATTTTTCTGGAAACCATAACTTCATGATGTTGGATTCTACATCAAATGTGCCGGGGGGATTTGAGTAATAACGCGTGTTAATAAAGCAGCCTGAGAGACACTTTTTGATCAGCTTGATCAAACTCATAATGATGACCGCTCGATTTCATGTGAAACCAATAAAAAATAGACGAAACACCTCATAACAAATTGAAAAGTTATGATCTGGCAACCACAAACACAATCCATTTACAGGATCTTCAATTAACATCTCTTCAAGACTCCTCGAGTTATTTTGCACTACGACTTTTTTCCTCAACCTGAGAACAACACGTAAGCAGGAGCTCTCTATTGTTGCGCTGCCTTCATGCTTCTTTAAACAAACCTGATGGCTCGTCTTGCTCTTCTTGCATCGAAAACACATTGTGATCTCTTGACTCTTCTCTTTGTAGCAGTGATCCTAATTACACACCCTGAATGAAGCAAGAGCTGGTACATTTAAATCTGTCTACTTGACATTTGCTCTTTGTGCCTATGCACTTAAATTACATCCTGCCAATCCTGACGGTCATGAGGAGCAGAGAAAGAGAGAGAAAGAGAGAGAGAGAGAGAGGGAGGAGAGGTGTACGTAAGGAAGTGCGACTCGCTCGATCTCCCGGCGAACTTGCTCACAAAAAGACTCGGCTTTCCTCATTTGATCGACACAATTAACTCAACATTCCGCTGAATGGAAAAGCGAGGGCTCGGAAATTAAAGGGCTATGCCGTGGCACATTCACCGTGGCCCCTAAAATTAAGTGAACCAACTTCATTCACCCTGCTGAATGCACTGAAGGAGGGGGGTCCGTCTTGATTGAATAATTGATTTTCTCGAGCGGCCTATGTTTAAAGAGGGATAACTTGACATCCTTTGACCGGTAATGATTGTAATTACTGCAATGACTGGTCATGTCAAATATGACACTGAAAGCACTGTTATTAACCATTCTTATCCACAAAAAGAAATTTTGAAATAGCAAGACACTCCTGTCTCGTGCCTCAGTGTGACCCGAACGCGCCGCCGGACTGATTGGCGACTGGTTTGAAGTAGCGAGCCTGGTTAATTGACTGCGCGTTCTGAGCCACCGAGGTGTCTCCGACTCACAGCGCCACATCCTCCTCCTAACACAGAAATCAGGAAGTTCTGATAGTCTAGACTGTTATACAACAACACAACACGAGCAATCTCCAAGTCACGAGTCTCAGCGATGAAGGCTTTCGGGTATCCAAGAGTACAACAGTGATGCTTCAGTCTGTTTCATCATCCAGCCTGGAGCCTCATTGCACTGCTGACAAATGACCCGAGAAAAGAAAAATCACGTACAGCAGTTTGGCAGCTGTGCTCATTTGCATATTGAGGCATTAATTAGCCCGTGTGAGCAGCGGGGAGAGTGTGACCATGGGGGTTCAGAGCGTGGAGGTGATCAGCGACGCACAGGGATGGATGATGTTGCGGTACTAAAAAGGTTCTGGAAAAGAACCGGACAGGTCGGGACAGGTCGCAGGTTCGTGTTTCCGGTACGAGAAACAATGACCATGACGTGAAATAGGAGAATTAGAAATCAAACTTTGAGGAAAGAGAAGGTTCCTCAATTCTCAATTGTTCTAGATTTCTCCATAGATTGTATTTAGGAACGTTTCTTAGTGGTTCTGTATGTCCTTTAGGAATGAAGAAGCTCAGTGGTTAAGGCATTGGACTAAGGTTAGGAAGGTCTCGGGTTCACGACCACCAAGTTACCGCTGGCGTTACCAGTCTGTTGTTCTGTACATATCCGAGAAGTTCTTTGCTCAACATCGGCCGTGTACTTTTGTATGAAAGTATAACGTTTCTCTAGTGGAGCAGATTTTTAAAGCTGGCGATAAATACACGGATTTAGTTTGTGGAAAATTTCAAGCAGCTTTTCCAGAGACAAGAACACATCACATCACATCACGATACGGTGCGAGATGTATACAGTATCTAATAAATAAATACATGAGTGAGAAGAATAATGAGTTTCACTGAACATATGTTTTCTCATCACCTACTCTACGTGGCCACTGCGGAGGGACGTTTTGAACGCACGTTATATATGAAATCCACACGACTCCATTTTCCTTACAGTCCAACCTCGTTTTAAAAGACTCTATGGATGGTTCATGTTTCTAGCTTTGCATTGAGGTGAAGCGTTTTCCAAAAGGCAACATTTTGTCATAAGGTTCTATGAAAGTGTAACGGCTTTAACATTTTAGATTCTCTACATGGTCTTTTCTGATCAACTGACTGTTCTTAGGGTTTCAAGAGTTTTCTAAAGGGGTTCTAACTGGAACACTTTCTGAAAGAGTGACCTGGTGTTATAAGATTATATTAATGGCTGCAACCATTGATGGAACCAGTTCTGAAATGGAAACTTAGTGTTTTTTTTTCTTTTTTCACAGAAACAAACAAAACAGTTTAACTATTTAGGATGCTAGATGGAACCATCACTTTATGATGCAGCAAAGAACAAGAAAATTACAGAATGTATTTGGTCACCATTTATTTTTTTTGCTTTGTTGCACAAATCTAATGTTACCTTAAAACTTGAAATCAATTGCACATATGAAAAAAACTCAAAAGACTTTAGTAGTCACTTTGGGGGCGAAATGTAGACGTTTTTTTTTTTAAGGCCAGTACATGAATTAGTGGCTCAATCCTGTCTTTTTTTTTTTTACCACAGTGTGACACAGAAGAGATTTTTTTAGGTCTGTCTGAATGCACAAATCTCTTTTTTCCAGATCAGATTCGAGTCACTTTTGTATATGGTTCTAGATCGGATAGATATTCGATATGTGACCATAATGAGAACTGACAGATCGGGATTCACGTGACTTTTTGGCCTCTGCACCGGACACATCGATGTGGATACGATGGGTCGTTTCGGAGGACAAACATGTCAACATTATAGTCAGATAAAGTCTGAAATTATGACTGTGAAACTGATTTGACCAAATAATTTGGAATTGAGCGATGTGGCTTGTAATGTGAACGTAGCCTTAGGGTTGGATTAATAGTTAAGTCTTTGAGTTATGTGTGAACCATATATAATTGTTCCTGAACTGTTGCCACGAAATTGAAAATACACATTATAGGAAGAAGTTGTGCATGCTGTAGTATTTCCAATTTCCTTTGACTGGAACTAAGAGGCCTAACCCTGTTCCACCATCGCAGTACCCCTTTGTACTTTGCTTCAAGTAAGCACCATGAAGACATGGTATGACCATGAAGTCAAAGAACTCAAGTTTCCTGTACAGAGTCCTCACCTTAACAGCAATGAACACCATAGAGATGAACCAGAAAGATGAAACCGAATGCATCTCAAACCTTTATTGCATGACCTCATTAATGCGCTTGTGGCTGAATAGGCGAATCCTTACACACTTAAGAAATTACCAGTTTCTGGTGAATGAACCCAATTTGTTTTCATCCATCCAACATAGTTTAATCACATATTTCCTGACTTAACCAAACCAAAACCCAGTGGTCTCACCCGAGCTCAGGATCAAATCCAGGTTCCTGCAGTCACAGTGAAGCAGCAACATTACCCACAATCCAATCAAGATATGATCGTTTTAATGTTGGAGGGCAAACGGAATAATTTGCGAGACATTTTGAGCTAAAAACAAAACACACACACACAGAGTAAAGTCCTAGGCCCGTATTCACAAAGCTTCTTAAACATAAAAGTTGCTCCTAGTGATGAAATTCTAAGAACATTCTTAGAATTATGAGAATTTCCTCTTAAATTTAGGACTAAATCTTAAATTCACAAAATTCACAAAACATCTTAGCCATAAAAACAACTACGGTAAAAATAAGAAATGTTCTCCAAACACAAAGTAAACACCGCTCTTCTGTCCAATTTGGTTTTCTTTTTGTTTGACTTTCTTCCATATCTCTTAGATTGTTGGCTACATACCATCCAAAAGTCCTGCAATCATGTAAATCGGTAAAAAGGTGAGTGAGCCATTTCGTTCCCATCAATCTGAAATAGATCACAAGTAATAAAATCAATATGATCAATAAATGCAAGAACTTAAATATAGTAGCTGTGGAAATTGGTTGCTTCAAAAGTAGACACATTTTCAACATCATTCAACATTTCCTAAATCACTTTTAGTCTAAGACTCCCAGCTAGGTACTTTTTAGGCCAAGATAGTAGCTCTTTGAGAGAATTCTAAGAAGCTCTGTGAATACGGGCCTTAAGCAAAACTGTCGATGCAGCAATCACTTTTTCTTCCCACCACCCTTTTCTCTCATTAGCAGCTTCAGTCCATCAACGGGCGTGATGTGTTTTTAGACGCGCCACATTTTTTGATCAGCACGAGGAAAGAGACAACCCTTTCATTTTCGGGAACATGGCATCTCTCTTTGAACACACCAATAGTTTAGTGCCGGCTCGTTCGTTAATGTGAAGGTTACTCTTTTATCACCTGTTTCTCGGCTGCCAGTATACAAAGACATCCATGACAACAGGCGTAGCGGAAAAAAAGAAAAAAAAAAAAACTGGTATAAAGAAAAGAGGCAAGAGGCAAGGTGATACTTGCTTTGAGTTTTAGAGCAACTTTTGAAGTACAGTGATTATGAAGGTAGAGATCAGTTATATAGTTTTAAAGTCTAACTATGACCCTCGCCGTGCGATTTAATCGGTTATGGCCGGGACACAAAACAATCCGGCTTCCTTTTGTTTTTGTAATTCTGGAAGAAACGCCTCGCTGCTGAGAGGTCAGGGGAGATTGGATAGACTGATTTAAAAATTCTCAACTTTAATAGCCACTCTTTAGATCCGTAGAAAAGCATCTCAGAATGAACATATAAAGTCTTAAAGCAGATGCACTTTAACATGGACCGGATCCCACTAGTGATGAATCAATCTCAGGCTACAACTGGGGACCAACTCTCAGAAACTGGGCAGTTGAATGGTAAAGAAAAAACAAAGACTATGGAATAATTTAATCCGTAAAAAAAAACAAAAAAAAAAGAGTGGCAGAGTACAATCACGCCTAAACCATAACATTTTAAGAAACCAGTCAAGTAGGATGTAAAAAGAGGCGTTACTTAGCAACAACCCAATCCTTTTTTTTTTTAAGAAAAGGCATTCAGAAAGAAATCTGTCTCTGAAGCTGCAGATGGAAAATCATGGTGCTTTTTTTCCAGAATGAATTGAGACAGTTTCCTTATCCAATTAGATCTTTTTTTTTTTTTCTTTTTTTTTTGCAGCATGCACAAAGTTTGACAATCTAAAATGCAATATAAAGCTCTATGTCATTTTGCGCTATGGAGGAGATGGTATTATATTGTATTATAATTGTAATAATATAATATCTGGATTTTTAGAAGTCATGCATTTGCCCCGAGTATTAAGAACATTATGAAATCATATTGAACAGGGAAATTCGAGTGAATTTATAAAAAAAAAAAAATTTTCAGTGATCTTGAGCGCTACCTCCTCCTAGATTCGATTTCAGTCATTTAGCATTGAGACGCTACAAGACAGTTTTTAATTTCCAGACTGCTTGTTTGTGTTCGGTATTAATCCTGGAGAATTTCTTTGTTTCTTAAGAACGTTGCTGCACATCGACCAATCCGTGCAACCAAATTAATTCCCCTGAAAAAGGATTTAGTAATTTTGAGGAGGATAAAAAATTTTTTTTTTTTTTTAAAGTTTGTAACGTTGCTCCTGTCTTGCATGGCAAAAATGACAGGATGTGAACCAGACGCACAAAGAAAAAACACTGGCAACAAAATGCACCGCTTTATACTACTTCACTTCTTACATTGAATATCAAAGAAACATAAAAAAAATATTTTTAAAAAATGCTTAATTGAAGCAGGAGTCAACATTGAGGATGGGAACTTTTGTTGAAGACTACTGAAAACTTTCCCTCATGAACAGACCAGAGCGGAGAATAAGGAAGAAGGTTCCTGAAGAAAACCTTAAGAGAGTCATTGAAGTATAAAAGTGCATTGACAGACAACAGATTGCTAATAAAGCTTTAAAATAGTTTATACTTATAAATCTAATGGTATTACGATGAAATTATCCAAAAATTTGGACAAAACTTATTTTGGGTAGGCTATGTGGGGGATGAACATTTCCTGAGTCTTTAGCATTGTGTGTCATTTTAAGGTGTTAAACCAAATCATTTCTTTTGAATTTTTGTAGACTTTTATTTATGAAAAAAAAAAAAAAAAAAAAAAAAAAAGAATACAACAGTTTTTTTTTTTTTTTTTTACAAATGTGAGATTAGAAGTACGAACTGAAGATATAATGGAAAAAAAAGTTTTTTTTTTTTTGCACATAGTGAAATAAACAGCATTACTGTTGTGTCTCCACACAATTTACAAAGATAATTAAGACAAACAAATATCTTAACAGATCAGCGAAAGATTGAATAAGAAAAGCCTGTGCACATCTTACAAATCAACTAAATCCTTCTGCTTCAGAAAACTATCATTAATTCCAAGCTTCATATGCTACTGCGCTGATTTCCATCTCATCACGGCCAAGAGCTTATGACAGAAAATGTTTGGGCTTATGTACTAATAATGCTAGATCAAAATGCATTTAAATATGCATCACTGATTTTAGATTAGTAATAAAAAAATAAATAAATCCTGACATAAAAAGAAAAGGCCCAAAGCAAATAAATGCGTAACTTTTACCCCCCCCCCCCCACCGCTCCCCTCATTTTCATAATAATAGATTTACACAAGATAAAAGACAACAAACTGAAAAAAACAAAAAAATAATACCATAGCAGTTAGACCTGATGGTGACGTTATAGCAACTGCTTGATGCTTTCGAGAGATGTTTAGACTGGTGTAATCTCAGATTAGAGATTATTTTGGTCAAATTATATTTCCACTTTTTTTTTTTTTTTTTACAGATAGATATATACATATACATGCCTATATGCAAGTTCTTATGAACTTAATATGAACATAATGCACTTTAACTGACCCTGATCTCTTAATAATCTTCATATGCAGTGGTCTGGCTCTCAAACTCTCAATAAAATATTTATAAACTTAATACAGAATCATATTTAAAAAAATAAAAATAAAAAATGAAAAGCATACTCATGGCATCTATGTGTCAGAGGACATACAGGAAGGTGGGAACTAAAAAGTTTGATGTGCACAAGCTTGCACAAACACGACGCGTCTAGTCGTCACAATGAGGTTGCGAGTGCATGGAAAATATTCATTCGGTTATTCGCTCCTTCGAGGCAAGGAGTCTCGGTAAAGCGAGTCATCTGGGAGTCTACCGGAGTGCAGAGTCGCCCTCTGGTGGATCGAGTCAGACATTACATCGAGAGCGTTCTAGGATCAGTGAAAGGGTGCTCGCTTTGTGTGAGACTCGGTGCGGCTACGGGGCCCTGGTCTAGCCTCTCCAACGCTGGGTCTACTACACTAGCAAAGCCACAGGCCTTGGTCTCAGTCTTAGCTCCCTGATAGTGTGGTGTTCACACTAGCAAGTGACAAAGTCGCTCATGCCGCTTTAACTTTCGCAAGTAGGCTGAAGTCGTCACATCAACTCGCGTCTTGCCGAGCTTTAAACTGTGTAGATGATACACATCGCTGTGGTATTTCTGGAACCGTGACTCGTGCACTCTCGCGAGTCAGCAAATACAGGATCGACTGTCAGTTTGTTGCTTGCTACTGTGAAGGCAGAACGGAGGAGAGGCCTAACTCATTCTACCTGCTCAGTCTGAGCTTTATGGAGTTTTTCACCACATGGATGGGGTTAGCCGGAGGAAGAGCCACGTCGGACAGATCGGTGCTGGAAATCTTCTGAAAAACAGAAAATAAAATAAAATAAAATGTAAGCAAAGAGGGCACTGCAGCGTTTTAAAAACAAAACGGTCACAGGTTCGAACCTCAGCACCACCAAGCCTGGGTTATTAACCCTCAACTGCTCATACGTGTAATGAGATAAATGTAAATCGCTTTGGATAATGGTGTCAGTCATAAATGTAAATGACATTATATACCCTATAACCGTCTGTAACAGTTAAACTCAACCAAAACCTATAAACGGATACATGATGTAATGCAACAGTCCATTCCTAATCAGGCAATTTAATAACCTAATTACACCAGCGGGTTAATCGTGCTTTAAAAGGATGAATTGTGCCATAGTTTACTCATACAGTATAAAAAGACAGAGCATGCAATGTGAAACAACATTCCAGTTAATTGACGCCATACCTGCGGTGGTGATGTCTTCCCATCAGCATCAGACTTCTGTGCACAATGCAAAGATATAACAGGGCGTTCAACATGTGCACACATCCCAAAAACGTCAAGCCACATGTATACTGTAAGTGCACGCATGTAAAAAAAAATTTTTTTTTTTTTTTTTTAACTCACCGCTGCCTCTGTCTCCATTTTCACCTCTCCTTCTAAAACGGTGAAATCGTTAGCCTGCATTCAAATAAAACAATTATCACCGTCAGGAACAGGAATACTGCGCTGAGAAACATTTCACATTTCATGCCGGTGCGAGAGATTCCTGAGAAAACCAACAGATGCGTCTACCTGAGAAAATTCAGCAGCCTGGTCCACCGAGTCCGAGGTAGAATCCTACAGAAAAAAAGGATG
Source organism: Clarias pachynema (assembly GCA_030014365.1). Lineage (NCBI taxonomy): Eukaryota > Metazoa > Chordata > Actinopteri > Siluriformes > Clariidae > Clarias > Clarias pachynema. The sequence goes on from JAQMYL010000020.1 coordinate 15,782,565, forward strand.
TCATTGTTTGTTTTTTTTGATGATCCAAAGTAGGATAACGTATTATTAAAAACATATATATTACAGCATTTGTAATTAAATGGTTTCTGTTTCACCTCGTCTACTTTGAGCTTCTTAGCTTGCTCATTATGAAGCGGTGAGCCCGGTCTCTTCTCTGCACATGTAGGACTGAGGGTTTTCATCTCTGTGGTTGGACATGAAAACACAGCATGACACTGTATTATTAACCTCTGATCACCTTGAAAATAAGCACCTCATCATATACAGCACATATATTGTATTAAACAGACAAGTGACGTAATACGGCAGGTGTGTGATGCGAACACGTACCAGCGGCAGGATGTGTGTCTACTGACATGTCCATCTTTTCTTGAGAATCTGAGCTGGCAGTGGTTCCTGTGGAGCTGCACGAAAGATATTTAAAGTTGCAACTTTACACGTTAAAAAAAATGAATAGAGAAGCTTTTTGTGGACAACAGAAAGGATAATTAATTACATTAAAACTGGACTAAGAAGCATGAAGTGAAAAGACCTACTTTAAAAAGGTTGCGCTAGACAGACAGATATATACTTTACTGACCCTGAGGATGATACCAGACTTTTAAATAAAAAATTGCTCAATGAATAGAAATCACTCTAGACTTGTTAAAAATCTTCCAGAGCAAGAATGAACTTTTATTGATAATTTTTTGGGGGTCCCTCCATTTTGTCATCGGAAACTTAGGTGCATTTTGTGTTTGGGTGTGAATGTGTGCATGTGTGTGTGCGTGTGCGTGTGCGTGTGTGTGTGTGTGTATGTGTGTGTGTGCGCGTCACCAGTGAGGAATGGCAGAAACGGCTGTCCTGGAGGCGTCAGTGGGTGAGGGGACGGACATGCTGTTATCCCTGTCCATGGTAAAGTCCACACTGCCCTCATTCACAGTCGAACACTACACAACAACATTTAAACATAATCATTTAACATTCATAAACTAATTTAAATACTGAATTAAGTGAAGAAAAACCAGCAGTTTTCTTTTACTCTAGACCTTAGACCTATACATAAAATAGACACCATTATTTGTCTTTTATACTCATAAAAAATAACAAAGTAGGATAAATTCAAGCATTTAATTATTCTGTTTATGCTGTATATAAGCAGGAGCGCACTCTGTGTGTACCTCCTGCACTCTGAGCTTCTCGTCCTGGCGGGGCGAGCCCGGTGTCCTCTGTGCGGAAGGAGGACCGCTCGCGATGGAGGTCTTCGGCTCAGACGGACACGCTGTAACAGAGGACGGAGCGTTACTCGCACCTGCTGTGATTTAGCGGATGAACGTGCATGCTAAATGATTTTAAGGTGCAGATTTGTCAACAACACTAAGAAGAAAATCCTACCAGACAGAGAGGGAGAAAAAAATATTGATATAAACACTCAAGTGCACTGTATAAAAAAAAAAAACTTAAGTTGAGAGTCAATCGATATTAAAACAGCTTTGCCACCGTTTTTTTGGTTAAACATAAAGCATATACCTGGATATACTCACACCCACATCTTGGCAAAAGAAGGTTTGTTTTTATTTTTATTTATCACTTAATGGGGATCAATACTATACTAAGAGAACACACTCCCAAAGTGTGTGTGTGTGTATATATATATATATACACACTGCCTTACTACACTGAAACTCATTAATTCACAAGACAAAACTTCATCTAGATAAAAGTCAGTGTCCCTGAGTGACCTCTACACATGTTTGGTTTGGTGGACACTTGTGGAAAAAGCAGCAAGGCCTAATTCTCAGGTTGTCCCATATCGCTGCAGATGCTACTGCTAATGTAGATGTCAATCAACACACCAGACATCCATCAAACAGGAAACATTAGTGCATTCAAACATTTTTTCTTCCGTTTGCGCTTTACAGAAATGACCAGAGACACCAGCACATGGACACCTACGTGCAGCAGGGAGCGTGCATCCTGACGGGTCGATCTTCCCCTGAGAATCGGAGCTGGCTGAGGTCCCTGTAGGACTGCACACAGATGTAAATAATCATGACTTTATACACATTTGTATGTGAAGAAACACATTTTTAAAAAACATGTATACAAGTTGTTGGAAGTTAGATAATAAGATACGCCTTCCTCTGAGAGAAGACATTTACATAAAGAATGTACAGAGTGTAAAACTTATTAAGAAGATAATGAGTGTATGAGTGGATGATTATGAAACTATCGCAAACCTCCAATTAATAGTAGTTAAATGTTTTATAACAAAAATTCACCAAAAAAATTTTTTCCGGGAATATTTGCTTCCAAAACCAAAGGGGGCGGGGTTTAAGCCTCACTATTGCTCGGTTGACCTTGTCGGGTCCTCTGAGGGTCTACGTTTAAACCAGTATGAAAGCAGCGAGAAACAGTTGCACATGGGTTTGTAGGGGCGGGGCTTTTACACTTAAAATTAACAGCGTACAATACATACAGCATACATTTAGAATTAACAGCAAACTACACAATCATAACTTAACCTTGTATAAAAAAATAAGTATTTTTAAAGTAAAGTAACACAAAGAGTTACTTTGTTACAGTATCTCTGGGTATACAGGGTAAACTTTTTTTAATAACCTAACATTAAAAAAAAAAAATGAACATTAAAAAAAAATTTTATTAAGTTTCCAGAGATGTTCTAAAGCAGACCCGGGCATTTTAAGGCCCGCGGCCCGATTCTGACTGGCCCGCGAAAGGTTGCTTGGAATTAAGAAAATAAAACCTACTT
>JAQMYL010000020.1:15814824-15827032 GCA_030014365.1 Clarias pachynema
GACTCCCAGCTAGAACTTTTTAAGCTAAGATAGGAGCTCTCTGAGAGAATTCTAAGAAGCTTTGTGAATACGGGCCCCGAAATGTATTTCTCCTTTCACATCTAGAACTCCTTTAATAGCAATAACTTATTTTTAAACTTTATCAAACCACAAAAAATAGAGCTTAATGCATTTTTTCATACATTTAATAAATGGTGTCTCTTTATTGCTGGTAACACCAATGACAATTAAGAGAAAAATCCTAACTATTTCCAAAATTGCTTCCAGACCAAATGGTTTTCAATTATGTGAAAATTAATTAATTATTAGATGTAATCGTTTTTTATGTCCAATTTTTGGTAGTTATAATTATAAGGCATAATACTAATGACAAACTTGAAATTGCATAAAATTGCTAAATCAGTGATGACATTTCCAAACAAATGAAGAGAGACAACTGACCTACTTTATGCATTTGTCCAGTGTTCTTCATCTAGTGACCTCTGATGCAGGAACAATTTCAAATTGTCAACCTTTATTTTAAGATTCGATTCTTTGTGTAACAGTAACATCAATGATACAGTTTGGGGTGACTAGTAGTAATATAAAAAATATATTTCATATTATTAATCATAATCTATTAAAATGTCGTTATTTTAGTGTCAATCTTGTTTTTATAAGATATTGATGTTATTGTCAATCAGATTAATTTCATGAAGAACATACCTTAATATGAAATGTATATGGTCCCACCTCCATGTATGATCATAGTGACAAGACCTTCATTGAACACAGCCTTTTCAATAAAATTTTGAACATTATAGTAAGAAAATAGATTTTCATGATTGAAAGATCATACTACTGTATATTTTCATATATACAAGTAATGTGTTTGTTATGTTAATTTAAATGATTTTGGCATCAGCGAAACTAAATGACAGCACATTTTTGCAGAATGACCCATCTGTGCTTTAACTTTTTTGGGATGTTGCTGTTACTTCAATAACCATGAAAATATTTAATGAGGGAGCATCCATGACAGGTTTCCATATTTCCATAGAGAGAGATCTCACCGAGTATTCCTCCAGAGCACAGCTCCTCCTCTTCTTCTTGTCCTCACTGATCACAGTCCCTACAAGCTGAAATCTCCCTCCTGCTCCACGCGCCTCTTCAGAGGAGTCTCCTCCAGCAGCGCAGGTGGACAGATACTGAGGGAGGAGGACACGGCGAAGAACATCAGCACCTCAACATCATCACCACTGAGAGGACTGATCCACACTGAGCCCTGCCTTACCTCAGCGAGGTGTTTAGACGAGTACGAGTCGATACTGTTCACAAAAACACGCCTGGTCCGCTCCGACTGTTTCTGCTGCTCCGCCATGGCTCGCGTTGCTAAGCAAGCTTGTCTCGCGCGCCGGTTGCTAAGCGGAACTAAAGCAAACTTCGCGAGCGAAGACGGTTGTTTGTGACGTCATCCGAAGTCGTTTAATCCTTACACCGTGAATAAAATCAAAGCGTTACTCGAATTATACGCAGTTACGTACAGTGTAGAGTGAGATGACGTATTGCGACATTAAAGTTCATTTAAATTCAATTATATAGTCATAAATATTTTATAAATACTACTAGTATAAATATTTTAATATTAAATGTATGTATGATAATAAAATTAAATACTATAGTAATATAATAATCATAATATTTTCCTTTTCCTGAAGTGTGTATACATTTTTTTTTACTTTGTGTGAGAAAATAATGTATACATTTAAATGACAAGATTGTGGTTTATGAAGTTGTTTTTGGAAAGGTTGAGTACACTGTGAAAAGTATTTTAGAAAATAGAGTAAAAGAAAATAAACAAGGAAGAAAGGTTTCTAAGGGACAAGAAAAGAGGATTTAAAGTGAAAGAAAGATGAGGGAGATCAAGACCAGAAGGTGGCGCTAATGCAACATAATGGATGCCAACTGCTGGTAAACATTAAGAAGACAAGCCATTTTGTTTGTTTGTTTGTTTTATCATTAACGGCATTAAGTTATATGAAGTAAAATCAATGTCATAATTTACAAATGTATTTTTCATTTACAAACAATTTCTGAACATCTCTGCATTTTGTTTTAGCTTTTTTGACCCAAAACAAAAACATACAATCCAAAACAACAATGAGGATGAAAGAAACAGTAAATAACAAACAAACATAAATAAATAAATAACACACCCGGGAAAAAAAAAAAAAACATTTAAAAGAGCACCATCGTTGTCTGTATCGCTTTATTCTGTGAACATGATTGCAGGGGTCCGGGAGTCTATCCTAGGAGACACCTAGACGGGGTGCCAATCCATCACAGGGCACACATACAGTACACTCATTTACACATGAGAGGATATCAATTACATCTAAAGCAAGAGGAATTTAAGTTGCATCTTGCAAAATCAGCCAGCTGACTGATGATAAAATGTCTTCCAGTCACCCTGATGCCACACAAATCACTTTGCTATATATACACTGTATGTAGCCAAGAACTGAAAAGCAATCAGGATAAGGTAAGGAGAGAACGGGAATCCTTGTCTGAACCACAAGATGATTAAAACCGAGGGGAAGTTCCATATACGATAGCTGCTATTATTATTATACAAATTTTTATTGTTTTGCAGGAAAAATTGCCCAAAGCCATATTTTTCCAATATCAATTCTTCATGACTCCAGACTGTGTTTCATCTATAACAGAATGTAGAATGTCTTTGACATATTTAGAAAAAGTCAGACCAATATTTTATAATCATTATTTTAAAAAGTTGGATGGCAATTCTCACTATCACTCACTCACTCATTGTCTATACCATTCTATTCTGTATACAGGGTCGCGGTAAACGTAGGAAAATATTACTTAGCCTAATCTGCATTTCTTTTCACTGTAAAATCCGGATGACCCAGAGGAAACCCACCAAGCCAGCAGTAGAACATGCAAAATCCATGAATACAGACCCAAGGTGGGAATCGAACCAAGAACCTGGAGGTGCAAGGCAACTGTCCTAACCACCGTGACGCCAGAATGCCAATAATCAAAGGGGTAAATATTTTTTTCTTTAAAGGCATCAGAGAGATGACGCCCTGAGTCATCAATCATGGGAGAGACTATTTCTCTATACTTTCTTTAAAGACTTCTGTCAAGAAAGGTGATAAATGTTGTGCAAAAAACTTTTTTTTTTTTAAATTCTGCATTAATTACATAATTTCCTGGTGATTTATTATTTTTCAGACTGTTGAATGCTTGAAGAAGTTCATCAAAGTTAAAATAATAATAATAATAATAATAATAATAATAATACTCTCTCCTCATCACTAATATTTTTTACAATGATTAATAGAATCCAAAAGAGAGGAAGTAAATTAATTACAATAACTGGATTAATAAAGTATCCCATAGAATATAGCCCAGTAATCGGTGATCTCTCTTTAATAAGCTCATCATTCATTCTTAATTTTTCAATACAGAATGTTTTGAGCGATGTTTTTCCAATCTAAAGAAATAAGCAGATTTTTGTTCACCTTATTTAATCCATTTGCTTCTAGATCTAACAAAAGAATCTTCTGTTTCAAATCTATAAATATCATTAATTTTATTTTAAAGCTTACTATATTCACACTTGTCAGAGACAGATACATTTTCTTGTCCAGAAAGTAGAGAAAGCTTAAAAAGAGTATTGTCCAACCAAATTGTTGCACAATTTTTCAGATTTCGCTTTATTCCAGTACGTATTAGTAATTGTGTCCTTCACTTCTGAAATCTGATGCAATAAATTATTTCATAAATGGGATGGCAATCATTTTGTTCTTCAGTGCAGATGTGCTATTTGCAATAAAATTATGCGAATGTCTCAATTATGCAAAATTTTACTCAAAATTAAAATGTATTTTTACGAAGGAAAAGACATGGAGATGTGTTAAACCGAGGTACGTTAAATCCCATTAAAGTAATTAAATAGAATCCTGTTAAATAAAATGAAAACAGTGTTTCAGTGAAAGGCAGACTAGTCTTCTGTGTTGTTTCTTAAAAGATATTCAGCCTGAAACACACACACACACAAAATGAAGCATGTGCAGCTATTAAAACATTAATTGTACCTTTTATAAATATGAACATTTTTAAAATTGAGAAAAGAAAAGTCCAGATCTACCAGGAAATCGACAGGATCCTCAGGCTTCACCTGGCAACACGCCACAAGCCCGTCCCTGAGAGTCGGCATGACGTACTTCATCAGGTAGTGTCTCAGCGGCAGTGAGCGTGCCTCCAGTAACTCATCCTCCTGCTTTTTCACTTCAATCCTGTTCCTGTCCTAAAAGACACAAAACCTTCAGCCTGCATGGACATTATGAACAGATGACATTCATGGATGATGTCAATCATTTTATCTGCTTAAAACTAAAATTCTACTAACACACACCATAAATATGCCATTACTACCACTATGGGAATTACCCATTCCTCCAGCAGAGCAGTCATCCTGGTCTCCTCCTCTGCCTCTCGAAGTGCACGCTCGGCGGCGTCCTGCATGAGGCGCCGTTGCTTCTCCACAGCTTGTTTCCTCTCCAGTGCCTCCTGTTCCTCAGGTGTGGGGTAGTTCCTTGGCTCTCCCACCACCTCGATTATTTTCCTTAATGTAGCTTCATTTTCTGGGTCACTCACACTGATCTCTGAGAATAAAACTCTTCTCGTCAGTCTTTGCAGAACTTATGTACAGTATGTTCTTATTTGTTTATGAATGTTCTCCAGTGTTACAGTCATGTATAAAAGTTATTACCTCCACTTTTAAATCGATGTATTCATGTATAAAAACAATGTGGGCTATATTAAGTACCCCTTACTGCTTCCACAAGATTTAAGAGGGTAAGTTGGAGCCAGGTGCTGCTAATTCCCAGCCCTTGATTAATTTATCATCAGCAGGTTTTAAAGCAAGTTTTGGCAGTTTGCTGGCGTGGAGCATTCAGGTGTTTGGGCACCTTGCAGGCATTGGGTCGACAGACGAGCAAATGTGAGGCCATCTGCCTGAAATCAAAAACTTGGTAAAAGTTCAGTCATGCAACTGGACAATGATCCGAAGCACACCATCAGAATGGGGGAAAAAAAAGAAGAAAAATCAAGGGATGAACCAAAATTCCTCCACAATGATGTGAGAGACTGGTAAAGTCATACAGGAAACTATTACGTCCAGTTATTGCTGCTCAAGGTGGATCTACAAGCTGGTGAATCATTGGGGTAAATAGGGGTAACTTTTGCACATGACTGTATATTAGTTACTCTGATAATGTCCTCATATAACGTCCTTACCGATGTGTTCAGGATGGACCTCAAGCTCATCGAAATAGTCGAGCACTGTTTCGTCTTCTAAGTTTTCCTCCCTGAACAAGGCCAGTCGCTGCAGAAACTCGTCCCGGGTGTAGCGCATCTCCTCCGCTACGGACTGCGGAAGGTTCCGGGCTCGCTCTTTTAGAAACTCGTCATTGGCGTCGAGTGAAAAGACAAACTCTATGAAGAAGAAAATAGCAAAGTTGCAAGCACTTAAAGTATTTGCGTCAGTGGGAAGTTGAAAAGCACTAACCTGAAGGCTGAAAGCTTCCATGGTGTAGATTTTAACTACTAAAAAGTAAGATGCTTCAAAAACATACCTGGTATTATCTTTTCATCATGTGGCAGTAAATGAGATCTGAAGTTCTCCAGTTCCTTCTCCTCATCTGAGACATGTTGAAAATGCAAAATGACAAAAAAAGTGTTGACTTTTGAATAAATGAAATGTCGCTGCCTCTGTCTTTTCAGTGTCTCACCGTTGAAAAGTCGGTTGGCTTGCTCGTGTGTACAGGGGTAGCCGTCCAAAACAAACCCCTGGTTTCTACAAGGCTTTGAATGAAGCTTTTCTCTGATGATGTGCAAAACATTCTGGTCTTCAAACTGACCTACACACACACACACACACACACACACACACACACACACACACACACACACACACACACACACACACACACACACATATTGAAGCGACCCTTTACAATTCATATTTACAAATGTGCAAATACAGGCAAAAAGATAATCTCCCTTTCCATCTAGGAAGCTCGTTAGTCCAACTAGGGGTGATGGAGGCCAATGGTGGACACTGTATTTACAGTATTCCCATTTTTACAATCGTGGTAGGAACTCCGGTCAACATTCACATCCACTACGGGCAATTTGGGAAGGCAAATTGGCGTAACCTGCATGTCTTTGGACTGCGGGAGGAAACCGGAGTACCCGGAGGAAACCCACCAACACGCAAACTCCATGCACACAGATCCTGAGACTGGAATCGAACCCTCGACAAGGCTGGCTAAATAAAAAACCTAAAAGAAAAACCCGACCTTGATCCTGGGTAAGAACATCCTTCAGAGTGTTGATGTGTTTCTGAGTCGCCTGTAAAGTTTCTTCAGGGTCATGATTCTCCTCACTCTGTTGAAGCATTTCCTCCTATATGAACAGCACACACTTATAAAGCACTGAAATAAAAATCCACTTTAAAGCATAAACACTGGTTGTAATGGCAAAGAGCTTCACTGACCAAATGTTTGATTTTCTCCTCAACTGTCTCTTTGACACCAATATAATGGAGTCTGTAATGGTTACACAGTCTCGCTGCGACTGAACTTTTCCCGACGGCCGGTGGGCCAAGGAGACAAATCCTGATCGGCTGGAAGAGAGAGAGGTAATCAGGTGATCTAGACCATTGTAAATTAGTCATTTAACATACAGTGGTGCGCTTATACACTAGTATATACAAGGTCTACAGTTAGACACTCACTAGTAGACCTCTGCTTTGTCGGTACTCCTCCACGACACGGTCGATGTTGTTAACAAGTCCAGATTCACACACCCAGTTCACGTTCAGCCGTCTATTCAGCAGAACCGTCTCAATGACGAGGTTTAGACTCAGCTGAGCAAGATCGGCTCGCTTAGGGAAAAGACATCATGATACAAAAGGGTCAGTTTCGGGAGGACAAATCCATGCTTACAGTATGTGAATATTAACTTTATACATAAAGTTATACCGTAAGCTCCTGTGTGAGGTCCACACTGTCATGAGGGACTTTCTGAACCTCTTCAGGACCCAGAACAGAAGCAATGGCCTGGTGGATGGAGAGCAGCAGTGACCGATTCAATCTTAATTAAAGCTAGCTTGTGTATTAAGAGATTGTACAGAGCTTTTACCTTTACAATTTCTTCCAAAGAATGATGAGAGTCGTCCACGGCGATTATGTAGTGCACTTTGGGTTTGTGATTGATGATGTTTTGCACTATGCTGGAGACACAGATTATGTATTCAACACCGAAGCCAAGAACGTGTTACATGATCGGAATGTACAAAAAAAAAAAAAAATTTTATTGATGTGTGTAATGCAATTATGTTTTTAATAAATTTTAACCATATTTATTCCACTAACCCGGCCAGATCGTTGACATGGATGGTAGGAATGACATTAGTGCTCGGCTCCGGTACAGGGATGATGCTCAACTCCCCAAGCCAACATGTCTAGAATAAATCAGTATCATTACAGAAAGACAAGATAAAATAAGTTGAAAAAACAGATAAGTTGGAAAAAGGTACACACTTTTCTCCTCCACAATTAGCCAAGATGTTTTCTTGCAAGCATTTAAAGCCAAAGATCTTGCGCGCACGCGCACACACACACACACACACACACACTGTGACGTGCTGATGTGGTTTAGCACACCATATGACTTACTCTAATCTACAACAATACGTTAAACATCACAGAGTGGCTAACAGCTACAACAGTATGATGAGCATTTTGAATATGATGAGAACTTCTCTTATTTTGTTATTCTACACACCATGACAAAAAAAAAAAAAAAAAAAAAAAAAACAATGTGTGAACTTTAACTGAAAGATCTCTCACTTGTTGCTGAGTCAGTGTGAAAAAACAGTGCTTGGTAACATTTATGCAAACATCTCAAATTAGTAACCTCCATTAAATACTCATGCCCTATTGATGCATCTCTTCATGCTTATTTTTATTTGTAATACAAGAACGATAGTGCTGAAATCAATCAATCAATTAATAAATAATCACATAGAATAAGTAAAATAAAAATTTTCTTTAATAATAACTTTGCAACAATGTATTAAAGCCGCCAAATAGAAAAGAGGAACATATTCCTATCCAAAGTTATGCTACCTTAAAGAAGAAGTGGAAGATGCCTTCTCCCATGCCATACTGCATCCCAGCACCAACAACATACGTGCGCAGCTTAGTCTTGTCCTACAGGAGAGCATCATTTAAAACAACACGTATCATATAGCATAAACTTTGATAAACTCTTCTATGAATCTGATTCATTTCTAACCGTTTTCCCCAACTTCAGGACGAGCTTCTCCGCATTAGCGTGTTCTCTGAAATTTGGATGTGGTTTCCTCCTTGTGTAGTCTTCTTCTTTCAATGGAATTTCAGGACTATCCTAAAACAGAAAAGTTTGGAAGAACATGCAAACTCCATGCACACAGACCCCGAGGCGGGAATCGAACCCGGACCCTGAACCACTACCACTGTACCGCAGAGTTAGAAAGAAAGTCATCTGTAATTGTTGCTTATAATAAAAGAAGTGACTGTTGTTTGTTGTGTGATTGTGTCCGAACAGCACTTACAGGATCAGCCGGTTTAGTCTTCGCCCAGGTCATCAACGTTGACACCAGAATGAACATCTTGGGAGATGTAAAGTGTTCCATTTCACTGTGGAGGGCTGTGATAAAGAAAAAATAATAAAGCATGCCAACATTTCACACAGCATGTGGCAGAGCTTTCTCATATTAATAAACGCTGTGAATACAGATGATATGTCACCTGAAACAGACCATGTCGCTTCATCAATGGTTTTTGCATCTTCTGAGATATTATATACAATAACATCACAATCGAGCAGGCGTTTTAGCAGCTCGGTTCGCTTCAAGGCCTGAAATGAGAAGGTTGGAAGGGTGAACCAATGGTTATGTTGTGTGTTATGGATGTGACAATCCTGCACAAGATTAGCATCACCAAGACTGTAGGTGTCCGACCCCAATACCATTAGGCTGCCACTGCTGGACACTAGAAAAAGGTCCTCAGATGTATAACATGAGGAATGTAGGTCACCCTGGATAAGGCCATATGCCAAATTTTATAAACTTCACTTTCAACTCTACCTCCATCAAAACGTTTTCTGAAGACACTGTTGAGGTGGGTCTGTTCAGTGATAACAGTGTGAAGTTCTACTTGGAGGTGATTAAAAACCTTGAGATCTGGCACCAGGAGAACAACCTCTTCCTCAATGTCAGCAAGACAAAGGAGTCGACTGTGGACTTCAGGACAATTATATATAAGCCATTTATCATCAGCAGAACCCCAGAGGAGAAAGTGGACAGTTTCCGGTACCACAAAGGACCTGTCATGGTCCTGTCACATCAATACTGTAGTGAAGAAGGCCTGTCAGCATCTTCACCATCTTAGACATCTGAAGGACTTTAAACTGCTTGGAAACTTTTACACTTGCACCGTAGTGAGCATCCTGGCGTGAAATATCACAGCCTGGTTTGGGACAGAACCAAGCAGCTCAGGCTGGCTCTAAAGAGAGTGGTGCAATCAGCCGAGCGCACCATCTGCACTGAGCTCCAGCAAATGGTGCTGGAGCAAGGCCAGGAGGATAGTCAAGGACCTCAGCCATCCAAAAAATTAAGTCTTTTTTCTTAGTTGTGGTCAGGTGACTGCTTCTGTTCCGTGAAGGCATCGGAATGCAGACGGAACGAGGACGAGTTTCTTCCAGCAGGGTCGAGACAGTTATAAAAAAAAAAATTTCACTGCACTCTGCACTGTTTTGTGTGCATCAAATAAAATTTCCATTGTGAATTTGAAAATATCTACTGATTTCACAAAAAAAAAAACATATAAAAATTAGAATTTTCTGCAAGTATCTGTGGCATTTGTAAACGTTTAGACTACCAAGTCAATACTTAGTAACAGCTCCTTGGGCAGATCTCATAGCCTATCACAGGCTGTCTTATATACACAACATTATTTCCAGTAAAGTTTGGAGCGAAAGCTTCAGTTTGCTTCACTCTTGTTGTGGATTGGTGATTTTGAGGTGTGTTTTTGATCACTGTAACGTTGTCAAAGCCGGTCTTCTTTATGCTCAAGTTTCGTGACTGTGTTCCTAGATATTGCTGATGGGTAACGTTTCCTATACTGCTGACTTTAAATTAACCCCAAATCATAATGTTTAACAGTTAGCAAGGTTTTAATTTTATCAACTGTGTGAGGAAACCTGCCAAGCACTGGAAGAACATACAAACTCCTTTGTATGGGGTCACACAGACCCCGAGGCAGGAATCAAACCTCGACCCTGGAGGTGCAAGGCAATGTCGCTAACAACTACACCACCATGCCTCCCATTGTCCCTCTTGCACACAAATATATAGTAATAAAACAAATAGTGTCACTACATGGACAAAAATATTTGGCCAAACCTGAAGTGACATTTTATCCAAGTACATACAAGGTACTTCAGTACGGAGTTACTTTTTGCAGCTATAACAACTTCCACTCTACTTCAAAGGCTGTCCACAAGATTTTGGAGTGTTTCTGTGGGAATTCGTGCCCATTCATGAGGTCAGGCGGCACTGATGTTGGACGAGAAGGCTTGGCTCGCAATGTCCGTTCCAGTTCATCCCAAAGGTGTTTGATGGGGTTGAGGTCACAGGGCTCGGTGTTAGGTCCGGTCAAGTTCTTCCACACCGAACTCATCAAACCATGTCTTTATAGTCCTTGCTTTGTGCACTGGGGCTACAGTCATGATGGAATATAAAAGGGCCTCAAACAAACTGTTGCCACAAAGTTGCATAGAAGTATAGCATTGTCCAAGATACATTGAGACAATGCTATACATTATGGACATTGAACATTTGCACATTTGCTCACTTTCTGGACATTTCCATTTATTTCCATTTTTATTTCCATTTAAATTGCTATTTTGTCTTTCGTACAGATAGGTTTTATATTTCTTACATATTTTTGATTTTTTTTTAAAAATATATTTTGTTCTATTTTCTTATAGTTTCAGCTATTTATTTCATATTTCTTGTTAATTGTTTTTAAAATTTTGAGGTCACGGGCGGTCGTATAAGCATTTCACTGCATATCGTACTGTGTATGACTGTGTATGTGACAAATAAAATAAGAATTTGAAAATTTGAATTTGAGATTGAGATTGCCCTTCACTGGGGATAAGGGGCCTGACTGAAATCAATAATTAACAAGTTTGGCTAAATACTTTGGTTCACTCAGTGTACATGTATATCCTTAAACTTCTTTATCAGGAAGTTTGTGTTGCAGCGTGCGTCTCCTGGTTGCTTAGCAACGGCAGACTCCACAGGAAAGCTTTGTACACGGGTAATGTGATTACTTCAATAACATTTACACATCACATTTTCCATAGAGAGATCTCACCGAGTATTCCTCCAGAGCACAGCTCCTCCTCCTCCTCTTCTCCTCACTGATCACAGTCCCTACAAGCTGAAATCTCCCTCCTGCTCCCCGCGCCTCTTCAGAGGAGTCTCCTCCAGCAGCGCAGGTGGACAGATACTGAGGGAGGAGGACACGGCGAAGAACATCAGCACCTCAACATCATCACCACTGAGAGGACTGATCCACACTGAGCCCTGCCTTACCTCAGCGAGGTGTTTAGACGAGTACGAGTCGATACTGTTCACAAAAACACGCTTGGTCCGCTCCGACTCTTTCTGTTGCTCCGCCATGACTCGCGTTGCTAAGCAAGCTTGTCTCGCGCGCCGGTTGCTAAGCGGAACTAAAGCAAACTTCACGAGCGAAGACGGTTGTTGAGACATTTAAATGGATTAATTCACTGATTTATTACAAACAGCTGTTAGTCATTTTGGCCAAAAAGTTTTTTTTCTTCAATGGGGGTTAAATAATAATAAAGAGAGCCTTATTCTAAAATGGATTAAATTAATTTTTCCCTCAGAATTCTACACACAACACTACCATATAGGCCTGATTGGTGGATTGATGTAGAGATTGTTGTCCTTCTGGAAGGTTCTCCTCTCTCCACAGAGGACATCTGGAGCTCTGACAGAGTGACCATCGGGTTCTTGGTCACCTCCCTGACTAAGGCCCTTCTCCCCCGATCGCTCAGT
>JAQMYL010000020.1:15839428-15872939 GCA_030014365.1 Clarias pachynema
ATCTTACGTGTAAGAATAAAGATGACTTAAAAAAAAAAAAAATATATATATATATATATATATATCGCAGCCGGACGTCTAAAAAGAGCTGATTGGCCGAGCTCTCTCAGTGGGGCGGGATTTTTTATTTATTTAGTTAGTTTTATTAAATCACAAAAAAATATGTACAATATGAAAAATATAAAGGTACAAGAATCAGGTATTAAAGATTGAATTATGCAAATAATTATACACAGTTAAATAATATAAACAAACTTAAAAATATACAGATAAGTAATAACAGTAAACAGAGTAAACCAATACTAATATAGAAAGAAAGAAAGAAAGAAAGAAAAGAAGGGGGAAAAAATCACAGTGTTCCATCGATTAAATCGAGACAATAGCAAAGCAGATTTATGATTTTCTATTAGTTTTAAGGAGTTTAAGAGGTTTTGTATTTCACAGAGGAAAGGTGATAGTTTAGGAGATGATTTAGCGAATTTACATTTATGGATGTAGAATTTAGCCTTTGTATTGTATTGTACAATTTATTCAAGTGATTTATTACTGTGACGGAAAAAGATAATTATATCCTTGTATAAATGTAAATACTCGAGCAAGCGCAGCGCCTTGATGACGTCAAACAGTTGCCTCGTTGCCATTGGCTGATTCACAAGAACCAGGAAATGAAAGTTAATTCTCCTGCTGTGTCTCAAACGACTACAGTAAGTGGACGTTGTATTGCCCGGAAGCCTGTATTTCACAGCCTACTTAGTGCACTTTAGTATTTTTGCTAGAAGAATATGAGAGTAAACCCGAGACCAAAATATTGAACTCGTACAGGATAGAGATAAAAACCCGTGTCGTCGAAATGTCGATAAAGCAGCCGAAGCAGACTGTTCTCAACCCGGTGAGAGAGAAATATACAGCTTACATAAACATTAATGTCGTTCTATAAGCTGTTAAAGTCGTAGTTAAAGCTCGGGGGCGTTATGACAGTGAAGTGTTTACAAGTTGTAAGCTGGAGCCCTGGACAGACTGACAGCTGTTTAAATTGTAAATGTGGTGTTTATTTAATGTCAGTAATCATACATATGGTTTTTAATGTTGTTTAGCTAACAGGAACATGTTTCTCAGTCTAACAGGAAGTGTGTTTTAAGTGTTTTTAGATTTCAGATGTTATGAAATGCTGAAGAATAATTACAAGCTTTTCATAAAGTGTCAAATTTATTGACAATTACATTAAGTTTATGCAAAGAGTCAATATTTGCAGTGTTGAACCTTGTTTTTCAAGATCTCTGCAGTTCATCCTGGCTGTCAATCAACTTCTGGGCCACATCCTGACTGATGGCGCACCTCATTCTTGTGTAGTCAGTGTTCAGAGTTTGTCAGAATTTCTGGCTTTTTGATTGTCTGCCCTCGTCTTGATGACCGCACGTTCTCAATGGGATTAAGATCTGGGAAGTTTCTTGGCCATGGACCCAAAATGTCCATGTTTTGTTCCCCGAGCCACATAGTGATCACTTTTGCTTTATGGCGAGGAGCTCCATCATGCTGGAAAAGGCGTTGTTCATCACCAAACAGTTCTTGGATGGTTGGGAGACATTACTCTCTGAGGATGTTTTTGTACCGTTCTTTATTCATGGCTGTGTTCTTAGGAAAAATTTTGGATTTGATGAGCTCACTCCCTTGGCTGAGAAGCAGCCTCGCACATGAATGGTCTCAGGATGTCTTGGAGGACTGTAAAGTGGTTTTGGGAACAAAACATCGAAATTTTGGGTCCATGAGCATTAAACTCCCCAGACCTTAATCACATTGAGAACTTGTGATCAATCCTTAAGAGGTGGACACACAAAAACCTACAAACTCCAAGCATTGATTATGCAATGAAATGGGCTGCCGTCAGGCAGGACGTAACCCAAAAGTTTTTTAAAAAAAATTTGTTTGTTTTTGGTCCCTAGCAAGTCCCTATAGCAGTAACCATCCTGGGTGGACTTCATCCAGGTGAGATGGTTCTGATCCAGGGCTCTGTTCCAAGTGATGCAGACAGGTGAGTGAGCTGATTTTAAGCATAACATCTAGGGTTAACTTTTACTGATTCATTGGTAGGATTCTCGCCCGCTATGCGGAAGGCTTGGGTTCGATTCCCATCCAATGCCCCAAACCCTAGTCATTGTATGCAGTGCCAGTCCCATGCCCGGATAAAACAGGAGAGTTGCGTCAATTAGGGCATCCGGCGTAAAACCTGTGCCAAGTTGTTGTCCGCTCTGAACGGAGACAAAAAAAATCTAGGGTTAAATTCATACACCCCTATCCAGAGCGAATGACAGTTTCAGGACCTTGCTCAAGGGCTCAACAGTGGCAACTTGGTGGTGTTGGGGTTTGAACTTAAAACCTTACAATCAGTAGTCCACCACCTTAACCAAAAGATGTAAGTCATGGAGAGACCCAGAGACAGACAGACAGACAGATAATAGGAAATACATATGCATTTTCTGATTAAAGACACAAGATATTTAGATGTACTGTATATTCATCTGAACACGGACTACACATAAGGAATCAGGAAGCGCAATGAGGGGGTTGTTTTTTTACGGGCTTGTTTAAGGCATGGGAAAGTTCACATTATATTCAGTAATCTTATCATCTTATTAATCTAGTTTAAGTATAGTTCAAACTCAGGGTGTTGCAGGTTTGGCTCTGCGCAAATATGTGATGTGATGTAATGTGATAACACGCTGCTTTGTATTAGGATCGTGTTAGTGTGATACGTAATACATTTGGTTGTATTAGTACAAAGACTAGAGCTCTGGATGCTGATGACGGGGTGAGAGAGCCGGACATAGTGAAGAACTAACACGTAACCGCACTGGTGGCTTTACATAAAATTCAGGCTCATTTTGATGAGAGAATTTTCACCCTGACCTCAATTTTAAATTTTTTTATTTATTTTTTGCATGCAGGTTTCAGGTGGACTTCATGGTCGGCTCCAGTACTAAACCCAGAGCAGACGTTGCGTTCCACTTCAACCCGCGCTTTAAGAAGAACCAGATCGTCTGCAACACCCTGCAACAAGAGTACTGGGGTAGAGAAGAGATCCACTATCAGATGCCGTTCAGGAAGGGGGCAGAATTCGAGATCATCGTGCTGGTAGAGAAAGATTTGTTCAAGGTGAGGATGGAGACTATTTGTTACCACATTCTTAGGCACTAGTTAGGGTTGGAGTAATTTTTTTTAAGGGTTGGATGGTTAAATCAGATGAAACACCTGCTCATACTGCATTCAAATAGCATCGTGTCAGTGATCATATCTCCCCATATAAAACTAGCTTGTCTTGAATAGGACTTTGTGCACTTTCTAAGTGTTTGTGCTGTCTTTCTTCTCACCTCCAGGTGGCAGTAAATGGTTCTCATGTGCTCGAGTACAAGCACAGAATAGACCTGTCCAGGGTGGACACGCTGGGTGTATTTGGAAAGGTTCATATCCAGGCCATCGGGTTCATTCCAGTTACAGTGAGCGCCTGACATCATCATCATCACAATCCGTCTCCGGCTCTTTGACATTCTGCTGTTTGTCATTTCTAGCGAAACATGAAACAATGCATACAAGTTATATATATTATATCTTTTCTTTTTTTTTTTCTTTTTTTTAAGAGTTCTACCAGTTCTTCTGTAACTGTGAAGGGGATCAACACCCAACCACCAGTAAGTACCCCAGTGCTGTGCTTGTGGCCTATACATGTAGAGTGTATGAGTAGGAAGGGATATGCGTGTAAGAGCGGGGTAAGTTTGAGTAACAGGAGGGTTATATGTCTTTAAGCCATTTCTAGGTGCAAAGGTGGAATAAGGGCGGGGTCGAGGCCGTGCAAGGGTGGAATAAGGGCGGGGTCGAGGCCGTGCAAGGGTGGGGGAGAGGGTGCAGTGTGTGCGGGGGAGGGGCCCGTGCAAGGGTGGGGTCGAGTGCATCCAGATACACACCGTAAGGGCGGGGTTGAGTGCGTGTAAGGGCGGGGTTGAGTGCGTGTAAGGGCGGGGTTGAGTGCGTGTAAGGGCGGGGTTGACAGCAGATACGGACGGGGTTATGCGTGTGTAAGAAAAGTTATGTTGTTAAAATACCACATTCTTTCTGACTAATGCATAAGTAATTCATGTTTTTAACACAACGTCCGTCCTCTTGTCTGTCCCTCAGGCTGTGCTGGAGGACTCGTCTGATTTGGTGAGTAACTGAGAGCTGATTAGAGGAGCCGGTGTACTTTTAAATGCAGTTTTTTTTTATTAGGTTCAAAAACAAGGTTCTTTCACCTAATGAGAGTGTAGAGACTGTAGTTTGGTCACATTCCTTGTGAAGCAAATTTGGGTCTTTTAAAATGTGTTAAATAAATTTAAAACGGTGATGGAAGCAAGAATGGAATGTAAAGATCAAAAGAAAGGTGTTAACAAGCAGAAGATACGTTTAACCCAGAAAGGGAGAGTTTTAAACAGGCAGTAGGTGGATCGAATACAGGACAAAATGATGAGGGCAAAAAGGATGAAGGAAGGAACGAAGGGGCAGTAATTCGTCACATACGCAGTCATACACAATATGATATGCAGTGAAATGTTTTTACAACCGCCCATGACCTAAAAAATTAAAGGAAAATAGAGTATTTAAATAACGAATATGAAATAAGAATATAATAATAAAAAAGAAAAATGGAGTATTGAAAAGAAAATATTAAATATAAAATATAGAAAAAATTTTAGCTGTAAAATTTACATTTAAATGACAAAATGAAGGGAGGGTGGAGGAGGGATAAGTGGAAGGAAGGAATAAGGGGAGAAAGAATGAATGCTAGATGTATTTATTTAATCGTTCAGCCATGGAAGATACATGCATCTGATTGGATGATATTTAATATGTTTTTACTTTAGGCTTTCCTAACAAAAATCTGTTATTTTATATCATTTTTTTAAAAACATTTTTAAATCAACGCTCTGTGTATTGCCGTATGTAACGCAGCGAGCACGTAGTCTGAAGTCTGTTTTCACGCCTCGTTACTGCGGGTATACAATTTAATTTGCAGATAAGTGTAATTTATATGCTGCAGTTTTCAATCACACCATCAATAATAGAGCAAGATCTCGTCCCTTCAACATTAACCACTCAAGACAAACTTATAATACAGCAACGTCCAATATTAATGATATCCTCCTGACATATTAATAGTACTTCATGATATCACAATACTTTTTAGTCCTGGAGGATTTTCTCTCTGCGGTGTTTACTGTCCCCTGATACGGATTATGGAGTGAAGTTTTTTTTCCAAAACAGATGAATGTGCTGCTCCATCAAATACCTGCTATACTATGAACAGGACAATATTCAATTTCTTATGAGACTCAGTGGCAGTGATGATGAAGATGATGAATATCCTTGTGTGTGTGTGTGTGTGTGTGTGTGTTCAGACTCTTCCTTTTAGGAGAAAGCTACTAAAGGGCTTGAGTCCAGGACACACCATCACAGTCAAGGGTCAGGTCCCTGTCTATGCTCACAGGTTTGGAGATAAACATTAAATATTGTCATTTTTATTTGAAGCTAAATTTCAGTCCAACAAACACTGTTTGGCGATTACTGCTTTGATTGAAAAAAATAAGTCTAAGTATTATACTGTACATATTTTACTTTAGTTTTAACTCATTCTCTTTCCTTTGCATGAAGTTCTTGTAAGGATATTAATTTTATAATCGAATTCAAATAGTGTTATAACACCATGAAATATGTAATAGTTTATTATATATGATAACTTTACAATATCTACAATTACAACGGCTTTTAATTTTCATCAGTATTTTTATATCTTCAAGGCAGAATGTAGATTAAGAAGTGCGGTTTTGTAGTATGGCAGTGCAAGCCTGTTCATATCGGTGATGTTCATATTCCTGTTGTTGTTGTTGTTGTTGTTTATTGTCTTTGCAGCTTCTCTGTAAACCTGCGCGTCAGCAACTCTGAAGACATCGCGCTGCACCTAAACCCTCGGTTGAAGTCCGGCTTGTTTGTTTGTAACTCGTACCTGTCAGAGTGCTGGGGTCCAGAAGAGCACACCCTGCCCAGCTTTCCCTTCAGCACAGGAGAGTACTTTGAGGTATTAAACATGACCTGTTTAAACAAGTACATGCACAAAGAAATAGAGAATATACCTACAATGTTTATATATCTGTAATATTGAAACTTAAAACGTTTAGCCAAATGTTGTGTAGGTTCCCCTTGTCGCACCTGGGTGGCTCTGGCCCCATGGGGAACCTCTGGGATGTCCAGTGGTGTCTGGCAGTAGGATTTTCGCAGTTAGTTCAGGTCTCCATGGATCAGACTTGGTCTGGATTGAGCTCTGAGGAACCTTTCAGGACTTTAAATTCCATTAAACCGCATACAATTCAATTTTATTTATATAGTGCTATTAACAATGGTCATTGTCCCAAAGCAGCTTCACAAAATGTAAAGAAAATGTGTGGAAGTGTGTATGAGTGAGAAAAACATGTGTTTAGATAATAATGAGATTGTCCCTGATGAGCTAGGCCAAGGGTGTCAGCGATGGTGGCAAGGAAAACCTCCCTGAGATGGCAATAGGAAGAAACCTTGAGAGGAACCAGACTCAACAGGGACGTCGTCCTCATTTGGGTGATAACGGATAGCAGGGATTATATAACGACATCATGTGTGTTAGGCTGCTGGAAGTTCAGTATAACAGACGTTGTCTAAGTTATCATGGAGTCCAGGTCAGCACAGTGATGAGTCAAGAGGTGCAGAGGTCTGGATCACTGGGAGCTCAGGAGCAGCATGTGTAGCTCCAAACCATCAACCATCAATAATTTTTTTTCAGCAAGTTGTGCTGCATTGGCCTTTCTGTGGGATCAGACCAGACATTATGGCTTTTCTCCCCACAGGAACTCATGATCCTGTCATCAGTATTTAACTCATAATCAGTGTTTATTCAATCCACCTGGTGTTGGTGTTGGTGTTCTGGCTGATTGGTGTATACGCTCCTACTTCATGTGATCGTATGCAACCATACACAGTTAAAATAAAAAAAAGTCTTCACGTACTGTAGAACATCTCTACACACACACAAAAAAAAAAAAACAGAAAGGAAATGGAAGAAGTTAAACACAATGTGATTACAAACCACAACTTAGCAAAACAGGAAGTTGTCTGAAATGTCTGTAGTTTATTCAAGTTCAGTCTTGATTTCACAACTTCCTACAGAGATGCTATGTTTGTTTTTAGCCACTTTTACTAATTCAATACTGTATTTTAGGAACATATTTAAAACCTACATATAAAAATCTATTTTATTGATATAGATGTACAAACTTTCGCCCTCAGCTGTACTTATATTGATATTCTTCTAGATAAAATTCTTCTTTTGCTCTAAGCCGAAAGTGTCTCTCTGACAATCCTGAGATTTGCACTCACAACCTTGTGGTGCACCAGTGCAAAGAGTTAACGACAGAGCCACCACTGCACCGGTTAGTCTCAGTGGGTTGTGTGGTCCTGATCGTCGTACCGTTCTCGTTTTAGCGGTCAGACGAGCACTTAATCATATAATCATTAATGTGATTGATCATTGTGCTGATTTCGTTTCAGTGTTTATTTACACTCCTGTGCTCAGGATGATCATTGTGTCCAGGACGCAGCAGTAAATAAATGAGAATCTCATTTTAGAGGTCAGCGGCGTGTTGGACGCTGTAAGCAGTAATCAGATTGACTTGTGTGGTGATTAAATTTGAAGTCTTTAGTTCAGCTTTTTTCTTTTTTTCTTTTCCCCCATTCATCACAACACCAATTTTCTCAAGAGGTAAAATAGATACGTTGGTTTTTATAAATGAATTTTTATTCTTATATACTGTATGTTTAAAAGATTTTTGGCAAACAGAAACCACAAAAAAAAAAAAAAAAAAGGAAAGACATAAAAATATCTCAACTCTCATCTTCATCTTTATTCATTACCTCACACAGGTGTACACATTCATTTATTATCCTACTCTAGTAGACCAGACCTGGACCTGTACTATAGTCCCACTTTGAATCTCAGCCAGGTTGTAACATTTAAGACGGAGAACTATAATAACCTATAATAACTATCATTTATTTAAAAATAAACGAAACGGAGAAATTGACTGAACTATATTTACGCTATGACTCTTACTTAAGTTACAGCCAATCAGGGTCAATGTTTTATTGAACCTTTTTCTCTTAAAGATCTTAAGTGCTGTCACTCAGACTTGCGGGTGATTCAGGACACAGAATGATTTTCTGTCTTCCATAAGCATGAAAATGATTTCACTGTGCGGCTGAACCATCTGGAAGATCCGGATTATTTTTTTATATATTTATTATTTTATTTATTTATTTATGTATTTTTGCGCTACTGGGTATGATTAAAGCCTTTAAGCTCTAGAATGTTGAAGGCCTGGGAGACTGGTGGCATGTGGATGATAATGTAGATCCTCTTTAAACGTAAATCTGCACATATAGACAATTGCTGATATATATAAAAATAAAAATAAAAACTATTATTTTAATACGAGCTCTTGGAGCTTACAGATTTAGTTTTACACAAAAGTACACTATAGAGTTGGATGTGTGTTTGGAGGAAAGTTTTTGCCTTCCATGTGGATGCGGTAAAACTCAAGAAGCACATTGTGCGATGATCTGAGTAACACGATGTAGTTAATCAGATTTTTTATTTTTTTTTGTATGGTAAAACGTAAAACTAGCAAGTTTTCCCCAAAAAGCAATCCTTTAATCGGTAATCTGTCGCTTATCCAGATGATAATCCTGTGCGAGGCGCAGCAGTTTAAGGTGGCCGTGAATGGCGTTCATCAGCTGACCTACAAGCACCGCGTACAGGACCTGAGCCGCGTGGACGAGCTGCAGATCGCCGGGGACCTGCAGCTCCTGGACGTTAAGATCTGGTAACCGACATCCCATCTGAACCCTGCAGCTTTCAGTAAAGACCTGGAGACCCAGCGCAACCGATCTCAGCCTGCATAGTGTGTCTGTGTGTCTGTGTGTCTGTGTGTGTGTGTGTGTGTGTGTGTGTGTGTGTGTGTGTGTGTCTGTGTGTCTGTGTCTGTGTGTGTGTGTGTGTGTGTGTGTGTGTGTGCACAAAACCAACTAGTCTGGCTTTTACCCATCTCATGCTCTCCTACTGATTTAAAGGACACGGCTTTTGGCTATAGTGTATGATCAATACCAGTTCTCTTTTCTTATGTAACCTTTAGTACCTACTAAGCTTTGACAAATAATAAGGGAGGAGATCCAGTTTTGTCGGTGTGTGTGTGTAGAATTTTGGTAATGTGGGAAAAAAGACCTGATGGGTGTCGGCGTTATACGGGTGTTGGGGTTCGTGATATTGCACTGGAGCTACGAGATCAATGTATCGTACTAACCACCTGCTAAGTTGTTTGATATCTTTTAAAAGGTTGTTTATGTGATTTCTGACACAGACAAACAGAAAGTAGGAGAAGAAAAAAAAAACAGGATATTTTTAATTTCTCAGTTTATACCTCTGAGCGATACCTCAGCATACAGACGCCTTAACGGGCGGAATTTCCGCCTTAAGAACTTAAATATTGCCTCGGCATACGAAGCATTTTCAGCATAGACGCGCACGATTAGTTTGCACGTACATCCGGCCAAATGAAGTGAGTTTACATACTTTTTGTGTTGTTGTTTTTTTTTTTTGCCATTTTGTGCAAGATTTAGTGAAGAGTAGCACCATAGGTCGGCTAGAATGTTAGCAAGAAGAAAAGGGAGCCACTTTCAGTTTTGTTTGAAAATCAACCTCGTCCCAAGAGGAATCATATAAATTAAATTAAGGTTAAGTAAAGTTTATTGATTATTTATTTCATACTTAACTTTATTTGCAAGTCATTTCTAAATGTTTTGATTGCTTTTAGAAGCAGAAAATCTGATTAAAGTTTTGGAAATCTGTAATATTGGTGATATTTTTGGGCGGCTAGAACGGATTATCTGCATTTACATTATTTCCTGTGGAAAAATGCGTTTCTCAATATGAAATTAAGAACTCGCCTCCGGAACGGATTAAATTTGTATGCCGAGGTACCGCTGTAGAGACGCAGGAAAGTGCTGTGGCTTAATGTTATCAGGCAGATCTGTATATCTTAGGTGTTTATATAATTCCAATTTGATTGATATGTTTATGAATGTGTAAGTCGTGCACAATATGATGCGCTGGTGGTGACGATCTGAACATGCAGTTTGCACAGCGCTATACTAGCGGCTATACGATAAGCTGTCTTTAATTATCCGCCTCATAGCTCTAGGGAGGATTATGTAAATTTTGTTTATTCTTTCTACTTTCAATGTGTGTCGATGGATAGATAGATAGGTAACTAAATTTAGGGTCTAATCAGCCCATTTTTATTTATTTAAAAAAAAAAAAAAGAAAAAGGAAAACGATAGAAGAAAGGAACGTATAACACACAAGACAGGCGATGTCATGACCTGGATACCTGGTTTATGAAATACATGTTTGAAATGTTGTTTATAACATCGCCCAAGGATATAATACGGGATATGGAATATCATGTCGGAAAATCTAAACCAGAATAGAACGAAAATTCTATTACATGCAATGTAATAAAAGTAAACAAATCAAAGGAGCGTTAAAGAATCACACCGAGGCTGCCTCAGTTTTTTTGTGAGCAGGTTTTCTATTTCAGTCATTTAAACCAGGACCCTTCAGGCCGGAATTGAATGTAACATTATCCTGCTTATTGCACTAATAACAAAGATTCCAAGTTCACTTGTTTGCAAGAGTTCGGAGTAAGTGACGATATTGATTTGTTTTGAGAGAATGGAAAACCTCACACATCTCCTGCTGAATGCTAAGCTAAACAATTAGCAGACATCTTAGTTTAACGTCCACCCAGATGTTCAGACAGATGTGTTTGGTGTCAATGTGTCAGGAAGCCCACGATATACAAGGGGAAAATTCAGTTCTATGCAAGTCATGAACAGCCTATTTTTAATTATTTTTTTTTTAAATCTCCAATCAGAGAACGTGAAACGCTAGTTTGTTAACAGACCAATTTGACACCAAGTGTCCTTGAAGTAAAAGTGGAAAAGACTTTGCACTGTGTTATGTTTCCGTTCTAATTTCAATGTAATAATTAATAATGCATGTGAAAATAGTTAATGACGTACTTAATGAACTACTTTTTTTCTGTCTCTAAAGTGCTCACCACACTGTCTGTCCAAGTTAAACACATGTAGTATTTGTGTAACAAATGATGAAAATGTAATGAACAAAATAAATGTTGAAACGGGTTCTGTTTTCCTTCTCCATTTGGGATAAGTAAAAGATTGCATCAAGGTTTTGTTTTTTTTAAATCCAAGACTTCAAAGAAAATCAAAGAAAATTCTGTACATCATTTAAGTTGTGAGTTATTGTTAGCAGAGACTTGTGCAAAAACAATATCGGTAAGTATAACCATCTCATCTGAAGCTTTTGAGCGCAGTAACGCCATCTGATCACTTTTGGAAATAAAAGATCAATTTGAAACATATTTGTATACAGATGAAAGGCTTCAATTGTAATTTGTAATTCACTTTAACTTCCATAAATGATTTAAAGACGACTCATTACATTAAACATGAACTAAACAATGTTGTATTTCTCATTAGCTTTTTCCACTAGTCAAGTGTCCTGTGTGCTTATTTCTCCAAATTTCTACTTAGTCAACTATAATATTAGAAGCACCAGGTTAGTAAACGACAGCACGGTGGTGTAGCGTCAAAAATCCATCATTTTTTTTAAAGAAATGACACAAAATAACTGACTTTCTGTCGAGTTGAGCCCATGACATGCAGTGCGAAAGTTGTTTGGCTCAATGAGTTCTAAATGTGTACCGAGTTTTGTGTGCAAACGTGCAAGTGTGTATGAGCTATGCAGCAAAATCTCATGTGGGGGCCCTCAGGCATCCTAATGGCAACAGATTCCAACCTGTCTGCCAATTTTCATGAGTTTTTGAGCATGTTAAGCCCAAGACTACAAGTTCTCAATATGATTAAGGTCTGGGGTGTTTCCTGGTCATGGACCCAAAATTGCGATGAGAAGTTGCTCTCAGAGAATGTTTTTGTACCATCCTCCATTCTTTATATAGCTGTGTTCTACCATCAGTCCTGTGTCATGCCAACAGTGAAGCATCCTCAGACCATTCATGTGTGGTGTTGCTTCTCAGCCAAGGGAGTGAGCTCACTCACAATTTTTCCTAAGAACACAGCCATGAATAAAGAACGGTACAAAAGCATCCTCATAGAGTAACGTCTCCCAACCATCCAAGAACAGTTTGGTGATGAACAAAGCCTTTTCCAGCATGATGGAGCTCCTCACCATAAGGCAAAAATGCTAACTAAGTGGCTTGGGAACACAACATGGAAATATCCGGTCCTTGGCCAGGAAACTCCTGAGATCTTAATTCCATTGAGAACCTCAAGAGGTGGGTGGAGATAAAAAATAAATAAAAAATTCTGACAAACTCCAAGCACTGATTATGCAAGAATGGACAGGATGTGGCCCAGAAGTTGATTGACAGCATCAGGGTGAATTGCAGAGGTTTCTTGAAAAAAAAAAAAAAAAACACTGGGAATATTGACTCTGCATAAACCTGATGTAATTGTCAATAAAAGCCTTTGACACTTATGAAATGCTTGTAATTATACTTCAGTATACCAGAGTAACATCTGACAACACTGAAGATTTTTATTTGTGAAAATTTATATTAGCATCATTCTCAAAACCTTTGGTCACGGCTGTATAGTCCGGGTTGAATAAAAAAACAGATAAGAAACAAATGGTGGTTAAATAAAAAATAGCGTAACGGGCAAATAATAAAAAAAATGCAACTGACTAATGTTTTCCGGTTCCAAAATTTGATGCATAAAAACAAAAGACTGCTTTACAACATTTTTTTTTTTTTTTTCAGTTTTCATGTGAAATATAGAGACGGGTAGGACAAATAATACACAAATTTGAAGCATAATTTATCAACTGTGTGAAAATATTAGATTTGGTTGTGAAGTAAACAGTCCTTGGAGTAATGCTGAAACTGCTCGCTCTAAAACTGATCTTGTGTTGATATTCGTCTCACTGCTGCTTTAGAAATGTAAGAGTTTGGCTTTTATACAGGGAGTGTGTGAAGGATGTATTTTTGACTGGTTTTCAAGCGTTTTTAAGTGCTGTTGATTTCTCGAATCAGTGCTATTTGCACGTTCTTCAAATATTATATCTGATAATAACATGTAGACATGCAGTGTTTGGAAATTATACTGGAAAATCCTTCATTTTCGATTATTAAAGTAATAAAATAATGTGTACACGGTGTCACGGACGAGGCATTTTCAGAATCATTTACGCTGCTTGTAGATTCCATACAAACTTGCAAATTTATTGACAAGATTATCACCTCTACAATGGGAAAATCATTGAACTTGTATTTGGCACAGAAAAATCACATCACCATAATGTGTGATTCAGACATATCAAAAAGATCTGATGCAATATAATCACCCAAGTTAACAAGCCCGCTGTCGTATTGCCGTATTGCCAGAACGCGATCGTCGACAGAAGCTCAGAGAGATGTCAAAAGGCAGTGAGATTGCATTTACACCAACAGTTGTTTTTTTTAGTGTTTTTTTTTAAAAGTGTTTTTAGTGTTTAGCTCTAGAAAACATCCACCATCTGAATTATGGACTGCGAGTGGAGGAGAGTGACGTAGTTCTTCCCGGAGCTCATGAACACAGTTAAGTGCTATAGTAGAACATCTTGCTTTCTCGATGACACAAGTACGCTATGTATGTTTCTATTTGTTGTTTTCTCTACATGTACTGCAAAAATGATATCTTAACATGAGAAAATATCTTGAATAAAGGCTCATTTATCTCATTAAGGAAGAAAATTCGCCGTAAAGCCATGCTGTTAGAGGAAAATGTGCTGGTTTGATGCGTCCTGATACAAAGCCGAGTTTTATTTCACAAGAAGGTTAAATAAACGTCTCCTCACCAAATAACGGCACATCATCAATGATGATACAGGAGATAAAACGTGATTGTTAATCTGTTTAATGTGTTAATTGTTAGTCTTAGGTTATGAGTTGTTTCCCTGTGAATTAGCCGTTACCATAGAAACGATCGCTCGTAATAACTATCGCAGTAAGATAAACTTGTGATTTGCCTTGTGCAGTTTCTCATCAATTTAAGTCAAGAATTTAACAGTGTTGTAATATTTATCATCATATCACGATAAAGTAAATATATTCAGCCAAAACATGGTGCTGGTGCTAAAAAGTGAAAATTGTCAGATAGGATCATATAACACAATTTTTTCTAACACTTAATGCTTAGTATCTCCTGATCCATGCTTCATTTTTTGTAAATATACGTACACATCTATATTTTTGACAGATAAACAGAAACACATTTGCTTCAAACAGTTTCTTGCCCTTTTATGTTTTAGTGTCCGGAACGTTTTCGAATTTAAATCTTTCAACGATTTTAACTGTCATTCAGATGAAACGTGGCCAGTTTAGATTTCACATGAAAAGACATAAAGCTGAAAAAGTGTATTATAAGTGTAAAATGCAACATTGTTAAGATATTGCAACATGAATTTGACCTGGTTACGGACACTACAGATTTTTTTGTTTGCTTTTAACCTTTTACCAAAAAGAAAAGAAGAAAAAAAAAACGGGATGTTTTAATTTAAAGTAACAATTTTTACAAATTTTTCATGTGCTTCTAGAAGCTTACACCAATTAACATTAGTATGAATACGAAATATGTATAATTAGCATTTTAAATGATTATTGTTTGAAGCGAAACACTGAAAAATGGCCATTTTTTTGGGGCACATATAAAATAATTTCTCCAAAACGGTTGAAGTTAGCAACTTGGAATTTTTAGGGAAGCAAGATTGGTCACTTCCATGTTGTATAAACTTCAGAAGTGGCTTCTTTGGCATTCACACATTTTCTGTATTATATGTATAACGTAAAAAAAGACCAAATAAAATCAGCACCAGTACTGTGTTTTGGCCGATGATGATGACGATTATGCATTTTTCTAGTCATTTTGTTCAAATTCATCAGATCAAAATAAATCAATGGAGCAATATGTCCTGTGAAAAGAAAATAATTCAGATTGATTGATCTCGGCGTAGTAATCATGTCTGTAAGTGTCATGATCGGAAATATTAGATCTATTTGCCTTTATCCAAGATATTTTCCCTTGCTAAGATACCGTCTGTTTTCAGTATGTTGATAACGTGTGGTGCATTTAATACAGATTTTACTTTGAGGCGTACTTAGTGTGTAGACTGGAAGAGCTGGAAGACTGCTCTTGGTCCTTTTTTTTGTTGTTGTTGAGGCTGAAAAAGTAAACTGTCACAGGAAGTGCGTCCTCATCCTATAAAGATCAAACTATGGCTTTTGGCTCCGTGTGCGTCCTGGGTTCGTCACACGGAGCTGAGCTTCACCAGGCCGCGTACTGAATCCTCGTGCAGCGAGTCCTGGCTGGCCGGGTCGTACAGCTGGGCCAGGTGGGCGGTGCAGGGCAGCGCCATGACGGGGGAGGGCATCTCCTCGGGGCTGGCGAAGGCCTCGTGGCTGAGCTGGTGGTGGTGGCAGAGGCTCTCGGGGTCGTGTAAAGCCAGAAGCTCGCCCCCGCAGCCCAGACTGGTGGTGGAGGAGGGCAGCGAGGGGTGAAGGGAGCACGGCACGCCCACTGACGGTTTGACCTGCAGCACGGTGCCTCCGCTCAGCAGCACCGGCTGGACGTGGAGGAGAGGCGTGGTGGCGGCCTGCAGGACGAATTTGGTGCTCTGGATGCACTGGTCCTGATGACACTTGAGAGAAAGGAGAAAACAAGATACTTTAAGAACATTTTTTATTTTTTTCTCCCTGTGACAATTTTATTCCAGCGTAATGATGTCATTTATAGCAAATTTTTTTTTTTTAATGCATCTAGCATTGATAGCATAGATTTTCACTGTTACCTATATTAGCATTAAATTTAATAATCCTTATAATAAATATTGTCTTTTGTTTCTTACCATGTGGCTCTGGAGCTGAGTCGTAGGACAGGCGTTGGTCCCGTTTGACTGAGCCGTTGGCTGAGGGGTGTCCGGTTCTACAAGACCTCTCCTGTCAATCAAACTGAAGGACAGAGAAAGAATGAGGAAGAGACGGGAGCAATTAACTGCTTCGTGCAAAAAAAAAAGAGTGTGTGAGTCACTGAGCGTGGGTGAACACTGAAGAATGAATGAGCTTGAGGGAATCAAGAGGGTCTCTGCCTCTGCCTTCCTGTGTGCATTCATATGTGTGTGTGTGTCTCGCAAGGCACTTCCTCCCACTCCGCATGCCCACACATGAAACAGATGGCAGCCACTTGTACCAATCCTGATCATGCTTTTCTGTTTTGATGGGAAACTTGCTAATGGTGTGCAAAACTCCGAGCATGTGTGTGTGTGTGTGTGTGTGTGTGTGTGCGTGTGTGTCTCATCAACCTCGTCTACATGAAGCAGAGGTACTGAGGATAATAAAGATCCTGATGGTTTTATTTTCCACTTCGATTTAAACACACCTAGCTCTGATCCTCACATGCTTCAGATTAAGGCTGGAAGTAAACTGTGTAGTGTTTACGTGGGAACGGAGCAGAGCTGCCGTCATGTAAACTATAATCAGTGAGGAGAAGAGAAAAGAGAAGAGAAGAGAAGAGATGCATGCTACAGATATGATCTAAAGTATGGAGACGTTCCAGATGCTCCAAGTCACGACTTGAGCTGGCAGATGTTAAATATTGATTATGTCATAATAGACTTTCACAGTGAATAGAAATTCCTCCCAGATTTACAACAGCTTCATTGTGTTTGTACTCACATACTCATATATTGTGCTTATATGCATTATTAATGACGACTAAACTGGTCATCCAGTAATTAAGTTTAGCCACATTTTAACACTTTGGTTACCACTCATGCACCTAAGGCCTTCTGCTTTATTATAATAGGGTGCCATTAATATTGCCCTCATTGTACAGGAACTCTGATTCACAAATAAATGTAATAAATCTATGATATTCAGCATAACCATACTGGTACAGTATACACTATAGTATATATACTGTATATATATATATCACCATGCGATAGATCGAGGTCCAAAACATGGTACTGGTGCTAAAAAATGAATTTTCAGATAAGATCATATTACACCATTTTTCATAATACTTAATGCTTCTTATTTCCCGATCCATGCTTCATTTTTTTTGTAAATATACATACACATTTATATTTTATCACCTACAAAGAAACAGATTTGCTAGATACAATTTCATGCCCTTTTATGTTTTAGAATCCGGAACTTTTTTAAATTTAAATCTTTCAACGATCTAAACTGTCATTCAGATGAAACTTGGCCGATTTAGATTTCACATGAAA
The DNA here is from genome assembly GCA_030014365.1 of Clarias pachynema. Classification (NCBI taxonomy): domain Eukaryota; kingdom Metazoa; phylum Chordata; class Actinopteri; order Siluriformes; family Clariidae; genus Clarias; species Clarias pachynema. The sequence continues at coordinate 15,856,905 of JAQMYL010000020.1, forward strand.
AGACATAAACCTGAAAAAGTGTATTATAAGTATAAAATGCTAAACTGTTTGCAACATGAATTTGACATGGTTACGGACACTACAGATTTTTAATTTTTTTTGCTTTTTAAGCTTTTCGTAAAAAAAAAAAACGAATGCTTTACTTTAAGTAACAATTTTTACAAAGTTTTCATATGCTTCTAGAAGCTTACACCAATTTTAGTATCAATACTCATGAAGAAATAATTAGCATTTTAAATTATCATTCTTGTTTGTATAACGCTGAAAAATGGCCATTTTTGGGGCATTTATAAAATCATCTCTCCAAAACGGCTGAAGTTAGCAAATTGAAATTTTTTGGGAAGCAAAATTGGTCACTTCCATATTGCATAAAGTAGCTTCTTTGGCATTCATACATTTTCTGTATTATATGTATAACATAATAAAAAAAACTAAAAAAAACTATAGTATATACAGTATATATATCACCATGCAATAGATCTATGTCCAAAACATGGTATTGCTGCTAAAAAGTAAATTTTCAGATCAGATCATATAACACCAGTTTTCATAATACGTAATGCTTCTTATTTCCCGATCCATGCTTCGTTTTTTGTAAATATGCATCCACATTTATGTTTTTAATGGGAATGCATCTAACCATCTATAATAAGCACAAAGCGATTTCTTAAGTAAACTCCAAGCTAGTCTAATACACACAGCTAGCTTGGAGTTTGACTGTAAGAAGTGAAAGGTAAAGGTGGAGGAAGATAAACATCAGAAGGTGTTTATTGCTTTTTCTTACACTTTAAAACAGTGTTGTCACCAGAAACTCTATACGTCTAAAAGGCCTGTTTCTGACATTTACAGTATGTTGACCTGATAAACAGCCTTTTCTAGAGTCGATGCCCTTAAGGTACGGTATTAATGATTCAGTGGACGGGGAAAATAACAAATCAACAAATCAAGACCAGGCCAAAAACAGCATTGATATACAGTAAGAGAATGATCAGGGAATGATTCAGTCCAAATGCACAGGAAATTAGGAAGCAGAAGTGAAAAGAAGACAGTTTTGCTTTCTCGTGGTCTGTGAAGATGGAGACGGGGAGATGATGGATATTAGTCATCCGTGAGGAACCACAATCTGATCATCATAGTGCAGATCGGGTGTCTGAAACGCAATAAAACTGATATTTTTGGGTACAGACTCTTTTTTTAACTCTTTTTTTTTAAGGCTTCAGACATCTCAGTTTTCAGTGAATTTTATTGGAAGTGGTAATGAACAAACCCGTTCAGGTGAATGTACAGCATGAGCACTAACATCTTCACCATAAAAGGTCATTGTTGACTTGTTCAATCATTATTAATTATTGATGGTGTATGATGTGTACAGGCACATCACGCTACAGCCCTGAAGCTGAGACTGCTCTGCTCATAATGTACCAGACATGATGTATAACTATTACTGTACAGGTTCATAGTGGCACCTTATACAGCGGTACCTCGGCATGAGAATTTAATCCGTTCTGGAGGTGAGTTCTTAAAGTGAAATTTTGTAGAGAGAAACACATTGTCCCAGAGGAAATAATGTAAATGCAGATAATCCGTTCCAGCCAGCCAAAAATATTACCAATGGTACCCACTTTATAATTATATTTATGTATATACAGTAAAAACAAGTAAAATATAAAAGAAATAGACATTATATCCCACTTAACATTAATTTGTGATTCCTCTTGGAACCGGCTGCTTTAAAAAACAAACTGTAAGCGGCTCCATTTCTTCTTCCTGACATCCTTGATAACATACGTAGGACCCGTGGTCCTATGTCTTCACTAAAACTTGCACAAAATGCAAAAAAATTCACAAAAAAAATATGTAAACTCGCTTCACTTGGCTTCTTCACTTGACAATTTATTTATAAATTCCCCCCCGATTTCCTCCCTCATTTAGTCGTGTCCAATTCCTCCCCGTCACTAGGGGGCTCCCACATAATGTAGGGGGCTCCCACATTAAGGCCACAACTACCACTCAGTCGGGAGGGCCGAAGACTATCACGTGTTTCCTCCGAATCACATGACGCCAGCCGACCGCATCTTTTCGAACTGCTCGCTTACGCAACTTTGGGGGCGGCGTAACACTCTCGGAGGTCAGCGCTATCCACTCCTTCCACTTGCGTGAGCTCACAGACGCTGCTGATTGGCTGTAGAGCCGTGATTAATGTGGGAGCACTAAGTACCTCTCACTAAGAGCTCGGCCAATCAGCTCTCTCTAGACCCTCCAGCTGCGAGAGGTTACAGCATCACCCGGGAATCGAACTCGTGATCTCCGGATGATAGGGCGAGCACTTTACCACTGCGCCACTCGCGGCGCAAACAAGTTTTGATCGCCTCCTGGCTTGGTTGTTCGTATGCCGAAAATGATTTGTATGCCAAGGCAAATTTCTTTCAAAATTTCTTAAGTTCTTAAAGGTGAAAATTCGCAAACTCACAATACTCACAAACTACACATACTACTCTGTCCATTTGTCTTTTTTAAAAAAATGACAACAAAAAAACAAAAGTTTAAACAGGCCATTTCAACTGTTCGCTAGATCAAACCTTAGAGGATGCGTGAAATAGTCTCCGGCTAGACGAGCTGTCTATCACTGAGACATTTTCCATAAACGCATGTAATAATAGAGGGAGGATTTGCTGCAGAAGCTAATCTGGTTTGTAAAAAAATTATAATAAATAAATAAATAAATAAACAAACAAAAACCCCTCTGTACCTGTTTTAATCCACTGGAACAGTTCTCAGGATACGCCAGTCCATGACGCACTGCAGTAGGTTCATGTGCTCGCTGTTATAAACTATTATGCATTCAGCTCTCGGTTGCGTTTCTGTATTTTTGTACGTTCATAAAGGTGGAATGGAAAAGAGAAAAACTTGAACAAATTTGCATGGGAAGCCTGCATAGTAAAAAGCTCATTCTTAAACAGCACAACGTGCTCTCTTAGAGAAACTCATAAAGGTCCTCGGGATGGAGTCGAGACACATCAGTCATAGTCATACACGAGCAAAGTGCTGAACTCATCACAAAGCCTAATCAGATCCCTGAACCAGTGAGTGAATAGAATTACCTCCTGAGCGTACAGATGAAGATCTCAGCTGGAAGAAAAAAAAAAGGGTTTTGTTCCCCCCTTTACAATAACAGCATTGTGGTTTATTGGAGAGAGGACGAACGGCAGAATGAAGGAACGACTCGAGCGATGCTGGCTCACCTGGGCGGTAACGGGCTACACAGAGCAGCGCAGCAGTTGGTGAGGATGTTGCCGTAGCTGTAGGGGTTGTAGTTGTCTTTGCCTCGCTTGGAGGACCAAGAACCTTTAATCTGAAACACACACGAATCACGTAAATCATACTACTGTTAATGAGAGGAAAAGATAAAGTATATTTTATTGAAGTATCAGAGTCAATACAAATACAAATAAAAGTTGAAAAAAATCAATATATACGCCGTGTTCAAGCACTATTTCTGGACAAAAATGGAAAAAGGACAAAAAACAAGGATGTTTTGTCTGTTTTTTTTGTCTAAGTATTCACATACACACTTGAGACCAAGTGTTAAAGCACTGTTAAACTAGTAAACTACTAAAAGCCAACACTGATCCTGTATTAAATATTCTACCGTTTAATAGCCTCCTGAATGTGCAAGCAGATGCTGAGATGTTGGAAGAATCATCAGATTGTCTGGAAGCCTACTATGTATTTTAAAACGTTCCACTTCATAAGTAATAGATATAGTTATGTAGCCAATTATAGGGTTTCTTTCAGTCATGGGGCTTTAAATCTCACATAAAATAACAGCCCTACATGCACATTTGTATTTTGTTTTATAACTAGAATTCAAACTAGCAGCACTGTGGCCTCGCACCTCCAGGGCCGAGGGTTCGATTCCAGGCTCGGGTCTGTGTGTGTAGAGTTTGCATGTTCTCCACGGGTTTCATCTGGGTACTCCGGTTTCCTCCCACAGTCCAAAGACATGCAGATTAGGTTAACTGGCATTCCCCAAATAGCCCATACACACAGTATGTGTGTGTGTGTGTGTGTGTGTGTGTGTTCTGTGATGGATTGGTATATACGGTGTAAATTTTGTTAAACTGTTTTCAGGTTTTCTTCCATTTTTGTGTTTCTTTCAAAAGTTTTGTTAATCGAGATTAAAACATTTAAGTTGTACTTTTTTAATTTCTAATTTTCAGTTTACAGAGTACTTTTTTTTTTTAAGTTTGCAATCACAAATTGGTTATTTTCAGCCTTATTTCCTTGAATCCGGCTACCTTGATTCATTGACATGGCCCCGCCCCCTTTGGTCCTCTGTATCTATCAACCTGACCCCACCCCGTTAACTCTCTGGATTCATCTACCTGACTCCACCCCTTTAGCTCTCTGGATTCATCCACCTGGCTCCACCCCTTTAGCTCTCTGGATTCATCCACCTGGCTCCACCCCTTTAGCTCTCTGGATTCATCCACCTGGCTCCACCCCTTTCCACTCCCTTGCCCCATTAGCCTGGCCACACCACATTGGCTTTTTGGATTCATTCAACTGGCCCAACCCCTTTGATTCTCTGGCTTCATCTACCTGACCCCACCCCTTTAACTCTCTGGATTCATCTACCTGGCCCCACCCCATTAGCTCTCTCGACTCAACCACTTGGCCTCACCTCCTTCCGCTCCCTTGGCCCATTTCCCTGTCCACAACACTTTAGCCTTTTGGATTCATCCAACTGGCCCCACCACTTTAGCTCTCTGGATTCATCCACCTGACCCACCCCCTTCAGCTCCCTTGCCCCATTTACCTGGCCCCACCTCTCTAGCTCCTGGCACCATCCATCAAACCTCGACCATTCAACCCTTCTGGAACTTCAGCTCCCCGCCTTCTATGCCCTGTAAAGATATTCACCATTCAGCCCTTTAACTCTCTGAAGCTTTATATTTGAGCCCGCCTACTCAGTGCTCTGAGGCTATACACTTGATCTTAAAGTCTAGATGCTATTGTATAAGCCTGTCTCAGACACCTCTATTTACTTTGAGACCATATGGAAGTGCAAATGAATCTGATTATGGACCATGATGTCGTTGTTGCAACTCTGAATAGTCATGTTGTGGTCATGGAAACCATCTTTGAGGTTAAATATGGAATATGGGAAAGAACTGTCTGGAAAACTTTTAGAAGTACGGGTCATCTTTAGCCTTTTCTCAGAAGCGTGGGTCATGTTTAGCCCATGGTTCAGGTTTTGAGAGGGGGTTTAGTGTGTGACCTTCCTGACCTAGTCATTGGATGTTTCAAATCCCTGTACTACAGAAAAAACATCACTGAGAATCAACATCATTCTCTATTGTGAGACACTTTGGATGTGTGAATAACATTCTCAGCAGGAAAATAAAAAGAGAAAGAAGGAGTGTGAGGCAACGAGACAACGCGAGGAAGTGAGTGATGAGTGTGATACTCACGTCCTCATTTGTGGTCAGGTTGGAGCTGATCAGGTAAGTGTGGAAACCCGACAAACCCACGATGGACCAGATGGAGAAAAAACATACGACCACCTCCAGAACAGTGTGCCAGTAAAGGAAAAGGGAACACAGCAAGGTTTCCATGGCAACACAGCACTCTCTCTCTTTCTCTCTCACACTTTCTCACACACACACAGACAGACAGACACAAAATTCTCTTCTTGACACAACAGAATAAGCATTGATCAATCATACTGCAAACGGCTGGATGAAGTCCAACAGCAGAAAATGTTCATCTCACAGCGGAGCTAATGAGCCATGTGTGTCACAGACGCTGATGCAGGTTATATCATATCAGACATGAACGCTAATACAAATAAAGCGTTTCCAAGCCAAAGGTTTTCTCTGTCAGTTTTACTCCAGCTGACAGGCAAGTGTTTGTGTTTAAAGGTCGTGGTCTAGACGCAAATCCCGTAATCCTGTCTCAGACACCTCTATTTACTTTGAGACCATTTCGATTTTAACATTTGAGTGGTCTGTTTATATTAGGATGTTAGGTTGTCCTTTGGTAGATAATAATGCCAATACCAAGCTAGACTATGAGAGAGACAGATACAGCACTGATTTGTTTTAGTCACATTTCCCTGATATCATTGTTGAGGACGCTACACTCACTGGTCACTACTGGGCTGGACCTATTTTGCTCTGAGACCCGTTCCAAATACATCCCAAATGTGATCTATTGGATAGAGATCTGGTGATCCATTTGAGTACGGAGAAGTCATCGTCATGTTCAAGAAACTAGTTGGAGATGATATTAGGTCTGAGACATGGCGCGTTATCCTGTGGTCATAAAGGCGATGGACATGTTCAGTCCAAAGTGGGCCAAGAAAATATCTCTCACACCAATACGCCTACAAGATATTAAATCAAGGAGAATGGATCCAAGCTTTCATGTTGTTTCTGCCAAATTCTGACTCTACCATCGCAGAATCAGAAATCAGAAAAGGCAACGTTTGTCCCTTCTATCTTGTATTGTCCAATTTTGGTGAGCCCATGTGAATTGTAGAATTGCTTCCTGGGTGTGGTCTTCTGCTGCTGTAGCCCATCTGCTTCATGGTTCAACATGCTGTGTGTTCAGCGATGTTCTTCAGGATACCTCGGTCTGGCCAATGTTCTCTGACCCCTGGCTTCAACAAGGCATTTTCACCCAAAGAACTGCCACTCATTAGATAATTTCTCTTTTTCATTTTCTATGAACCCTAGAGAACCCAGTAGATCAGCAGTTTCGGAAATAATCAGATCAGCACATCTGGCACCAGCAACCACGACATGGTAAACCACCTTTCTTCCCTATTCTGATGCTAGGTTTGAACTTCAGCTGATTGTTTAGACCATGATTATATGCATTGAGTCGCTGCCACGTCATTGGCTGATCAGATATTTGTAGTAACAAGCAGTCGAACAAGTGTACCTCCAAATAAGGTAACACACTTCTACACACGATGGATGAGCTGGTGGAGACCATCTTTGAAGAAGCCTTCTTTTTTGCTCTTGAGGAAAAGTTCTACCTTGGTAATCACCTCCTCATGGTGGTCAAACGCCTGGCCTTGGAGTGGTTTCTTCAAGTGATGGAAGAGGAATAAGTCACCGGGTGCGAAGTCAGGGGAGTAGTGGAGATTTTTGTACCCCAAGTCATGAGCTGAATTGGTTGGCGCGTTGTCATGAAGAAGGTCCACTTCAATTTTTTCGCCATTTTGGTTTTGAACGTCTAGCGGTCGAGTCAATGGAATGAATGATAGCGTTCTCTCATTCCTAGACCTCCTAAATCTCACTTTAACCCCTGAATGTCAAAATGGCAGCGGTGACTGTTGACCCAGTTTAGCTTTTTAGTTCATGAAAAGCTCATTCGCCCCACTTTTACCTTGAAGCTCAGAAAAGGTTGTTTTTATGGACCAAAGCAGTAATCAGCAGCTCCTGAAGAAATGTACTTTACTGCTAAAAATAAGTTACACCGTTTAATCAGATAGCTGGCAGTAGCCATGTTGGATCTGTCAGGTTACTACAAGCCAATTCCTGTCTGTCCAGTGGTGCATGATGGGACAGATTATTGCAAAAAAGAAAAAATATGGTCAAATATAGTCAATATGTGTAATATTGCCCAAGACTGTGATTTGAGACACGACTTAAGTCTGTGTGTGTCGTTAGGCAGTAAGCGATGCCTGACAGGATGATAATTTGCTAAAAGCAGCAGGTGGACTCCAGATAATGAACTCAGCCCTAGGGAGCCGCATCAGTATCGAAAAAAATAAAGTGGAGAAATCATCTGCTTCTCTTTTTATTTTGTCAGTGAACTCTCCGTCTGTCTCTACCCGGCTTTATCTTTTCATAAAAAGCAAAAAGTGGGTGTTCTCTCAATCCTCCTCAATGACATTGCTCTTTGTCATTGGGGTTTGGAGGTGTGAAGGCCAGAAATAGACTGTTAGCATGCATCCTCCCACTCTCTCTCTCTCTCCGGCCCACACACACAAACACACACACACACACACACACACACACACACACACTTGTTTATTTATTTTTTTTAGAAGGATATCTGGCGGGGCTGTCTTTGAGTGCGCTGAGAAACCCGGTCCGGTTGGATCCTGCAGAAATATATACATAACATAAGTTATAGAACGAACAGAATAAATTCATAGCAATTCATACATTATTCGCCTGTCTAAATAAAGCAGCGACATGCTCCACAGGCCCGGAAGGAGTGTAGATATGGATCAGAACAAGCAAGTGCTTTTATTTGTAGATCAGCATACTATCTATCAGCTATCTATACCATAAATCAGCATACTATCATCTCAAAAACATTGCAAGAATTAGATATTTTGTTTCCAATCAAAGGAGTTCCTGGGAGGCCGGGGTTTCAGACAGGAATCAGATCGTGGTTCCAGCATCCTGAGAAAACTTTCTACCTTGATGGTATTCAAGCACTAGTGAAACACTGGGATAAGTGCATTAGTGTAGCGGAAATAAAGGTAGATTTTACTCTCATAACTGTGTTCTGTTATAATGCACAATAAAAAGTACCAGTTTGATATGAACATCAGCAAAGATAGCAATACTCATTAATTCAGAATCTAGTGTGTTCTCACTGACTGAGCAGAGATGGATTTAGCTGTTATCTGATCTACACAGGATAGTAAGATATCTTAAAATACATTTTCTCAAAAAAAAAAAAAATATATATATATATTTCATAAAAAATAATATGCTCGCAGATATATAAATATCAAGGAAAGATGCTTTTTTAGAGCAATATTCAGGTTAATGTGCCGTTAAGTACCATGCAGTTAATCTTATATGTCATAATTTCAAGGAAAACCATTTTTGGCATCTAAGAACGCTTCACTATCCAAATAAACCTCAAGGAACTATATTCTGCATTAAGAATTCCTGTGAAGCACGATAATATAAATTCATATGTATGCATGAGTTTGCTGGGTGTGAGTGTTTTTTAGAAAGTATTATAAAATTTTCTCAAATAACTTATTTTCATGTTTTCTTGGATAATAAGATTCAAATGCAATAAATGCGGGGGGAAAAAAAACAGATCAAATAAAAACCACCAAGTGGTAGTGGATGTACGATGCAGTTCCCAATATTGTAAGGGCCACATTAAGGATCCATCAGGATGTCAGTGTTTTGGCACACCTGCAGTAATGAGTATAAATCTTCCTCCCTCATAAACCCGTTCCTCGTGCCCTGTGAAAAATCAGCACCTCTTGTCTCATATTTCAGCTTTCTAGCCATGTGCTAATGATTTGTAATGTAATCAAAATCCCACAGAGACAGAGTAACAGCTAAACATGACTTTCGCTTGGAATGGTAAAGCCGTGGCTTTCTCGAGAAAGCATTCGGAGCTAAACGTCTGCCGAGCCCATGGCGGTAAACAGCGACTCGCTCTCTTTTGTGACCTAAAAAGTGCTTGCTGGGACGGGAAACTGGCTCATCAGCAGTGTTCAGACTCCTCATGTCTCTTGAACTGCCTCTTGAGCTGATCGATGTGGAGAACCGGGGATAATCCATTTCATCCACTCATACGCTACGTCACACAGCTCCAATCTGACATGAAGTGTGAGTGGTGCGATAATAAGCTGTGTGATGCTCCTGCTTTCCTGGATAGTGCAGTTTGGCTCAAACAGATCATTGTTTAGATTTGGTGGTTGAAAAGCTGCTGCAAATTCAGTGGGCTAAAATAGAAAACAGAATTCAAACAATTTCCCTCTCATCTGTCCTCAATATTCCCCTTTTAAAGTTTCCAAATTGCAATGATCTTCAAAACGTGACATGGCTACTACTACACATCAGCTTCATGTTTGCTCTGCAAATTTGCATAAATTTTAAAAAATTTAAAAAAATTTATATGTAGCATACAGTTAGGAAAAGTAGATACTCTGGTGATATATATTTTCTGAATACTTCTAGCTAGTTCACCAACTGTGAATGAGGATAGGTTCGATTTCGTGTCTGGTTCCTCTCAATTGAACTGAATTGAATAGAAACCTAAAAAGTAGCAGAAATCATTCGTCCACTTGTCTCGACTAGTGATTGGAAGTTTGAATCATTTTAGTGACTCGGTTCTTTCAATCTCGTCCATCAAAATGAATGAATCTTTTTTTGAGTCATTTAGTTAATTTCGTTCTTTTGATAAGAAATAAAATAAAATGTTGCACTTTCAATAAAAGGACCCCCAACACGTCTACATACACAAATTTTGGCTCTAGTTCCAGTAATGAAAATATTACAATGCAGCTAAGGACATATTATAATAAACAGAATGAGTAGCTCACCTCTCATATCTTCTAGTCTGAGTTCGTTCTTTCGAATCTATTGCACCGCATAGCCTCTATGGGAGTCACGTGACAAAGGAATGAACGACTCACAGTAGAAGAGTCATTGAGATAGAATCGCTCAATTCTGTTTCCTGTACATAACCTACGGATGTTCTGCGATGATTTGCGAATGCGCGCCCAGTAGAACATAAACGAATCACTCTCCGAGATACTTCTTCTTCTGAGTCACGTTAAAGATTCGTTCAATCTAGTCTCAACAGCTCGCAGGTCAGCCAGTTCTAATGGTTTCATCTCATAGACATTTCATTGTGTAGAAATAGTCAGTCCTTCTTTATCTCTAACTATATTCGAGTGGCAGGAAACACATGCTTTGATTACACACACAGTGTGATTTCCAGTTCATGTGTAAAAATGATTGTTCACGCTCCCAGAACCATCCTTTCACAATCTGGAATATGTCCGTGTCATCAGGGAAGAAAACCTCCATAGATGTGATAAACCGGTCATTCAGTACATTCAGGTCGTCAGCTGACTTCATTTTATTGCCCCATAACGTTGCTGAGCCTAGACCTGAGCGACTGAAGCGACCCCAGATCATAACACTGTGGGCACTATGCATGATGGGTGCATCACCCCTTTCTTACCCTGACACGGCCATCACTCTGAAATAGGCTCAATAGGCTAAACTCATCAGATCACATGAGCATTTTCAATTAATTTTTTCATTTATCCTTAGTTGTTTTCTTCGCTTGATGCAGAAATAATTTGACACTTCAGAAATGGCGCCTTTTTTTTAACTCAGTGTATAAACTAGTCATTTTTCCTGCGTAAATTTTTCAGCGTTAACACATCTGACACTCAAAAATAATCTAAAATCATACTTAAGCAATTTAAATATTGTAATATTTAAGGACGGTGCTTGTGAATTCTATGCAAGCAGCTGCCAGGTACCTAAATAAATGTTGTTTTGATGAACATGACTTAAAGTATTGAATGGAATATCATCTTTAAAGCATTCAAGCACATCTCGTATCACAAATAATAAACTAGAGATGCAGTGATTGCCTGTTTTTCTGCCTGTTGATGATTATAAATACATGTGTTTTGGTATTCGTGCATATTTATACTATTGAAATCAGTAATTAATAAATCAGGGGCCGTGTTGAAATATTGCATTTAGCTCCGTTTATTTTGTTTGCTGCTTTCTGCTGCTATCAATGAACATCTTTTGCAATTCATCTTAATGTTTTTTTTTTTTAATGAATAGGTCTTTGGTGAGTGAAGAGAAAGGATAAGGATCTTTTCACTCCTCCTGCACGCTCACGAATACCACAGCGTGTGCGCAATTCAGAGCGTTACATGATGTTTTCTGGTATAAGATGTTTTACTCGTATTGATATGAAGATGTTTTAGTTCCTCCAGCAATAGCGCAGACTGCAAAGTGCCTAAAGGTATTGGTTGTTTATATAAATGACAACCTCAGCAGCGACCTCATTTCCCCTCTCATCTGTTCCAACCACTCAGCATTCAGCATCACCAGTAAGGTTAAATGGAGATACATGGATGTGTGTAAATAATATACAGAATATAAAGCGTGAGCATAATTTTATCACTCTTTCATTTCAACTCCAATCTGCAAGAGTAAGACAAAAAAACAAAATCGCTGTTGCTCATCAATTCCATATGGACTGCCAGTGCTGTGCTGCACGGAGTCTTTAGGACTGACAGAGTACAACAGTGGAAGATCAGACTTAAAGTAGTGATGCTGTGTGTGAAGGCTGAAGTGTAAATCCCTGAGTGTCGGAGCGTTGAGTAGGAGCCGGCGTGGGCTGTAAGCGTTACTCACTCAGAATGACGTGGGTGATGACGAAGGCGAAGATAAAGATGGTGAGGAAGGAGAGTGAGAGGATGAACAGGTAGAAATAGCGGTAGTTTCGCTTTCCCACGCAGTTGCCTACCCAGGGGCAGTGGTGGTCAAAACGCTCTGCGGGGGAATAATAAATAAATAAATAAATAAATAAAAAAACAGAGAAATTTTTCTCTCCCATTTATAGCAAATGTATTTCTAGACATTAAACCACAGTGTTTAATTATGGAAAGAGTTTTTTTTAACAGTGTACATACCGTACATACACACTTATGTCACTTACCCACGCAGTTGTCACACAGGCTGCAGTGTGAGGCTCTTGGTGGTCTGAAGATTTTGCAGGTGAAGCAGTACTTCAATTTGACCGTCTGCCCGTTGATTAGCACCTCTCTGGTCCTGGGAGGAGGCCGTGAGCTTGCACCGCTCACTCCGTTAGCTGCGTCTGAAAACCACGGAGCAACACAGCATGTACACCTTTCCTTACACCTAACCACGTGGAAACTAACAATAGAGCAGAGTTTAACAGAGGAGAATAAAAAGAGGAGTTGAGATACAAGATATGAAAAGCATCAGAAGAACATCAAGTTCTCTCATCACCGTGGCCTGGGTTTGATTGTTGGTTAGGAAACCTACTGCAGCCACTACGCAATCCAAAAGCCAGAGGTGGTCCCATCCATCCATCCATCCATCCATATAGGAACCTCTGTAGTCCAACTACGGACCGTGGAGGCCAATGGTGACCATTGTGTTTATTCCCATTTTTATAACCGTGGTAGGACCTCCAGTAGAGCTGGTCCGAGGCTCAGATAAAACGGAAAGGACTGAAACACAAAACCTGTGCCAAATCAATTACGAGGACCCGGTGACCTGCTATTGCGACCCCCACTGGGAGCAGCCGGAAGAAGAGGGGAAGCCGTTTTTTTATTATTAGTCATAGTTGCAGACCTTCTGGTATATATATATATATATATATATATATATATATACTGTATATACTGTTACTATAGAAACAACAACGTATTATTATAATGAGCGCTACACATAATCAGAGAATACATATAATAATAATAATAATAATAATAATAATAATAATATAATCATAAATATATGGGAATGACTACCAGAGCCACCGTTAAAGAAAATTATGGTGGTATAATGAACTTGCTGGAGCGGCAAGTGTAAGCTGACGAACATTATTGGAACACGGCATAAGCGTGATCTCGCATGTTGTGGATATCCAGCACTGATGTGTGACACCCACGCAGCTCGTTTCACTTGTACATGCTTTTTCTGTGATACGCAGCACTTTCGGCCTATGGCTGGACGGCTGGATCAGCAGGAAACAGAACCCTGGGGCGAAATCGCTAGATTTAGCAACCTTCAGACTATTTATTCAAGCAGCGGGAATTATTTTTCCATATAATCATACAATCAGGCGGTCATTCCTGGACTAAGCAAGGGTGATCTACTTTCTGTAGTGAACAGAGATAAAGGGCTCAACAACAACTGTTTGAGGGAACTAGGTTTCTCTCAGGGCAGCACTCCCCTACCTGCACACTTGCATTACATTTTAGACATTTAAAGGTAACAGATTTTGCACTTAGAAACCCAGACGTACAGTATATGGTTATTGTTTTATAATGGTTGTACTCATTAGAGTCCATAATGGCCTAATAGTTTTTTTTTTTTTTTCCACACTCCTCCATATAATCGCTGTCTATCCATCTATCAATAATTTATATAAAATGGTTAGATTTTCCACAAGCTAATTATATGTATATTTCATCAATAAACATTAGTTCATTTACTTATTTACTCATTGTCTATACCGCTTTATCCTGTATACAGTATACAAGGTCAAGAGCCTATCCCAGGACACTTAGGGCACGAAGCGGGGTACACCCTGGACGGGGTGCCAATCCATTTTAGGGCACACACATACACACTACGGGCAGCTTTGGGAACACCAGTTAGCCTAATCAAATGTCTTTAGTATGTGGGAGGAAACCAGAGTACCCAGAGGAAACCCACCAAGCACCGGGAGAACATGCAAACTCCATGCACACAGAACCTGAGACGGAAATCAAACCCAGACCCTGGAGGTGCAAAGCAACAGTGCTAACCACTACGTCACCATGACGCCTTACTTAATTTAAATAAATCAAAGTATTTGTATAATCAACTTTTTTTACTTTTATATTCTAACTAAAATAAATACCTTGTATTTAGAAGGTAGCCTATCTAGCTAATGTTTAAAAAGAAAACTAGCTAGCAAGCAGACATCTTTTTAAAAATTTATTTATTTATTTATTTATTAACAGGCCTGTTTTAAGTTAGATCCAGGAAAAATAAGGTACATTTAGATTTTTTTTGGGAGACATATTACAAGTCACATTCACAAACAATGCAACACGTACCAGAACTCGTTTCAGACCATGCTAATTGTATTATTAGCATGTATGCTATCTTGCTGTCTACCATCTGCACTGTAAAGCTACAGTATACTCCAAAATCAACGAAATACTGTAAAGTAACAAATTAAAGCCATATGCAAAACTGAAGGAATTTTCAAAGGACTTTTGCAACAAAGGAAGTTGTAAATGCTATAAGTGGCTAGCCAGAGCTAGTCATGCTTTACATAAATTTGTTTATATTGTTGCAAAAAAAAAAGTGTCAATGTAAGTGTCAATGTTTGCAAATGTTGTTCCAAAAAAACAAAAACAAAAACTGCGAAAGTCCTTTCTTAGTTCAGCTGCTAGGGTTTGTATATATGGACAGAAAAGTGAAGTTAACTTTGGTGTAAGTTAGCTATCGTTTGCTAGCTAAACAGGCTACAGTTATTGGTAGCTTAAATTAAATTATTTCTGAAGAAGAAACGCCAAAAATAAAGTGAATAGATCATTAGGAAATCTACAAAGTTCAAAAGATTTTACATTGTTAAAAAATTTTTTTTTAATTTTTTATATGTTGTAGGTTGAGTTAAAAAAAGTGGACCGCACTGGCCTACTTTAACTTTGCCTGTTTAGCTAGCAAAACTATTATAGCTAACTCACGGCAGGGTTATCTTACTGTATATTCTCTACACACATACTGTATACAAACTCGAACAGCTAAACTAACAAAGAGTTTTCCACCTTTTATTGAGCCATATTGTTCATTTAATCTCATACTGCACTAATGAATGATTAGCCTTCTATCTGAGGTGTTGTTAACTATTCAGCTTTAGCAGCTACACAAAGCCCACCAGAGAGTGAGTCGTTTATTTTCTGACATGAATATGAATATTTCACCAGGGTTTCCATTTTTAAATGGTAGCAGACACTGAGCAGGGAATCAGTGAAACGCATGCATTATAGATACGCTGAAAGGAAAGCAGATACAGTAATGGCAAACCTGCCCATGATAAATCTGAGTTTGCAGAGGAGTCTCTTTCGATCTCCACATCATTGAGCCTCTGGGAAAATATATATACAGTATATGAGAGGGATTTCAAAACGGTGTATTACAGTACCTGACAAGATTTTACATCTTATGCATGAAATCAGAAACGTATAAAAAGCAGCATGGAAGCAGATCTCGATGTGTGCGGGCAGCGAGTCGCCAATACAATCTCTCTGGGAAAGTGTTTTAAATAGCTCTATTGGCGTTCCTGTTCTTCTCTGTGCTTACACTGCACAGACCTTTAGCTGTTATCTATTAAGGCTGTTAATCATCCAGATCGTTCAGGGTTCAGCAGGAGTGAGTAAAATGGATTAGAATTCTCTCCCTTCATGTTGCTCGAATTGCTTTATGCTGGTTGAATTCAATTGCAAAAATGCAATTCGAGCAACATGTAGATATACTG
>JAQMYL010000020.1:15876110-15908628 GCA_030014365.1 Clarias pachynema
TTTCATTCTCACTGATACTCTTTTATCACACAACACACCTGACACTTTTCTCCACCCATTCCAGTTGTTAGTGAGGCTAATAAATATAGTCTTCAATTTGCTAGAGAGCATAAAAATTGGACTGTGGAGCAATGAAAGAAGGTCATGTGGTCCAACAAGTCCAGATCGAGCCTATTCCAGAGTGATGGGCGTGTCAGGGGAAGAAGGGAAGCGTATGAAGCGATCATGCGTAGTGTCCACTGTACAAGCCTCTGGAGACAGTGTTATGATCTGGGGTCGCTTCAGTCGCTCAGGTCTAGACTCAGCGACGTTATGGGGCAATAAAATGCAGTCAGCTGACGACCTGAATGTACTGAATGACCAGATTATCACATCTATGCCTTTGTTATTTCTGGATAACTAATTGTGCTTTTCTCTTTGCATTTTTTTTTCTCTTTTCGTTTTGCGAAAAGACCAGAAAATGTCTGTTGGTTTAAGTTTAAAATAAACCTTTTCAGCATTTTATGAAATTAAATCCTCTTTAAAGCATCCTACATCTGTGTAAAGTCATCTTAGTTCTCCTTTCTTCATAGCTGTAGACTATATACATAAAAAAAAAAAAAAACTGCAGTGTTAATTACTGCCTTCCACTCATATAATCATCATAATGTTTGATGCTTTCAGCCTTCAGGTAGACGATGAAGTAATGGAAACGCACAACAGGCAATAAAATGTAATAATAGCAGTCGCCTGCATTAAGAAGCATTCTTCTTCTACACCGCTTTTGTGGAAACATTCCTCCATTCTTCACGGGCTGCAGCCTCTCTGTAACAGCTGGTATCAAGCAGCAGGGTTTGGATTTCCTCAGGCACTTTCCAGGAAAGAAAAATCACCCTTTCGAATATAAAAAACGTTCGACCTCATTTCACCGCCTTGGGGTTAAAAACGTAAACATTTCTTTGCAGTCGGCGAGAAATGTGTTTTTAATAGAACATGTGATGGTGGTGGAATCTAAAGCAGGAGCCGGGTCACGTTGCGGCATGGTGAACACATTGTGAGTGCTCAATATTGTCTTCCTGTTTACTGGTTCCTGGCACGTCTGGTCACGCCTGTGGTTTATTAGAGGGTTTAGCGGCTTTTCTGATTAGCCGCTTCTCTGTCTGTGTGCATTTCGATCTCTGTTCCTCCTACTCGAACCGGCTTCATCATAAAACTTTGTCGTCTTTGACAAGACGTACACTGTCTGTGAGTCAGACGCTTAAAACTCAGACGTTAAGCTATTCAGTCTGGAGTGATGGTCTTGTCTATGTTGTTTTTTTGTTGTCAACATAATAACGAACTTTAGATGCGTGTTATAATAATGTGACATGGTTTCTGATCAGAAGGAGTTTAAATGTTTTTCTATAACACCAGCTCTGAGAGTAGGGGCTCACACTTGTGGGGCGTTCAAGTCAAACCGGGACTTGTGGTGACGGTGTAAAACCGAACGTCAAGTACAGTACGGTGATGAGACTCTTAACGGCACCAAATCATTCACCAACACCACTCGCACATTACAGGAACTCGACTGAGAGTTATTGCCACATCCCCTGTACAGTCCTTACCTTGCTTCAAGACACTTCCACATTAGAGGAGTTCCTGGGAGGCTAGGGTATCAGACATGAAGCAGGCAGTCCAGTCATGGCTCTGGCGTACTGAGAAAACTTTCTACCTTAATGGTTCCAAGCACTAGTGAAACACTGGGATAAGTGCATTAGTGTAGGGGGGGGATTATATAGAGAAATAAAGGGAGGTTTTACTATCAGTACTGTGTTCTGTTATTCTGCACAATCCAAAGTCCTGGTTTGACTTGAACGCCCCTTGTACATGTAACACAAATAATAAACAGAGAAGCTTCTTATTTTAGAAGCAGATATAATCATTGATATCATGAAGGTTTTATTTAATGTTTAAGGAAGGAGTCTCCAGTGTCAGTGCTTTTTATTATGACCGTGTGTTTAGGAGAGATGACTTTGTTCTTTCCGGTTTCTCTATAACATGAAGATTTGCAATCTTGTTTTATGTCTTATTAACTTATTAAAGAAAAGTAAAGTAGCAATTATACTATACTAAACTATATTATACTAACCAACTGCTGTGACGCAAGTGCTAAAAGGAACTTCTACAATTTTACAACATGTGACTTCAAATGGGTAAAAGTACAGTATGTCATTCCATAATGAGTTATATGTAGATAAATAATGTAGAAATCAGAATCCATAACCACCTGCTGTGGTATAAAACAAATAATACACTTTGTGCTTTTCTTTTTTTTCTTTTCTTTTCTTTTTATAATCTAATTCCATCAATTTTCCTGTAAAGTACGACCCACAGTCTTTTATTCCTGATATAACAAATGACAAAATCCTCATCTTCAATCTTCAACATTTCATTAGTTTATAGAACAAATTTATTCCAAACCAAATTCCAAAAAAACTTTAAGGAGCTGTATGTCCTGCGGCGAGCGTGTAAGGACGCCTGTCCCGCAGCTGGTAGCGTAATGCGCTGCTGAAAGCTTTGAGTGAATAAATTACACATTCGATTCTCCACAGAGCACAAACACCGAGTCTGAACAGTCACGTTTCAGACCTTCCTTCTGGCTGTTTCCTTCTCGTCTGTTTTCTTCTCACAACACTTGTGCACATGGGAAATTACACAAAACATGGTTCAAGGGCACTTTGTAGGGCTGAGATTTCTCCTGGAGTGCATCTGGAAATAACAGCTGATGGAAAGCATGTTCATATGAAATCATAATACAAAGAAATCCTATTTTTATTTGATTTGATTTTAAAGTTGGGGGGCGGGGAAATGGGGGGGGGTGCAGGGGGAGGCCGGAATTCCCAGCTGGACTTCAATGACATAAACACACATGACATCACTGGGAACTTAGAGGGACAAAAACAGTTTCATCTAGAACTCTTAAAGGTTCTTCACTTGTTCTTCCAGAGTAACCATTATACATTATATAACCAGTATATATATCTATATTTCCATCCATTCATCCATCTAGGAACGTCTGTAGTCCAAGTAGAGACTGTGGAGGCCAATGGTGACCATTGTATTTATTCCCATTTATATGACCTTGGTAGGACCTCTAGTTAACATTCACACACATTCACACACTACTGGCAATTTGAGAACACCAATTACCCTCATGTGCATGTCTTTGGTCTGTGGGAGGAAACTGGAGAACCCAGAGGAAACCCACCAAGCACGGGGAAAACATGCAAACTCAATGCAAACAGACTGAGGCGGGAATCGAACCCAGGACCTGGAGGTAACCATGTGATTATATATAGCCTATGTAAACATTATAAATTATATCTAATAATCTAACCATAGGTCTATATACAGTAGATATATAGATAGTGTTATGCTATTAGATGGGGTCCTTATAGTATATAATCAGTATATAATGTTAGAAAGATAAGAGACCTTCATTTACAGAAGCAGCATTGGAGATGTTTTTCCAAGATCTTCCAAAGTGTGTAGCTTTTAGTCATTAGGTCATCATAATATTTCTTGGGAACTGCAGATTAAAATGCTGAATGCTCTTCATGACATTCATGTAATTACTGCTAATCCTCTTATAATGCTTTGTCAGATTTGACAGCTTGTCAAACAAACATCAGATTGCTTCAGGCCTACATGTTTTCCCAAGCTGAATAACTGGAAAGTATTTATTTTGGATGTCAGACTACAGGTTCAGAAATAACAGTCTGGTAAGTACAATGTAAAAAAAAGAAAAAAGCGTCTTTGGAGCAAAACTTTGAGCAAGTAGAAATCATTTCTTTGTAGTCCTAAAGCCAGACGTGAACTTTAAGGAGAATAAATGTCCGTAGACATCACTGACAAAGTTTGGATTAAGGGTGGTCGGGAATGTGGAAGATATCACAACGTCTAGACCAATCCAATCGCTCCAGTTGAAGGGACAGGTCAAAGATAGGGCAGTGATTAGAAAAGGACAGATTACAGTACATGCCGTAAAAACAAACATTATCTGCTGCAAGATACACAGATTACTGATCGAGGTCCTATTATGCAAAATTAACTTTTTTGCCATTTTTAGATATTCCAATGAAAAAAATCTGAAAAAAAGATCATTCCAGCTTCTCTGAACAAGCCAATTCAACAAGCTTCCTCCCATGGTTTATTGCTCAGACACACTTGACCTTCAAGTCACCAGTTTAGTTCAAATATTTGTTGGTCCCGTTATAGCTGTTCTAATGAGCTCCACCACTCTGGGAAGGCTTCACACTAGATATTGTAGCATGACTGTTGGGATATGTGATCATTTGGTCTTCTAGTTCATTACAAGTTCATTACAGTGATGTTAAGTGGGGTTGAGGTCCAGGCTTGAGAAGGACACTTGAGTTATTCCATTCCATCCTTGGCAAACCGGGCCTTCATGGAGCTTGATTTGTGCATGGGGTATTTCCAGTCAAGGGAAGTTGTAATGCTTTCGTGTACAAAGACATTCTAGAAAGTTGTGTGCTTGGTTTCAACAAGGGAAGAACCTCTTGAACCATACAAAAAAATATACAAATGTATACAAAATGTATGGACGTGGAGGTCAGGCATCCACAAACTTTTGGCTAGATAGCGTATATTGGGTGGGTTAGCGGTTAGCACTGTCACCTTGCACCTCCAGGATCCGGGTTCGATTCCTCTCTCGGGTCTGTTTGCAGGTTTTACCCGTGCTGGATGGGTTTCCTCTGGGTACTCTGGTTTCCTCCCACAGTCCAAAGACATGCAGATAAGGTCAACTGGCATTCCTAAATTGCCTGTAGTGTGTGAATGAGTGTGTATTTATTGGGTTTCAATGTTATGTAAATAGAGTTGCTAGTGATCTAAACCTCAGTTTAAATCGTACACCTATTATCATCTTTTGCAAAGAAAGCAACAAAAACTGATCTTAAACTTATCTTCCTTTAAGTTTACTTACAGTGATGATGGGACTTCAATCAAGAAGAAAGGATTTAAGATAGATAAGTTAAGCCTTTATTTTATAATGCACAGTGAAATTCTTTATCCTTTGCATATCTAAGCTTTGTTAGGATGCTTTGATAGGCGCTCTGGACCAGACACGCCTAAGGGCCTTGCTCAAGGGCCCAACCAGGCAACCTGATTAAGCTTGTTGTTTAGATACACTTGACCCACTTGATGTATTTTTATATGGCGCCCCGGAGCAGACACGGCTAAGGGCCTTGCTCGAGGGCCCAACAGGGGCAACCTGCTTGAGCTGGGGCTTGAATCACTACCTCAGTAACTCAGAGCCTTAACACAATACGCTACCACTGACTTTATAGTGTTACAAAACAGTCTCTGTTCTGTAAATGCTACTAACACATTTTTCGTGTCCAAAATCTCCGCAGCCATCAGTCGGAAAAAGTAATCGCCAAATTCCGCAACCAATTTTATTTCTATCTCTTTACCAAGTCTGAGACTGAACACAATTACTGCGGTCTTCTCTGTCTCAGCACTAATAGCGAGAAGAGTCATTTTATCGGACTTTTATTACCATTTAAAATAGCACAACTCAGCTGGAGGGCACCGCATCGAACCGCGGTCACGGTGCCCTCCTGTTTCCTAGGCGACGTCGGTTGTTTCGATGCAGGAGAGGAAACGGTTACCAAGGAAACAGGAAGACGGGAGTGCCGTGTTATGAAAGTTGTGGGAAGTGGGCTGTGTGGAGGATGGGGATGCTGGAAACAAAGTCCCACACATCATTTATCATCGCACATCACATCCTCCTTTAATCCTCCTCATTCCAGTGCGCGTGAATGCTTCCTTTCCTTGTCTCACATGCAGAGTGACCAGAAGGTTGTGAAATCAAATCTTAACTCTTCCACTCTCTCTCTCTTTCTCTACACACAATAAAATGCAGCTTGTCATGTTACCAAGTAACTGCAACGTCTTTCCAATAGACTGTAATTTCAAAAATGCTAAATAAATGTAGCTCACGAGGGGCGTTCAAGTCAAACCAGGACTTTTGATTTGTGCAGAATAACAACACAATTACAGTATGAGACTAAAAACTCCCTTTATGTCTCTATATTATCCCCTGCTACACTAATGCACTTATCCCAGTGTTTCACTAGTGCTTGGACACCATTAGGGTAGAAAGTTTTCTCAGTACGCAGGAGACATGATCAGACTTTCTGCTTCACGTCTGAAACCCTAGCCTCCCAGGAACTCCTTTAAGGGCCCAAACATGTACAAATGGCTTGGAGAGAGGTCAGGACTGTAATGTACTGAGTTCCTGTAATGGTTGTGTGTACAGTTCCCACAGAAAGATGCGTCTCTTCTGCAAACTGGCGACAAGTTAACCGTCGATTTTCAAGGATCACGTTTACGCAAATGACTGCAGTGTTTCTAGCTGACGGTCAATGACAAAATGATCCAAACTAGCCTGGTTTGCTTTAATTTGCAGACATGTTCCCCAGATGAGAAACTTTACTTTCATCCCTCAAAATCTTTATTATTACATTTTAATGATTAATTCTTCAGAAATGCTCTTCTTTTAGCGGGCAGACAGAGGATGCTGCTAACCATGTGCTCACCACTGGAGCAATTAAAAGTGTTAAAATAGATTCGGTATCAACTTTACCCCTCTCCTCTAAGGATATTATATTATCATATTTAGTTCTGCAGATCTTCCTTACATCTTCATATGTTCAGCTTGGTGCTAATATACTGTATTACCTCATTAGCCATTTCACATCTGTACAGAAACGATTCATGTCTATTCTGCAGCTGTTTATAATCATTAGATCTGCCTGAAAACAAAAAAAAATCAAAACTTTAAGTCATATGCACGATCTGGGTCTGGAAAACCAACTCCGAATTGATATAAAGATTTAAGTAGCAGTTAAAGAGTTAGCAATAAAGCTAGACCTTCTGCATCAACACCTTTGAACATGTGACGTCTCGTCTCCTTAACTTTATGCCGGGTTATGTAGGATTAACTGCGATTACTATAAAAACGTCTCACAACTATCACAATACTGAATTCTGCCTCACTTGAAAAATGCTACGGATGTAAGACAGAGGTGAGGAAATAATTACTGTGTATCATGTCTCATAGTCTCCCTGTGGAGGAGGTAAGGACATTTGGGACTTCACTGTACAAAACACCAGTAAAGTTTAATCCCAGGACTCTTAGTGAGCCACAGTAGAACCCTTGAGAGAGATCATTAAGCTTCATCTTTCTGTCTGTGCCTGTCTTTGGATCAGGGCGAGGACTCGCAGACTTTTTCCATCTAGATACTAAACAAATGCCACATAAATAAATTTTTATTTGAGTTGCAAATTGAAAATCTGTTTTTTGTTTTTTTTAATGCTTAGTGTGCCGGTCCTAAAATGATTGGAACCTTTTCAAAAACGGATATCATTCATGTATTCAATCATCGTCTATACCGCATATTCTGGATACAGGGTCGCAGGGGGCCTGAAGCCTATCCCAGAAGCTTACCCTGAACATGGTGCCAGTCTATAGCAAGGCACACACACAGGGCAATTTGGGAACGCCAAGTCCTGTAGGAAGAAACTGGAGTACCCAGAGGGAACCCACCAAGCACGGGGGGTACAGGCAAACTCCACGCACACAGACCCCAAGGCAGGAATCGAACCATCGACCCTGTCGGTGCCAGTCCACAGTGCTAACCTAAAAGAGATATCCTCTATTGTAATGTCCGGAACAGAATTTGTAAGACATATTGTAGAGGGACGACTCTGAAGCATCTAAGGTCCTAGATTCAGCCATTTGCAAAGAGTATACGTCCTGAATAAAAATAACTAGATGTCTGAAGGTTTTTTGGTTTGGGTCGGTTGGAGAACTCTTAAGATTTCTATATAGAACACTCGATACATCCATCTAGGAATATCTGTAGTCCAACTAGGGACTGTGGAGGCCAGTGGTGACCATTGTATTTATTTCCATTTATACAACCATGGTCGGACCTCCGGTCAACATTCACACACTACGGGCAATTTGGGAAATACCTATTAGCCAAATAGCCTAATCTGCATGTCTTTGGACTTGTGGGAGGAAACTGGAGTACCCAGAGGAAACCCATCAAGCATGAGGCGAACTCCATTGTGAACAGGTTTAGAAACCAATATTTCCTGCCCCTTATAGTTCATTTGCTTAGAAGGTATACTCTTAGAAGAATAAAAAAGTTTCCTGAATCCAGAAGCATCAGGAACTCGCAAAGGTCCTATCGAGAACCTTACATCTGAGTGGTTCTGTATCAGAAAAAGTTACACTTTCATTTCATGAGTGTCAAACCAGGACCAAGACCAATCAGTGCATTATAAACAAAGTAAGTTGCAACACCTTAGTACCTTTCTCACTGAGTTCTATTTGAAACCTTGATCATCAATTGCTGTATGAAGTTCCTGCACAAGTACAACTGAAGAAGCTTTAATGATTCTAGATTCAACTTTCTTTTAAAGTTTACAGTGCTCCATAACAATACATTGACAACAGTCACCATTGGCCTCTATGGTTCCTAGTTGGACTACAGAGGTTCCTAGATTGATAGATGTACAGAAAGATTCTGCGGTTTGGCTTTTTGGAGGAACTTTTTTTTATATATGTATAAAAACCTGCAATAAGGGTCTCACAGAGGGACAAACCACTGAAACATTCACAGCTCTATATTTGACTTTTTTTTTCTTCCTAAAAGCTTAAACGTGTCGAAGTCTTTATTCCATGCCACTTGCAAGTATACTCTGAGGATCAGTGGTTTACAAATACAGCAATAAGAAGTACAGAACAGCATCTGTGGGTCAGAGCTGTTGTGAAGAACAAACTGCTAAGTAACAACACTGTGATTATCACTGGAAGCCTGAGAACGTGGCACATGCACAGTTGACTCGTCACTCGAATGATTCGTCAACACTTACTCGAACGTGAAGAACAGCCCGCTGGTCACGAGGATCAGCGCCATGGTGAGATAGAACACACCGGACTGCTTTGCCATCATGATCCGGCCATCGCAGTAGAACTTGTTCCGGCCTGGGAAGACCTGCCACTTTCTCTTCACTCTCCTCTTCTTGGTGTGCTGGGTTTCCATGGACGAGGAGTTATGATGGGTGCAGATCTGATTGTACTGACATTCCCGGCTCTCGTCCAGCCCCAGATGCATGTCTGCAGGTCTTCTGTCGCTTCTCAACAAACGCCTGGTTTAAAAAAGTAGAGAGTCAGATGCAGAGGCGTCATGTGGAGCAGCATCACTTTCGATGAACAGATAGAGAGAACGGGTGCACTATCGTAGTTGAAGAGATGACCAGAAGGATGGATGGATGGGTGGGTGGATGGATGGATGGATGGATGGATTCGGTGAATTGACGACATCTAAGGACATTTACTTAGTTTATCTCCAGACAAGAGGAAAGAATCCCATGCTGTGAATGAATCCTTAGATAAATCCAGTGTGATGGTTTCCATCAGCAGCTAGAGAATGGAAGGATGAAAGGTTTCTGAGGATGATGTGAGCTTCTCCATTTCTACAGAGTGGAGAGATGTCAGTGTTTATCCACGTATGAGTCTTCGCTGTTTTATTCCAGATCAGGAATCACAGAACACCCCCGTCCTTCTCGTGTCCTCCTCCTCCTACATCCGCTGTCTGATCTCCGTCTGGGATTCATTTAACAACCAGAACGCTGTCCCTCTGCCGCCTCTCTCTCTCTCTCTCTCTCTCTCTCTCTCTCTGCGCACAAACACCGCGATCACCGATGATCAGCTCCAGGAAGACGCGCGTCTGTAACGCAGAAAGCCTGGAGTCGGTCTGATCATCATGCATCCCGAACCTGCGGATCAAAGCAGCGCAGAGCTCTGTGTAGGCGGCGCCCGTTAATATGTAACGATCTTGTTTCTATTTACATTTACATCAAAGGGTTTTTTTTAAAAAAAAAAAAAGAATGCGACCGTTTGGATTGCGCAATCCTCTGGTTAAAAAAAAAAAAAATCTCCTGCATTGTGTACACACATATACTCGTATACTGTATATATATATGCACACACACACACACACACAGCTTACACTCACTTCCCACAACGAAGGGACTGGGCTCAATCCCAATATTCTCCTTATTAATCAACATATGCACTATGTAGGGCTTCAGATCCACATCCACATCCGAGTACCCTATATAGGCACCAAGGGGGCATTTAGGATTTATCCACAAAATCAGACCTGGGAAATGTTTTAAACTCTGTTAAATGTTCCAAATATGAAGGACAAAAAAAAATAATAAATAAATAAAAAACATGTTCATTTTATATGGTGTAAATTTCATCTGTCTAATTGTTTTAATTTCTATGTTCTAATGATGTTAAACAATCCCTATTTAAATAACTGTTTTCATTTATTACTGTAAAATGAGAAAAAAAGGATATATGATATAAAATGGACTGATTTATTGTTAAGATTCATTGCATCTTCTTGTTGTTGTTTTATGTCTATATATTTTCCAGGCTGCTGGTAATTTCTTTTTAGCTTTACTACTACTACTACTACTACTACTAATAATAATAATAATATGAATATGAATATGAATAAATGGCACCTACAGACTTTTAGTTGCTTAATTCATTAATGTGAACGAATGAAACTTCCATACTGTGAATGAATTCTTAGATAAACCCAGTGTGTTGGTTTCCGTCAGCAGCTAGTGATGAATGCCTCAAACTGGGTTGTTTTTACTTCTTTAAATCTGTTAAATTGTCTAAATATGCAAAATAAATAAATAAAACAAAGACATTAATTTTATGTTAGTGTGTGTGAATGTCATCTCTCAGCTCTGATAGTAGTTGTGTGTTTTTAGATATTAAATATTAAAATTTCTGATGATGGGAAACAACCATTAGATTGTTTAACATCTTTAGAAATCATTAGATTTAATTAGCTGTTTCTATTTATTACTGTAAAAGGAAAAAAAAGGATACACGACATAAAAATTCACTGATTTATTGTTAAGATTTATTGCATCTTCTGATTATTCTATTAGGTCTATATATTTTCCAGGTTGCTGGTAATTTCTTTTTCAGCGTTATTACTAATTCTAATCACAATAACAAATAGTGACACAGTGGCGTAGTGGTTAGCACCGTTGCATTGCACCTCCAGGCACCGGGTTTGATTCTCACCTGGGTGTGTGTATGGAGTTTGTATGTTCTCTCTGTGCTTGGTGGTTTTCCTTCGGGTAATCCAGTTTCTTCCCACTGTCCAAAGACCTGCAGTTTAGACTAATTGGTGTTCCTAAATTGCCCGGTGTGTGTGAATGTTGACTGGAGGTCATAAATAAAATAGAAAGAATTACAATGTTAACAATTGGACTCCAGGGTCCCTAGTTGAACTACAGAGGTTCCTAGCTAGGCGGATGGATGGATTTTCTAGGTTGCTGGTAGTTTCTTTTAGTTGAACTACTACTGCCACTATACTACTACTATTTCTAATAAGGAGATAATAATAATAATAATAATAACAATAATAATATTAGAAGACAAAGAAGAAGAAGAATGTGAATTAATGGCACCTATAGACATTCAGTTGTTTGATATATATATGGAAATCCAGACAAGATAAATTAATGCGACTCCCATGCTGTGACTGAATCCTCAGAATCCGATGTCATGGTTTTTATCAGCAGCTAGAGAATGCTTTAAACTGGGAAGTGTTTAGCTCTTTAAATCTCTTAAATGGTCTAAATATGAAGAAAAAAATTAGACAAGTTAATTTAATGTGGTGTGAATGTCATCTCTCGGTTCTGATAGTAGTTGTGTATCCATCCATCCATCCATGAACCTCTGCAGTGCAACAGTGACCATTGTATTTATTCCCAATTTTATGACTGTGGTAGGACCTTTAGTTAACATTCACAGTCAACTCAGTTTTGGAACACCAATTAGTCTAATCTGCAAGTGGGAGGAAACCAGAGTACCCGGAGGAAACCCACCAAGCACAGGGAGAACATGCAAACTCCATACACAGACCCCGAGATGGGAATCAAAGCCTCAACCCTGGAGGTGCGAGGTGACACTGCTAACCACTACGACACCAGTTGTGTATAGCAAAGAGTTTTAACATATTAAAAACTAAAATTTCTATTGATGTTAAACAACCAGTGCTGGTCATTAATTTTTAGCTATACTACTCCTACTATAATACTACTACTACTACTACTAATAATAATAATAATAATAATGCTGTGATTTAATGGCACCGATAGACAATTAGTTGCTTAATTCATTATTGGAAATTATTCCAACTCCCATGTTGTACCATAATCCAGTGTGTTGGTTTCCATCAGCAGCTAGAGAATGCTTTAAACTGGGTGGGGTTTAGCTCTTTAAATCTGTTAAATGGTCAAAATATGGGAAGGCAGGGAAAAAATGATGATAAAAGGCACATGTGAGTTTTATTTGTCAGCTCTGATAGTAGTGCTGTATAGCAAAGAGTTTTAGATATTAGATATTAAAATGTATAATTAATGATGTTAAACAATATATGTATATATATATATATATATATATATATCCCTTTTTCCTCTTATGAAACCTCTGAATAAATTAAAACATTAAAACAGCAATTTAAACATGGATTGTTTAACATCATTAGACATTTTAATATCTAATACATAAAATTCTTTGCTATATATATATTTGTATTACATTTAATAATAATAATAATTATTATTATTATTATATAGAAGAAAACTTATAATAATAATAATAATAATAATAATAATAATAAATATTATTATTATTATATAGAAGAAAACATTATTATTATTATTATTATTATTATTATTATATAAAACATAATAATAATAATAATAATTATTATTATTATTATTATTATTATATATAATAATTTGCTCGCCTCTTGTTTGTCTACCCCTTTTCCACTGCTCTGGTTCCCGTGCCGGTTCCCAATTGTGGAACCAGTGCCGCGCTTTTCCACAGAAAAAAAATTGGTAAGTTAAGTGTGCGGAATTTCCTTCTGAACAAAGGTTCCGGGGGTAAACGTGTTTCCACCCGGTTTCCTATTACAGTAACACAGCCAAGATGGCGGCCGAACAGCTGAATGTCAACACACCTCCTCCTGGGAGTGACAGTGTGCACGAGGAGAAATTACAGATATTAAAAGGTAAATATTAAACTGTTTAAATTCAGAAATGTGGCTAAAATATCCGCGGTTGTACAGGAATAACGAGCAGGTCGGGTTCAGGTTTTAAACCTCGTGTTATCTATAAGTGACTAATATGAGTTTGTCTTCTCACACATTTAAAGTGTAAAATAAACTCTTCATTCTCTTACAGAACAGAGTATTAATATTTGTACAAGCATAAGATAGTTATGTTATTTTAATGTGTAGAATAATGTTTTGTCTATTTCTATAGATCCATAGACTTGTGTTTGGGTTAAATGTGTTTAATTCCAGTAAAACAGTAAGTGTAGAAGCTCTCAGTAGTTAATTTTATTAGCTTTATTGATGATATTGTTGATCTCTAGGCCACTGGTTTTCCTGATTAGTTTTGCACCCAGTGTGTTTCCCAAAGAGTTTATAGAAATAGTTAAAAGGTCAAAGCTAAAAAATAATCTGATTAGCTTTAATGTAATCAGTGATATTATTATTATTATTATTATTATTATCAGGTTGAAGTCCACGTACATGTCCGTCTGTCTGTCTGTACAGCAGAACTGTCTAACTTATTAATACAAAGAAATACAATTTATTTTTCCGAGGTTGAGAATCTTATTCCTTGTTTTTTTACGCTAAGCTGTAGTTCTTTCATCGTCAGTCAAATACACTCCCTGTTCGGTAATCGGAGAGAGAATCACAGACGAGAAATGGAAAAAGTAGATCAGATAAAGATGAAGTTTTGTCTTAAAAACGACTCCAGCGTGTGAATAAATTCACTTATATCACTTCAGTGAAAGTGAAAATATGAACTAATGATAGTAAAAACATTGTTTATCTTTTCTAATTAATATCTATTGGTGCAGGTGTTTGTTTACATTGAGCGAGTAGCACATTAGTAGATATTTTAAAGCAGATTATTAAATCCCACACATAACTGGTTATAACTTCGCTTTTAATCAACATTTAGGTTTCACTTCTGGTGCAGGTTAAACTTCAGGCAGAGATCTAAGTACTGCAAAAAAAAAGTTAAATTTAATTCTGTTCCGGCCAGTTTTACATGAGACTGGTTTTGGCTCCTTCGATGTATGAAACATATCAGTGAAAGAGCGACTGACGTTCTGACCAATGTACAGACAAAACCCTTAGTTTTTTCGATCGTGCCAGTAACCAGGGTTTTCTATATGGACCTTGCTGAGGGGATGTTCTTGTAATGTTCTTGTAATGACAGATGATTAATTATCATCGCTGCATTGCGGTTCAGGAGTCACAATGCTATGCTGTGGCAAAGTTTTACACTTTATCGTGTTTGTTCTCTTCCAGGCGGTGCGTTTCTGACGACGGTGGCCACTGCAGGGATGATCGCTGGATTCGGCTCGACCCTCGCTTTGGCTAAGAAAAAGAGCCCTGAGTGGTTTAATAAGGTGGGAAGATTTACAGAAAGATAGCTTTACATCTTATTCACTGTGTGACGATAACGATTCAGTTATTTGTCATGTATCTCACAGCACAGTTAAACGCTTTGCTTAAGGGCCTGACAGTGGCGCTGGGGTTTGAACCTGGGACCTTTCAATCAGTAGTAAAACACATTAACCACTGAGCTTTCAATTCAATGGAGCTTTTTTCCCCCAGTACTTGGGTATTTACATGAAGTTTAACCTGCACCATAAGTGAAATCGAAATGTTGATTAAATGCGATGTTATGAACAGTTATGTGTCAGATTTAATAATCTACTTTAAAATAAGCTACTTGCTCAATGTAAACAAACACCTGCACCAATAGATATTAATTAGAAAAGATAAACTGAATATATTTACTGGGATAGTGCTGAAATAATATATAATAATGATGACATAATTTTAGAAAAGGGGAAATGTTTTGACCTCAAAAAGCCCTATAATTTCACTCAGTGTGATGTCACTGAACGTGATGTCGCTCAATATGATGTCCAACAGAAAATCACTTTTCAGCGCAAGTTTCACGGCTGGACCCGTTTGAAATATCAAAAATCCCTCTAAAACTTTGCATCCTCAATGTCTTTAGATGACATCGGCCCGGTTTGGTGGCGGTCGTATACTGTAAGTTCCCTAGGAGGAGTATATTAAAATCCATCGGGTGTGTTTTGGAAAACGACCCAAAATAACCGACTTCCTGTTGAGTTGAGTTCAGGACATGTAATGTAAGAGTTGTTCGCCTTAATGAGATCTAAATGTGTTGCCGGGTTTCACGTGCATAAAATCTCGAGTGAGACTCCTAATGGCAACCTGTCTGGCAATTTTCATGAGGTTTCGAGCATGATTAGACAGGTTAAGGGCCCAAGCACTATGACGTCAGACATCACTGGTGTCACAGTGCTTGGGCCCTAATTAATAACAATTCCCCTGTTTTCATGTGGCATTTCACATTTCATTTGATTCCACAATAAATGTTTTTACATTAAAAATTAAAAAAAAAAAATTATACACGTTTGCATTTGAGGTGGTAAAATGTTGCTGTTCCTCTATAGTCCTACAGGTGGTGCTCTTAACTATTCACACATTAGCAGGCAGCACATCATCCTGTGTGGTAGGAGCGAATTATTTGCAAAATAATAATAATAAATAAAACTAAATAGGATATTTATAAAATCCTGATACTTACAGAATCGCAATACAAATGGAATCGGCGCCGAGATATCGTGATAGTATTGTATCGCATTGTGCGTTTGCATGGTGTGTGTTTTTACTCAGCAGGAATCAGAAGCCTCACTGATTTTGGTTTTGGGACTAATTAAAGCCCTGAACATTTAATATAACGAGTCCTGAGAGCAATCAGGTGCTTAAGTCTTTGACTAAGTGTTTGTTAGTGTACGGCTGAGACATGGCAGGGTTTTTTTTTTTTCATCTTTAAGGACATTGTAATCTCGCTGTCTTACACTTACATAACTTCTCTCAAAACCCAGACTTCAATTTTCTGACTCTGTTTTTTTGTTTTTCCTCTTCACTCTTATTAAACCGTTGTTTTGTCGCGAGTCGAACAGTGTGTTTGTTTTTCGTATTGCGCAATCCCCTCATCAGTTCTGCAGATGGTGTTCATCCGTCAGTCCACAGAGGAACAGTGTGTCTTGTTGTCCCGGGCACATTTTTCTGTAAACACACAACTTCAGCGGTGTGTGTGTGTTCTTAGAAAGCCACAATTAGATTTGTTGCGTGTGTGAGGTCGTGGGAACGTCACAGACCATTTGAGCGCTGTTTAAACTCGATTGTCAGACAGATCCAGAAATCGGGGCAGACTCCTGGGTCTCTCTCTCTCGGCGGGATTCACCTGATGTACTTTGGACTTTATTCAAACGTTTTCTGAAGTAACTTAAGATGTTAATCTCAAGCTAATCAAGTAACTGATATTAAGAAGTTAACCGATTAAAATGTATAAAGTGGTAATAAAGTTAGCTGTATAAGATCCATTTTAAGTTCCTGTGGTGGCCTCTGTAAATAAATCCCTGTATGAGGAAACACTTGATTGTGAAACATTAAACACACGGGGAGTTTAATGCTGCGTTCGACGTGACTCACGTCAGGGGGTTATGGTTTGGTTGACCGATTTTTAAATCTCATGTTGAAGATGATGTCATGCTTAAATCGAGAGCAGAGGAAACCTTTGGTTCCCAAGATACAATAATATTGGTCCTAAAGATTGGACATCTTTAATGGTTTCTTTCACAGATTTATTAAACGTTTAAGCACCGGTTCCAGCACTCTCACCGTGTGTTTCAGGGTGTCGTCGGGACGGCGGCGGTGCCCGAGAGCGGAGCGTCGTTAGCTCTGCGCGCGCTCGGATGGGGTTCCCTGTATGCCTGGTGTGGAGTCGGTCTTCTCACCTTCACGGTGTGGAAAGCTCTCGGTGTCCACAGCGTAAGTGTGTGTGTGTGTGTGTGACTCTTGTGTTGCGTCCCTAGAAATGTTCTCAGAACATTAAATAATTTTTGTTTGTTTTTGCAGTTAGTAGAATTCCGACAGAAGATGCAGTCCATCTTTCCTGCCATCCCGAAAAACGAGGACACTCAGCCGGACACGCCGCCTCTCGACTGGGACTCGCTGTTTAAGTCCAAATGATAGCAGACGTTCCGGGACGCGTCCGCTCACCCGATGGACAAACTGTTTGTAAAGTGGCTGCCAGGTCACGTCAGAGTCAAAGCTTCCCTGCACTTCTTAATGTACAGTAAGACTTTTTAAGGAGCGTGATGTCGAAGAAGCATTCTGGAGAAACGACCGCGACCCGACCTGACGATTCTACACGTCTGACAAATGTAGCTGCTGGTTAAAAGGACATTTTGGGTCTTTATTTGTCAAACACGACCATTTAAATTGGCTTTGGAGCATTTTAAATTAATAACAAAATGATTTAATTTAATCTCCAGGGAAATAGAGTGTAATTCTGGGATTGAAGCGGCAAAATACTCCATACAGCCAAAAGTTTGTGGACACCTGAGCTATAATCAGCACGCTTCTGGGAAGGCTACATTTATTCTTTCTCTCAGATTTTCATTTAATGTTTGAGGTAAAATTCACACAGGTCTTGGGTTTTATTATTTTTATTTTCCCCCCCAAAGGTGTTCGTTCGGCAGTGAGGTCAGGACTCGGGTTCTTCCGCGCCATCCTTAGCAACCAGTGTCTTCACGTACGGTAGCTTTACACACAGTGTACCGTCATGCTGGACCAGATTTGGTTTGGTTGGAGAATTGCAACACTCACAGTAACAGTTAAAGGAAGAAACAGATACAACAGTGGGTTTGAGGAACAGGTGTCCACATACTTTTGGCCACATGATTGATTGTTGTTTAATGAAGCTCTTTTGTAAACGGTGAGTTTTAGGAACTTGTAAAGTATAAAAAAAAAATAAAGTGTGTATGAAATCAAACCTGAGTGTTTAAATGTTAAATATACATCAATGAATATGAGAGAATGTTGGAGGAGGAGTGAACTACAGTGTTTTGATAAGTGGCTTTTCATTTTCTATGTGACGCGCACACAAAAACGGAAATTTTTTGCAGATTGGTCCGATTCCTAAGAAAATAAAGAGTGGTTCCTCTTTATCGGGAAGAGGCTGATTAGGATTAGCCTGCTTGCCTCCACGTGCTTATGTTCTACAATAAGTGCCACAGTTTTTGGTGTGTGTGTGTGTATATATATATATATATATATATATATATATATGTAGAAGATGAACAGAACAAATTAAGTTGTAATAATGGAAAACAGAAATCCCAGTCAGATTTGATGGACAGACTGATCTCAGGTCTGGTTTAATAGACTTCTAACGCGTCAAGAAACTCCATGTTCAATCAGAATGGCACATGTGGCAAGAAAATAACTCGTATATGGTCAACCGTCGCTATTTATACACACACTGTACTGTATATCTTCCAAATTTTAGAATAATCACAGCTTTGCTTTCGTTTGTTATGACGCTCAGATTTGAA
Organism: Clarias pachynema; assembly: GCA_030014365.1. NCBI lineage: Eukaryota > Metazoa > Chordata > Actinopteri > Siluriformes > Clariidae > Clarias > Clarias pachynema. The sequence goes on from JAQMYL010000020.1 coordinate 15,894,739, forward strand.
GAAAAAGCAGCTTTGTAACTCTCTCTCCTTTAATGGAAAAGCCCATTTGACCAGAAATGAGTGCTTCCTCAAATGTAATTACCATTTGAAGTCATTAAACACAGAGGACTGAAACGCTGAAATTAGAGCTGCGTGGTGAAGCCTTGCTGTATCTGAGCACCTGAATTTATTGCCGATGTAAATGATCGCTATTTTAAAAATTAATAAACAAAAGAACATGCTGTTTTGAGATTTATCTATGATGAATTTTTTTTTGGCGAAAAGTCTGAGAATCCAAGGCGGAGTTGTTTTCTTTTTCCAGCACATCTGATTCAGTCCATTATGTAATTTATTATTTTATTTTTTTCCACCAAGAATTCAAAAACTGAGTCAGATGCGGCGTGAGTCAACTAACGCCTGATCATAAGCACCCACCATCTTTTATTCCCTGTCGAACTGACGCTAGGATCCCACAGTGCACCGCAGTAAACCTGCTACCTGACACGACACTAAAGGGATGAGAGATGGGTAGAATTTCAGCATGAAACGTTGCACCGCTTTAAAGTAAAAAAAAAACAAATCTTTTAAAAAAAATAATAATAAAATACAAAACACCCCAAAACGACCTTCACAGTGCTCAACCAGACTTCATGTACATTTACTTTAACATGTGGAAACATTTAGTATAAAGACTTTATACTAATAAACAAATGTTGATCAAATTATCATATGGCATGAAACAAAAACCAACAAAAAACAAAAAAAAAGTTCACAGAGTTGTACATTTTCATTGGAATTCTTGCTCGAGTCACTTCTGGGATAACTTCAGATTTTACTGGATTACAGTTACACCGACTGACTTTTCAAAAGAGCCTGTTGTCGTTTATTTATTGATTTATTTATTTTTATTTAAAGCCAGACATCCACTGTGGTTCGACGGACCTGGTCCCAACTGTTTTTTTTTTGTTGTTGTTTTTTTTTGTACAGAATTGTGTGTAGTACAGTCCACGCAGGAACGTCAACTACACAACAGCAGACTAATCCCCAGACAGAAGACGGCGATGAAAATTTTCATTTAGCTAATAATTAGCATTGACTACCATCACTTTGTATAATACCACATCTCTTAGAGAAAGTATTTAAAAAAAATAAAAAATGAAAAGGGCCTGTTTAATATACAGCTCATATATATACACAAATCAGCCCCATACGATGTGACGATGATGATGATGATGATGATGATGATGATTGAAGAGAAGTGGTAAACTGAAGCGCTGTAGAGTTCCGTTGTCACACTGTTGATCCTGCGGGTCCTAATGGTCATACTGGTGGAAGCGAGTAAGTTTTAAAAAATAAAAATAAAAAAAATAAAAATAAAACCCAGCTCTCACTTTTACCCTCACATACTGGTGTGGTTATGCAGTGCAATACTGGTTATCAGATCTGAATATTGCAGGTGGTAAAGAGTCATTCACATTTGGTAATAATCTTCCCTCAAACAAGCCGTCTACACCCTATTGCACAATGCTTTTTAGAGCTGGATACATGTATATCTTGAGTAAATCTTGAGTTTGTTTTTTTTTCTTTTTCTTTAACACATTGCAAGAGAAGTTCTATCTACAACACATCTCACAATTTAAATAAATGTGCATCCCCAAATAAAAAACAAAGACCCACCAGAAACAGCCACAAACAATGACTTAAAAAAAAACAAATTTAAGAGCAAAAGAAAACTTTTTTTTTTTTTTTTTGGAAAACTAATAAACAGTATCGATCAGATGCTTTAACTTTGGTTAAAAAAAAAAAAAAAAAACGGAAGTGAGGGAGAAAAAAAAAAAAAAACTCAATAAAAAAAAAAAAAGGAATAGAAAACAACACCATGAAATATTAAATATTTGTATTAAAATCATTTAAAAATCCAAAATGAAAAAAGGAGGGGTAGAGGAGCTATATATATTCTCTATATAACTGTTTGTAAGTAAAAACATTTTTTGTCTTTTTTTTTATTTTTTATTATTTAAATAAAAATATAACACCGACGATCTCGATCTGTGTGGTTTTGTCCCCACTGATTTTTTTTTTTTTCAGCAATGCCAGGCTTCATTTAGTATTCGTGCTCGTGTCACGAGCGTCCCAGCTTAAACAGCACCTCGCACAAAATGCTCGCCACGCTCGAGTTCAGCACCGACGACAGCGTGATGTCCAGCAGGCGGCTCTCGTACAACACGAACTCGGGCCGGTTCTCCTCAACCTGAGCGATCGCCATTAAGGCTTTGGCGGCCCGGCACATCATGTTGATGCTGGGTGGCTCCGTGTGGGCCGCGTGTCCTGCGTGTAGCAGGCTGTGAGGGCTCTGCTGATACTGTGCCATGGCAAGGCTGTCCTCTAAAAAGCCTATCAGGGTCCCGATGCTGCCCTTCTGAAGTGCGATGACGCGCGCCGCCGTGGGGTCGCCTTGCGCCAGGTTGGCCAGGACGGCCACCGCCATCTCCCGGCACACCTGGCTTTTACGTTCGCCCACGTGGCGCACCAACGTCGCGAAGAGGCGCTCCTGTCGGCTGAACGGCGGTGTTGCTAACAGTAGGTCCACGTTACAGTCCTGGATGCTCAGCTTGCACAAGCACTCCAGCACCAGCCTCTGTGGCGTCAGAGAAGAGAAGCCGCCCGACGTACAGAAGGGGTCTTGGGCCTCGGCTGACGGGCAAACCATCCAGTGCAAGAGCCCATCCAGGATGGGCAAGCAGATGCTCTCGGGGTAGATTGACAGATCGAGCTGCCCTGAAATGTTGGCCAAGGTCACCAAGGTGTTCTCGTGCAAGGCGCCGAGGCAGTCCCACCACCACTCGTCCTTGCTACAAGCCAGACTTCGCTCCTCTTCGCGCTGGTACGTCGGAGGCGTCCTCTTCCTCTTGGGGTGATTATGGTGCAAGAGGACCAGCTTGCCCAGGATGAGTACCAGACCCGGATGCCGTGCCATGTCGCCATCATTACCTGGCACGAAGGACAGCCCACGGACTATGTTGGAAATGCATATGCAGCGCTTAGCCAGCTCGTCCTGCCAGTCCTCGGCTGTGGAAAGCGGCGCCTCATCCCAGCAACGTGGTTCATCTTCCATCAGGGTGACGTTGCGGCGGTTCCATTTGCTCTCCGGGGTGGAATCTTGGGCTCCGTTCACGGGTGGAGGTCCCGCATCATCTGCAGTGACGGTCAGAAGTTTATGCGCGACATCTTCGCCATGCTTAGGAGATGATTCCTCTTGACTGGGATCCTCAGTGCTTTCATCTTTAACCTCCTCAAGGTCCAGAGTTACCACTGGTTTAGTGCTCGACCCCTCATACTTTCTATCGAAGTGGGTCTGGATGTGGCTGGTGGAGTCTCCTCCACCAGCCTTCCAGTGCAGCAGGCCGCTGGCGAACTCCCCGGCCAAGCCCAGCTGTTTAGATCGGTCTTCCACCAGGTCTGCGACTGCCTCCCTCTCCTCCACCTTTACTGGCAATCTGTCGTACTTGCTGGCCTGCTTGGGCCTGGGTTCTGTGGAAGGACAATTTTTTTCTTTACCTGCTTCGATTTCTCTCTCCTTCTCCTTTTGCTCAGTTGTCTCTGCTGGCTTCTTCTCCAAGGCGTCCCCGCCAGATGTGCTGCTAAGGACACACTTTTGAGACAGAGACTCTACTTCAGGCCTTTCGTCTACCTGCTCAGGATTTGAAAGACTGTCCTGCTCCTCGGGATCCGATTCCTCTTTTTCTGCTGGCTCTGGGAGGGGGCCAAGAAGTGTCTTCTGCCCCTCAGTACCTACTTCATACTCCTCCAGGATTCCAAAGATCTCAATCAGGCATCTTCTGAAGTATTCCACTACAAGCTCCAGAAAACCTGGCAACTAGAGACACAGGGGACAAACGTGTTACGCAATCAATTACGTTGTGAAGTAAACTAAGCAAGCGCGCCAGGCCGTGCTACTTTTCCAAACTTACCTGCGACAAGGTAAAAGAAGACACTGTATTATCATCATATAGTAGAATATTTATTGTGTCCAAAGCACAAGTGCTCTCTGCTAGCAAACCAGACTTCAGAGACATCATCACACGCCAGGCCTCTGGTGTACCTGCAGGGTAAAGGGCAGTTCTGAGCTGACGTCTACACCCAAATGTATTAAACGAGGCATCAGAAATATGAACATAGAATACGTTCGATAAGTCGGGGACTACCTTTATTACATTTCTTAGACCCTGCAGGCCACTTACCGATGTCTTTAGAGGTTAACCGTCGACGAGCCTTTAGCTGAGGCTGTGTAGCCTCGACGGAATCAAGAGGAAAGCTAATCTCTCTGTGTATGGATGGGAGGCCTTGACCAGGGACACCACCACCTCCACCACTCTGAGAGCTTGGCATAGACCCGGGAACTCCTGGTTTTGGCATCTTCATAGACGACATCAACTGAGCTTTATTGGGAGACATAGAACCTCCGACTTGTCTTGGAAACGGTGCTGGACTTGGAGCTCGGGCGATGTGGTTGGACATGGCTGGAGGGGACTGGTAAGAGGACGGAGGCTGGCGGTTTGCCATGGGCGGCATGGAGCTGGCAGAGGACTGCGAAGGATAGGGTGACTGACGTTGGCCCGGGTGACTCTGCCACTGACTGTCCTGATTCGCCCTGCCCTCTGGGTCATCCGCGCGGCTCATGGAGGGGAAAGGAGGGCCCTGTCTGCTAGCGTAAGCGAAGCCCATATCAGATCTGGGGTGCCACATGTTCCCTTGAGGCGCCCCACTCGGAGCGGACGACGGTCCCCCGCTCATCATTCCATGCTGGGGAGGTCCCTGTCCCCCGTGCTGCATGCGTTCACGGTTATATGGGAACGGAAACTGCCCCTGCATGGGTCTGCGCTCCGGATATCCACCGTACTGGCTGTACATGTCTGGCTGCTGACCGCTGAACTGCATGCCGTAGGATTCGCCCTCATGTCGCTTCGCTGTAGGTCCGTACATCCCTTCCCCAGGTCTCTTATACCCCTGAGGACATACAGACATAACGCTTTCTGAGGACATGCTTCACAGAACTGCAAGAATAAATAAAACCAATCTTGCCTCGCATCATGACGTCATGATTTCAGTCATGATCTGTTTTCTAATTTTCTTGATCAACTGGAATGTTCTAGAAAATTTTCAAACCTTACACTCCAAATCGATACGACATTGTGCTGCAGACTGACCTGTGGCTGTGGGTACATCCCATGTGCACCGTACGGCATGCCTTGAGGATACTGCTGTCCATAACCGTCATGACCATGTCTTAAAAAATAATAATAGTAAATAAAAAAATAAAAAATAGACACATCACTCAGCGGGAGAGACAACTGTATTTTAATTCACTGTCATTAGTAATCTTTACCTCTGATGTGACGGGAATCTGTTCCCTGGGTACATGTTTGGATCGCTGTTGGAAGGCATCATGCTGTTCTGATTTCCAGGAGGCACCATTCCACCATCTGGACCCATCTCAGGCCTGATGAAGACAGAGACACAGCAAAAGACATGAAGCTAGACTCAGAAGTTGACTCAAGTTGTCAAAGTTGTAGCGTTACTGTGGAATATTACTGACCTTCGTTCAAATCCTTGGCTGTAAGGGTACTGGGGTCTTATGCCCATGCCCTGTGGTCCTCGTTGGTACATTTCCTGCATGCCACTGCTGGGCATTGGCCCTGGCATGAAAGAGTCATTGGCACCTACAAATATACAGACAGGGTTTAAGATGGAGATAGTGTTATAGACTTTTTTCCACACTGCGTCACGGTGCCGACTCGGAGAACGAACCAGAAAAATCAGGAACGCTTTAGACAATAATTCTTCAGAGTGAATGAAATCGTTTTGATTAGAGATTCTGCCTTAACTTTTTACACGGACGTTATCCGATATGATGTGGGTTCACGTGCCTAAAGCATTTAATTAAAAAAAAAAATCCAACGTTTAGGACATGCGCAGAATGGTTCTGCTCGCTGTCAAGAAATAAACCATATAAAGAAATGGTAGTATTTATACCGTATATTGAGGTTAGCCTCGTCTTTTTCGACAAAGCCTACCATCTGCATTATGACTGGTTACAAACATTCTGTCTCTTCCATGATTGGTTTAAGATGCTTTATTACATGAGAGTACAGTAAGTAGAGAGAAAAAGAGTTCAAAGCAAATGAGGTGTTAAAATGTTATATTTTTATTTTGATTTGGCTGGAATGCTCATTATAAAGGAAATATTATCTGTGTAAATGCCAATGATTAAGCTTGATATATATATATATTTTTTATTTATTTTTTTTTTTCTCACCCCCCCCGCATCCAGCCCACGGGAAGAGAAGATATGCTACTTTGAAATTTTAATGGAAAATGTCCATATGTCACAAATAAATAAATAAATAATAATAGATAATAAAAATAAATATTTTATCTCAAAATCCAACAAGCGGCACTGGACATTTATGAATACGAGCTTATGAGTGTGCAATTTAAATCTAATAAACGTGATCTCGAACACTTCATTCCACACACTTCACGCTAACACGTAAAAATTTTAGTTAATTCCAAAATTCAACAGATGCTGATGTATATTCTTAAAAACTTGCTCAAGAGTGTGCAATAAGATTCCACGCAGGCACAGTAAGTATATACTAATTATATATACGCCTTTATCCAGAGAGCGACTTACACTTACCAAATTACACAGACGTGCAGTTACCTACCCTAACCACTCACCTGATACTACAGGATTTAAACTTAAACAGTAAAATGTGTTGCCCAAACATGGACTCTTTCTCAAGAACATTCACTATATTACTAAAAAACAGCCCCAGCAAAAGTTCATTGAGATTTGTGCTTAGTAAATGGCACGATTAAATGTCACTTAGCAGACACTAGGGGGCAGCGCTGTGCAACAAATCAACTCGATCACAACTACAGCAAGGGAGACGACGCGCTACTGAGACATATTCGTCAACACGACATGGGCGAGAAACGTGCGATGGGAACAGAACGCCTAAAAACAGGAACCGACATTGACCGACTCACCTTTCCTTTGACCTCCATAGGGCTCCTTGTTGGCATCGTACTGCATCCGTGTATCTATGCCCCCTCCTCCTCCTCCTCCGCCTCCCTGCTGGTACATCATACCAGGTGGAACGTTGGCACGCTTTTGGAAAGCTGGATCGCTGCTATCAGAAAACGGATCCTGCACACTGATACCGCTGTTTCTGCAAGATAAAGGTCAAACAGAGTGGGATCAATGCACAAAGAAAAAAACAACAACAAAAACAGACATAACAGACATGGTGATGAGTTCCTTTCTCTGTAAACGCTGCATTGTCTGACAGGGTTTCAGATTTTTGTGGATAACGGTACCATGGGTGTGCGAGTTGTACCATGGTTTCTAAGTGTAAGCTGTGAAAATTGGACATTTTTGGATCCTGCTGAGAAGAAAACTGTTCAAACTGTGCGGATGGATGATGATTTTAAAATATTCCCAGCAGGCCGAGATATCGAAGTGATGACTGAGGATGTCACCGAAGACCATTTCACGTGACGAATATTTTATTTCCAAATGTGGAAAAGTGTTGGGATTTCAAAAAGCATGGCAGCGGAACTAGAAAAAAAAACTTTTACTATAAGGAAAAAAAGTAAAGAAGTCAATTTGAGGCTGAACAACTCAACATAATGTATGCGGGCTGTTGTGTCCAAAAGTATGTGGACACCTGACCATCATACCTGTATGCTGGACTCACAGTTCGGGGCTACAACATGTGATGATGCCCATTTGTACAAAGACAACTCTATGAAGACATGCTTCTCTAAGGTTAGAGAGGTCCAACTGAAGTGACCTGCACTGGAACCCCTTACCTAAAAAACCCTTCTGAGAATATAACATTTCTTGGTTATAAAGCCATGCTAAAAGAGTAGAAGTTATTACTACTAAAGTGATGACCATGTTCAAGGTCAAAGGTCCGAAGGAAGCAGTGATGATATTTGCTTAGAACTTATATAAAATATATTCAAACCAAGTGTATTTATTTTCATGTCTGATTAAACATTAAACCGACCTTAAAGGATGACAAAAGACACCGTAATAATTATACTAAACTTCCAGCCTCCTAAAACACACAGTATGACTGTAGATCAATCCCTGCTATCCCTTATCACCCAAACGAGGATGGGTTTCATGTTGAGTCTGGTTCCTGTTAATGTTCCTTCATATTGCCGTCTCAGGCTCGGATTGCTCATCAGGGACAAACTGATCATTATGACTTAAGTCTTTTAAAATGTCAGATACAACAGATGTTTTTACATCAGCAAAACACAGAACGATGATAATTGGTACTGAAAGGGAATTCGGTCGAGAAGAAAGTGTGTTGTAGAAGTGCCGGATAAAAGCGGGCGAAGGGTTCAAGAGAACAAGACAGAACAAGTCAAGGCAAGAACAGGAAAGTAAAGGTTAGTCGTTTTACATTTTTTTTTAAGGCAGGCTGGTCTGGAAAAACGGCTTTAAGCGGCCGGGAATGAGACGTACGGTTGAACAAGAAGAAGATGATTTATACACATTTCCTCACACATTAACTACTGTTTTTTTTTCTCCCTGTTGATTTTGTAAAGCTGATTGGCCACAATAACCAATGTTAAAGGCGTAAATATATTGAATATACAGTCAAATATAAATCAAACTGCACTGAACTGAATATCAACATAATTTCCAAATACAAGCTAAATGGCGCCCCCTAAAGGAACGTTCACATATCGCGTGGAAAAACCTGACGCGAAATTAAACGCGTAATAATAATAATAATATTGTCCCTCTGATGTCGTTTGAAGATTAACATCAGAATTTAACAGCCGTTAAAAAGTAGAGTGAATCTGATTGGTTGATTCTTGTCACGTGATCTACAGTGGGCTCCCGGAATCCAGGAAAACGTTTGATTTTCACTTTGCTGCGGCGTCTTTAAAATAGCCACCAAAAAAATACAAAATAATAATAAGGAAATAAATTAAAATAAATAACAAATAATGAAGAAAAAAAAATAGCACACAAAAAAAACGCGACACGTAAAGTCAAAAACACACCACAGCAGAGGCCCGGAGTGAGAAATGCCGCAGTGTGACTAAAGTTTAGCACAAACACGGTGTGAAGTCGCTAGACGGAGACACTCACCTGTTCTGTGTAGATTTGGCTCGGAACATCCCCTCAGCACGGTGTGTGTGTGTGCGCGCGCGCAGTGAATAATCACGCCGGAGTCTCGCCTGTTAGCCGTTAGCTACCGCGTCACTTTTAAAACGACTCTCCAACTTTGTGACGTTAAACATCGAACGCTCGTTGTCTGTCCCCGCTGCCGTGACAACGACATCAAAGAGGGAGATTATTACGTTTAAGCCTTTAATCTCTGTTACAATCTCCACACAAAACTTAACAGCTCATTAATACGTACTACACTATTTCACAGTAAAAGCGGAAACACACAGATTATTCCACTGAATCAGTGCACGAGGTGTTATAGTCCTGATATACAGATTATAACTGTACTGGAATGTTTAGTGGATTCTAATATTAAATTGACAGAGAGAGAGAGAGAAAAAAAAAACAATCCTTCTCTCTGAGACACTACCTACATCATATCTCAGAGAAACTACATTCAGAGAAGTGATCAGTGTTATTATTGCTTGAACCCTTAAAACCCAAGTGGGCCAGGCGTGTGCCAGGCGTGTGCCAGACGTGTGCCGGCAACACAGCACAGGTCAATGATGATTTAGAAATGTGTGTGCGCCACATAACAGGGAGGGTTCAGACTTCAAGCTGTGCATTTGGGTTTTCGGATATGTCAGGTGGAAAGAACAAAAGTAATCATTCTTTTTATAAATGGTAAATTTTACCACTACCGGAATATGGGAACGACATTGCACAAAACTCTCAAAACACTAAATCACTTCTGTGCCTCCATTAGTTTCCCTAAATACCGGCTTCAAGGTTAATCAAAGTACCATACTAAACGTCATGCTCTGTATTACTATCGATGTAGGACCTCAAACCCCACATCCTTCCATATATTAGATTTTTACAAATCAGAATTAAAAAACGAGAAAAGAGGACGGGCTTAAATTAGCATGAGAAAATATACATACTGATCAAATTAGAAGACCATGTTCTTCAGAGAAACCATGAACCTTATTTCAGAGCAGGTTATGATGTCTTTATTATACATAGATAAATAAATAAATGAATAAAGGGATGGGAATATATTACGACACCTAGGTGTCGATTTCATTAACATTGTGATTCTACAACTATACGATTTTATGAATATCACGATTCGATGTTACATTCCCCCTCCGATTTTGTTACCATTTAAACCTTTACCGAAATTGTAATAAGTAATTAAATGCTGTTGTTGGTCTTTCGACTGCTCCTGGCAAAGGGTTGCCACTGCGGACCGTCTGGTCCGCACATACACACTTGGCACAGGTTTTTATACCGGATGCCCTTCCTGGCGCAACCCTCCCATTTTATCTGGGCTCGGGACCGGCGCTGCTAATAAGTAATGAAATGTATCCTGTTCCTTAAAAAAAATTGTTTTCCTCAATTTAAAATCAAGCGCAGCATTTAAACAATACAAACTAACTTTAAATACAAGAGTTTAACATTTAACTTCAAATTACATTAAACGAAAAGCTACATTTAACTGTCATTACTATAATTCACTCCTACCACACAGGAGGTCAGTGTGTAAATAGTTCAGTGTACCTCCTTTGGGATTATAAAGAAACAGTGACGTTTTACCTCCTCTAATGCCTCCAAGGTCTCGACAGTGCTGGTGCGGGTTGAGGGGCTGTGGCTTCTCACGCGGGCATGTGGGTTTCTAAAGCACTGCTTCGACTAATTAGCGCTTGCTGTGTTTTGAGATTGGTGTAAGTGTGTAATGAGCAAGTTTGAGATTAATTTGCTTACAGAGTTTGAAAAAAAAAAAAAAAAGGGCAGATTATTAACACTTTTAACACACTTTTTAATAATGTAACGCCATAAAATGTGTGTCTGTTGCGCCGCTTAGAAGCTCCTGCCCTCGGTACAGAATTTATATCTGAGGATGATCCGTCGATCACCGGTCACGGATAATCAAACTAAAAACAAGGCAATTCTGCTCACTGGCTGATCGACTGGTTCTTCTTTGTTTTAAATGTAAAAATAGTTTTTAAAAAAATAATAAAGTTTAGTGTCAGTGTGGTGATCCGCGAATCATCACACAAAATAGTCGCGATTCATAACATCCATAACATGCCACTGGTTCATCTTTATTATGTTTTCATGGTAGACAGTAATGATGAAAAAATAAGACCTACATCACTGTTGCACCTGAAGATTCAAGAACATTTGAGTTGATCAGTATAATTTGATGCATATTACCCACCTGCCACTTTGCTGAGGGGTCATGTGGCTGTGTGGGGTCGAAGCCGGAGTTGGGGGCTTTAAATCCCCGGGCATCTCTGTCATGGAGCTGCTGCCTGTAGACTGTGGAGTCTGAGGGCCCTGGAGAGAGCCCGAGTTTGCTAAAGGATGAAAAAGAGAAGAAATACAAGAGTCAGGAAGACAACAAAGGATGAATTAATAGTGTAAAAGTGTTTGTGCATGAACTGGCATCCCATCCAGGATAAAGATGAAAGAACGCATAAACTGTTTCTTAACTGACAAGTTAAGGCAATGTGCATCACTTACAATTCTATTCATATTTAAATAAGATATTTATACTGTACATGGTGTAAGGAATATTATAAAACGGAAAGACCTTATAAAATAAAACTGAATCATATGATGCTAGGATTTCATTTATCTAACCTAATAAATTGTGAATACAGCCGGCACAGGAACTCGTACAAGCAGAAATCACAGTTTTAAAAAAATAAAATAAAAATGGTGCAGGATAAGTAGAGGGACTAATTGGCAGAGCTGGAGGGAAGAAAAACAAAACAGTGCAGCATTATGATGTAGTGAAAGTGTGTCAGCTTTGAAAGCAAACAATGCAGACGGGTTACCGGAGGACAGGCCTGGCACACACACACACACACACACACACACACACACACACACACACATGAGAATGAACTCGATTGACCTTGATGCACATATTCAGTGAGAGTAAAGGAAGGAGAGGGAAAAAGAAAAAAAAAAAAAAGAGAAAAAAAAATATGCTGGCTCACTGGTCGGCTGGTGTAGGGGGGTCATATGGAGGTCATTTTTGTTTATATCTCACACTCCCTCCCCCTATTAATCTTCCCTGGGGAATCCCCCCCCCCCTCCACCACCTCCTGCTGTTTGACAGCTCTGGCTCGACACACTTTCTCTCCCTCTCTCTGTGTACTAGGGGAGGGAGGGAGGGAGGGAGGAAGGGAGCGAGGGAAATCCTTCAGCTGGTAGCTTGACAGCTCTCCCTCTCCTACCCCTCATCCCCCACCTCTCTTTTTCCTCTCTCAGCGTGACTAAATCACCTGTCAGATATTTTTAGCTCGCGCACAGCCGGCTCACAAATGGATTTAAGGGCAGATGGAGGAGAAGGATGGCGGCGACCGGGCCCGGCCTCCGAGGACCATCCATCAGCCTGAAAGGGCAGACTGAACATTATGCACGCTATAACAGGCTTTAAAATGCGGTGCATCGCTCGCTCAGGAAAAAAAATTCTAATCTTTAAAATCGAATTATTCAAGAGCGACCAGAGCAGGGGACGGGACAGCGGCGTCATATATTTCTCATCACAAAAAAAAAGAAAAAAAAGATGTGAAATAGGTACAACCCTCTTGCATATATATTATACACTGTATATTCGAGTCTGGTTCCTCTCAGAGTTCCTCCCTTATGTTGTCTCAGGGAGTTTTACTTTGCCACTTGTCGTCTGATGTTTAAGAGGTCTCGTCAATCCAATTAAAATCTGTGAATGACGATCGACTGATGGGCCAACAAATATGAATGATGGTGAATAAATATTAATGGTTACAGGGTTACTGGTGTACAAATATGAACAGTGATGGGGTTACTGGTGTACAAACATAAATGGTGATGGCGTTAGATGTGTACAAATATGATTGGTGACTGGGTTACTGGTGAGCGAATATGAATGGTGATGGGGTTACTGGTGTACAAACATGATTGGTAATGGGGTTACTGGTGAGCGAATATGATTGGTGATGGGGTTACTGGTGTACAAATTTGAATGGTGATGGGGTTACTGGTGTATGAACATCAATGGTGACTGGGTTACCGGTGAGCGAATATGAATGGTGATGGGGTTACTGGTGTACAAACATGATTGGTGATGGGGTTACTGGTGAGCGAATATGATTGGTTATGGGGTTACTGGTGTACAAACATGATTGGTTATGGGGTTACTGGTGAGCGAATATGATTGGTAATGGGGTTACTGGTGTACTGGTGAGATGGATGGGAGCTCTGTTTACCCGGTGACGGCGGCTGGATCTTGGCCTGCTGCTGCTTCTTGGTGTCGGTGTTGAAGGCGTCCGGTGGAGGTTCTTCGCCGCGCTCCACCTTGCACTCGTAAGCGAACAGGTACTGGATGTACTGCTTCTTCAGGGAGCTCGCCGAGCTGCTGGACGTTCCTACGTTCAGGATTGTGGAGAGCTCACGCCACTTCTTATTCTTACTCACCTGCACATAGAACGGAGGGGTTACCATCGGGAAAACTGGGAAAATAATCACTGTTTCATTGAGCTTTCAGCGTATTTGGAACTTTTGAACCTCTAACAAGAGTTGTTTTGCTAGAAATCTTTAAACATAGACATCTTGGACCAGGAGGGAATCCTGAAACGATGACAACTCCTTTATCTGTGCAGCAATGAAGGAAGGAGGGGGGGGGGGGGGGGAAACCCATGCAGACTGTCTTCCTC
>JAQMYL010000020.1:15912564-15924781 GCA_030014365.1 Clarias pachynema
AGTTTATGTTCACATACAGCTACATGACACACTGCATGAAAGATCATATTTGAAAAAGCATAATAGGGGCACTTTAACATTTTTGTATTTTAGAATAATACACTTTTTCAGGTTTATGTCTTTTCATGTGAATCTAAACTGTCCAAGTTTCATCTGAATGACAGTTAAGATCGTTGAAAGATTTGAATTCAAAAAAGTTCCGGACACTAAAACATAAAAGGGCGATCTAGCAAATGTGTTTCTTTTTATTAGGTACAAATATGAAAGAAAATTCACTTTTACACCTACTGTAGGTGAGATACTGTTTAGCACCGGTACCGTGTTTTAAGCCGAACTCAGACCTGACTCCTGTCTCTTGGCTTTAAAACTCACAGGCTAAGAATAACCGCTGTGTTGCTAATTAGTAAATTGATCCCTGTTTAGATTTCATGAATATTGAGTGGAGGGGAAGCTAGATTGTTAAAGTCTAAACAGGTATCTTAAATGCTGTAATTGGAATCGATTTATTTATTTAATATGTTCTAAATAGGAATTGAATTATTTATTTGCTTAGATTTTAGGGACTGGACCAACTCGGGGGAAACGGGTGAGGGTGGACCAAAGGAAAAGTTCAGAGGTAGCTAAGTGGTACCAAAGGTTCTTGAGGAAAATATTTATAAACTATAATTTATGAGCTCTAAGAAGTATAATCTCTCCATATCCTTACAGGCTCCTCTTCAACATTGCTCACTAACCCATTCACATTTTAACCTACAGCAGGTCTAAGATCCCGTTAACTCTTTAGAACCTAACCCGTCTTGGGTTCTTCGTAAGCCACCTAAAATCAAGTTTCTGGATGTGTCTCTTTATTTCTTCCTGTGTACTCTGTTTCAAGCTCAACTCCAATAAGAAAAGCCCCTGACGCCAATATCAAGGCAACAACGCTTCCTGACTTTATGAGAATAAAATAATTGTCCTATAAATCAGTTCAGCTCCATGACTTCTGTCGGGACAGGTGGACGAGTCCCTATGCTTTCAGTTCTACGTGGCTTTTTTTTCCTATTAAGAATTCCCCAAAAGCAGACACAAACTCTGCCTAGCCAAAAGAAAGTTGCTCTTTCAGAAGGGTCAAATTATTGGCTTTTATCAAGCAAAGAAAGCAACTAAGGAGATTGGCTGAAACTGAGTTAAGAACGGTTTAACACATTATTAAAACCTGAAAGGATGGGTACTGAAATGACTTCATGGAAGAAATGTGGTTGGAAATAAATCATTATGAAACTTGATGTTGCACTGTTTAAAAAAAAAAAGAAAAGAAAAAAGTCTCTAGTAGAAACCAGAGCTATGTTTAATAGTGAAAGTAAGAGCATTTCCATAAACACACACACACACAGACACACACAAAACCAGTCATGAGAATTCACAGGGGTGGGACTAAACGGCTGCGCAGTCATAAGAAATCCACTTGATAGTGAGACTCATCAGGGAAAAAATTCATTTAAATTTGCTAGAGAGCATAAAGATGGACTTTGGTGCGATGAGTCCAGACTGACCCTATTCCAGAGCGATGGGAGCGTCAAGGTGAGAAGGGAAGCGTGTGCCACTGTACAAGCCTCTGGAGGCAGTGTTATGATCTGGGGTTGCTTCAGTGGCTCAGGTCTAGATTTAGCAATGTTATGTGTATGATACGTTATGATACCTAGATGTATCGCAATTCTGTAAGGATAACAATTTTATAAATATCATGATTGATGTTTTTTTGTTTGCTTGTTTTTTTAGATTTTGTTACAATTCTAAATAAACTCAGGAAATAATTCGCTCCTACCAAACAGGACACTGTGCTACCTGCCACTGTGTGAGCACGTTTGTAAGTCGGATTCGTTCGTAAGTCCGTCAAAGTGAGTCTTATACACCTTTGGCACAAATATACAAAGTAAAGCATAAAAAAACTCCCAAACAATCAGGTTTGGTGTTTTGGTTTCGCATTATTCTCTCATGAGACACCTGCTCGAAATCATGAGAGGAATCCCGGTGATGCGGCGGGGTCAGCTGACCTAGATTAAATTGAGCCCGGGAAGATGTCGGGAGAGAGGACAACGCTACATGGTGTTGGCTTGGATGCCATTTTGTCTCAGAGCTGTATTGGACTGTGAACTCGGCAGAAGGATTTTCCGAAATTAGGATCGTTCGCTTTACAGGACAGACATTTGGACATTTTTTTGTACATTCACTTACTGAAAATACTGTGGGTATCTGGTGCATTTTTCCTACAATGCACGTGAGCTACTTCCGTAATTTGTTCGCATCCATGAATGTTTGTATCTGTAGAAACTAGTAAATCAAATGTTCGTAAATCAAAAGTCGAGGTACTACGGTACAAATTTCCCCATGAGAAATAATGTAAATGCGGATAATCCGTTCCATCTGTTTCCTGACTGAAATAAAATCTGCAAAATTCGCCTTTCCACTGATGCAAAACACGTTTTGAATGCCTCCTGGCCTTACGCGCAACTCGGCCACCATCCTGTTCGGATCGGATGGCGATAATACGCCGATGTTCTGCTGTAAATCACTGATGACGATTTCTCCCTCGTCTCTGGTTACGTGGCAATAAAATGACCTCAGCTGACGACCCGACTGCACTGAATGACCCGAGATCTCCGTGGATCTGCTCTTCCCTGATGGCGCAGACACATTCCAGGGCTCAAACTGTGTAAGTGTGGCTCTGGGAGCAGGAGGAATCATTTTCACACACATGATTTTGGCCACCACATGATGTGCTGTAATCAAAGCTAAATTCACTCAACAAAAACTTAGTTGTGTGTGACTTTTTTTTTTTTTGGCCAGGAGTGTGCGTTCTCAGGGTCTTAACACGGAAGGTTATTTCAGGAATTCGCTGATCCGAAAGCGAGCTTTGGACTTGGTTGTGTTAATATCAGATTGGACTTGCACAACACACTGCATTACAACACCACAGTTCTCATGCTGGTGATGTTTGGCAAAAACAGAAGGTCAGAGAGAGAGAGACAGAGAGAGAGAGAGAGAGAGAGAGACTCCGAGTATGAGCAGCAAGGCATGTAGGCTGTGATGTCATTAATTAAGCAGTCTCGCACACACACACCAGACGCCACCATAACTGGGTTGTCAAAGGTGATTTTACGTTAACTTGACACAAACTAACACTCTTTCATCCATTCATTTTACTGATCTGATCATTTCAACACTTGGCATTTCCTAGGCAAGTTGCGAAGTGTTTTCCCCGAGAAATAAAAGACGTGTGTGAGAGGACGTGAATGCCAGCATGGTGCGAGTGTTACACATGCAGGTCAGCTCCAGCCATCTGAGCTAAATAAATAAATAAATAAATAAATAAAGCACACAATCCCCACCTCTGTCGCATGGTTTATAAACTCAGGAGGTTAGTATGTGTGTGTTGATGTGGTTTAGTCTCTTGTGAAGCAGGACAGCGATGTCACCTGACTCCCTGAGCTGAGCTAAGCTAAGCTAAAGCTGTGCCACAAGCCAGGGAAAAAAAAAAAAAAAAGTCAGAGAGTGGAAAGCTGTTTATCATCATTCAGAGAAGGTTCGAGACGTCTCTGATGGTGACACCAGACAAAGTGATGAAGCCGGGAAAAGAGAGAGAGAGAGAGAGAGAGAGAGAGAGAGATGGAGAGGAAGCGAAAGAGCAAAAGAGAAGACGACTTGCTCGTACCTTCGATTTGGGTGGTTCGTTGCCGGCCATGCCGCCGCCGCCGCCCTCCTCCTTCTCTGCTCTCTGTTTCAGCTCAATGGGAGCCATGCCGTCTCCGGGACCCATGGGCATGGGTCCTGCACGACACACACACACACACACATGCACACATCACACAACAGCACTGCGCAGCTGCTTTATATGATGAAAATTAACCAGTTTTTGAATAATGTAAACAACAGAACCTGGATTTTATTCTTTACGGAGCTAGTACTACTGAGCTGAACTAGATGATCTAAATACTGTATATTTCTTTCTGTCAGGTTTCTGTCTGAGGGTTTAAAACCTAATGAAATCTGTTTTCAACTTGCATGTAGCGTGCACCGATACTAAGATCGACTGTCGCTCGCTCTCACCCGAAGGCGGCATGCTGCTGTAAGGAGGATTCTGGAAGTTCATCCTGCTCGAGTTGGCACTCTGTGGTGGGTTGTAGGGACCTCCGGGACCTATCCCACCCATCGGGGGCCCGCCGGGGTACACGCCCGACCTGAGGACCCCGACACACAAAGAACAAGGCGTTAGTTATTACAGAGCAAATGCTATCCGAACAATCCGGTTAATAAGCGCTGCTGAAAATCGGTTAGTTTTAAAAGATTATGCGAAGGAGAACGTGAAATGAGGCAGAGTCTGGCTAAAGAGTCGTGTTTTTGATGTCCTCGAACCACTCCAAAAGTCTAACCACGACCCCCAAAAAAAAACCACAACAGAAGGTTCCATAAAACCCTGAGAGGAAGGAAATGTTCGAGATGTGGAGATATTCAACACGGGCAATAGATTATCCAAAGCGTCCGCATGTACAGCAGAAATATAAATAATAATAATAATAATAATAATAAACCCATCAGATCATAATCAGATTTCTTTAATGGACAATGAATCGTTGAAAGACAAATATCCTATTCGTATGGAATTAGTACTACCCAGGGACCACATGTGATTTGTAATAATTGCTGAGCTTGTTTGTGATCTTAATCGCGTGCGAATCGGACATGTTTATAAAATTCCTCCGCAAACAACATGCCGTATTTTGCCAAACACCGACGTCCTGTGATAATTATACATCTGTGATAATTGTCTGTGATTCACTTTTTTTTTTTTTGAGGTTTTTGTTTCCTGTGCGCCTTTTGATCCATTTTCCGGGAGATAAGTCGGTAAAATCCGAGTAAAATTCGAGAAAGGCTTCGCTTATTCTGTGCGAATGCGAAATTCAGAAATTTCTAAATCACATGAGGTCCCCAGATAATACTTCAAACTTTTGTGTGTTTAAGTAGCAAACTATTATTTAGGAAAATGTTGCCGTCCTAAGCTTCATTAGCTACGAAGCTATTTCTTCAATCTGAAAAAAAAAAAAAAAAAACTGTTTACATGGACGCTGATCAGTCTGACCAGATGCGTGTTTACATGCCCGAAGCATTTAATCAAAATTCTATTTATTTGTTTACTTAAACATGTGGTCCTGCCTTGCGAGAAGTGTTTAATTTGCCTGGAGTATTTTTCTCCAGCTTTAAGGTGAGGTTAGCCTTCCCATATTTCCCTGATAAATACTCTACTGCCTTCTGCGTTATGACTGGTCATAAGGATTCCGTCTCATCCATGATTGGCTTAGATGTTTCACTACATACTGCATGACATGAAAAGCCAATCGGTGTCGCTTTCTCAGCCAGAGACCCAGTGGGTAAAAGTAAAGGCTGATAGGAGAGAGTTGTTCTTATCTCATGGAGGTTTTTACGATCATGAAAGAAAGCAAAATATCCCTTCTGGAAAACCATTTCATCTAACGTTACCCATCAAGAGAGAAACGATCACGTCAAATGTTTACCTGGCTCATATTTACCTTACTGAATGGATTATTAAAAGTTTAAATAAAGGTTAAAAAGTTTAAAAGAAAATTTATTCCCATCGGGTCAAAAGTGTTCTGACTGGAGTGTGAATGGATTAAAAAGTACGGCATGTAAATTTTAGAAACAATCTTTCTTTGGCAAACGTTTGGAAGTAAAATGCAACACTTCAGGGCGTGGCATTACTGGAAAACAATCGACATCAGAGTTTCAGCTAATCTGATGGCTGTAGTTTCAGTTCATCAGTAACCTCATTAACGCTAACGCTAGCTGCTCATCAAACCCCTTGAACAAACAATATTCGGCTACGTTTTATTCCAGGGAAAAAAAAAAACAACCCAGATTACTCAAAACAGAACAACGCTAATCTGTTGTTTGGTCTTCTGCTTTCACTTCCTGTTTTCACAAACTAAATCATACCTATTGTTCATCGAGAGGAACTGGACTTTGCATGTGGTTAGTGCTGTTACTCAGATACGGCTGCTAATCTCTCTGGAGCATCTTGACAACGTGGACATGAAAAGCATCACAGAACAGCATAGATCATGCACCTGGTTAAACCAGAAGGTTAGACTGTGCAAGCCAGGTCTTTTTGGCGCATAATATTTCCTACGTAAGTGCGTAAGCGTTACAGTTAAGACAGTGTTAGATGCAGCAGCGGGCTCGTTGAAGCACAGGAAGCAGGCTTTAAGGTGCTCTGGGCTGCACCTACCCATAATGCTCGGGCTGAGGCTGGCCTGGGCCGCTGGTGTAGATGCTGGCATGTGGCTGAGGGAAATGAGGGGGTGTAAAGGGGCTCGGTCGTATGCCCGGGTACACGGGGGACCTGGTATATGGAGGCCTGGAGCAGAGGGCAAGGAAGGGCACAACAGCCTCAGTGGTCAGGTCCTTAGTCAACTTTGACTTGACATGTAATATAATGTACAGTGCGATCAGGTTTAATGTACATCGTTACTGTATACACCATTTGTAAGAGCACGGGGCAGCAGTGCCGATAATCAGTGATATTTAATTCACGTGATGCACGTACACATATCATATGAAGCGTCTGATTCATTCAGCTGGCAGTAAAAGGACTTATTTTTAAGGTTATACAGGTAGTCCCCGACTTACGAACGAGTTCTGTTCCGGGAGCACGTTCGTATGTCCGATTTGTTCGTAAGTCTGACAAAGTGAGTCTTGTATGCCTTTGACACTAACATACAATATAAACCTTACCAATCCGCTTGACTAAATCTCTGTCCCCTTACCCCACACCATCATCATCAACCGTAACTGTCTCTAAGGAAATGAATCTCACACGTCGAATATAACAGTGTCGTCTCTGCGCCTTTAAGTCGCAAGAGGAATCCCGGAAGCCATTTTGTCTCTGTTTTCCACTGGATTGGACTGTGAACTCTGTCTCGTTGAGGATTTTCCGAAATTAGGATTATTCTCCATCGGGACAAGATGGACATTTTTGATCATGGTGCTCCCGGACTGATTCAGTGAAATCGGTAAGACCGATCCAATTCTCCTGAATGAGACTTTTTATACATTCACTTACACACTGAAAATATTGTATATAATTGTAAATATTGGCATATGGTGCAGTGCAGTGTATTTTTTGTACAATACACGTGAGCTACTTCTGTGATCGAGTCTGAAGTAGAACTGCAGCCTTTCGTGTCTGCTGAAATTCGTAACTTGAATGTTTGTAAGTCGGGGACGACCTGTATTAGAAGATATTTCAGACAAACGGTGAGCCGTGATAATACTGTTTGGATTTTAAAGGCAAACGATAAAGAAAACATACAAACAGGGGAGTCCAATAATTCTGAACAGGATCTTGGTGAAAGCATGGTGAAACAATTAACATTAACGCACACTCCTAGTCATCAGTCCGTGGGTGGTTTTCTTTGAACGCTGAGCTATATCAGGATATGATAAATGCTTTGCTTGAGTCTCAACGTTATTTAATTTGTAACAGATGTCCTGTCATGTTTACCTGGCCGGTCCAGGTGCGTGGAGGTTCTGTGGTGAGGGAGCAGTGCCGCTCTCGTGGGGTTTCCGGCCTCCTGTGGGCGGAGGGGGGCCCATGCCGGGCCCCGCGGACTGAGGCATGCTGGGAGACGTGGGTGCGGCGCCGCTGGAGCCTGATGGGTACGAGCGTCCTGCCCCTGGCTGAGCGGGACCCCTCGCCGCAGGCATCGAGCCACAGGGCTGTCCCGGGCCCTGGCCGTGCATGGGGCTGCTGGCGTTCATGCCCAGGCTCATGCCAGGCCCAGGGCCGCTGTAGCTGGGTCCTGGAGCGCCGCCGTAGCTTGGTGGACGAGGGTAGTTGCCTAAAGATGATGCGAAGGGAAATTATTCAGTGAACATAAAGGATAGCGACACATCCTTACATTACACAAGATCGGCCAACTTTCTAATTTGACATCAAGTTCCTGAGTTCCGGGAGCATGTTCATAAGTCGGATTCGTTCGCAAGTCAGACAAAGCAAGTCTTATACACCTTAAACACAAACATACAATGTAAACAATCGGGTTTGGTCTTTTGGATGCACATTATACTCTCGCGAGACTGCGCATTTAAATCGGTAAAGGCAATCCTGGTGACGCAGTGGGGTCAGCTGACCTCGTTTAAAGGGAGCGCAGGAAGACGACAATGCTACATGGTCTTTACTGCGCACTTGAACGGGTGCAATTTTGTCTCAGACCTGTTTTGGACTGTCGGAAAACTCTGTCTTGTTGAGGATTTTCCAAAATTAGGATTATTCACCATGATTCACTGAAATCGGTGAGGCCGACTCATATCTCCCGCACCCCACATGTACACACACACACACACACACACACACACAATAAACAGGATTTTGGACATTTTATACATTCAACTAACGCGCTGAAAATCAGGGACGTACTGCGATAGAAAAATTTAACTTAACAAAATTGCAAAACATTTTCAACACAAGTGAAAAGGAGGGGAAAAAAAAGAAAAGTAAAAAAAAAAAAAAAAAAAAAAGGAAATGGCGACACGTTGTCTAAACTAAGTGACAATTATGTACTGGGTTTAATTCCCTGAGCATGGGGCTGCTAGGGACGGGCCGTCAGAGGTTTTATTTCGGGCACTGCATTCCTTCTCCCTTCATTCTTAGACACGGAGGCTCATCAAGCTCCGCTGGAGACAAGATGGAGGCGGCAGCGCAGGGCCACTTTGTCAGCAAGTTTGTGCTGTGCTGAACGGACATTCCACATGATGACTGTGGGACCGGAGCGTCTCTCAGCAAGAGAGAGAGAGAGAGAGAGAGAGAGAGAGAGAGAGAGACGCTTCTTAATGAGCTGTGCCTGCTGCTGACAAGCTATAAGGGAGACATGAGTGCAGGCTGCTGATTACTCTGGGAACCGAGCGTGGGTTTAAGTGGACTGAATCCTGTAGTAACGGTGAAATCACGTGCATGTTATTATAAATGAAAATTTGCCAAGCGGCATTTCAGGCTCTATTAGAGCAGGAATTTTTTTTTTTTTTGCTCAGGCTGCAGCTGTTAAAATACAGACGGAGATCTCGGATTCGGCGAGCTGCCTGTTTCAGGAGTCCCACAGGAAATCAGAGGGGTTTTGGCATCTCTTCCTCCTCTCCCCCAAAAACAGAAAGCAGAAGAAAATACTTTTTGATGTCATGCAGAGTCTTCTAAAAATATATGAAGCGGGTCAAGGAGCTGCTATTTTGTTTTTCCCCGGCGCTGTAAATATTCTGCGTCCTAAACCCTAACAAGCTCGTCAGTGTCTGCCGCTTTATCCTTCCGGAGCATGACGGGGCCCTCGAGCACTGCCAATTACCGGAGAAGCTCTGACACGTTCAGCCGCACTGCACAGCCATTCTGAGTCACTATAATCCCACGATGCCCAGGGGACGAGAGAGAGAGAGAGAGAGAGAGAGAGAGAGAGAGAGAGAGAGAGAGAACGGGACAGCTGCCTCGTCTCTGACACACGGAGATAACCTCCAGCTCGGCACCTCCGAGTTTTATACGCGATGCATCTGCAACGGAAAAAAGTCTGGCTGAATCACGCGGATCTGGAGATCTGGAGTCGACGCCGCCATCAATCCATCTGTACTGAGGAGGGGAAAAAACAGAAAGCAAGCACGGATGATGCCAAACGGAATAAGACTGGCAGCTTGCTCTTCTCTAGAAAATCGGAAAGGAAATGCAGGATCGTCCTGAGATTAGGACTGCGCCTCATGTTCCTTGTTCCTTATTCGGCAGATGTCAAAGGAATAATCATTGATGTGTCCAAATCATAATGATGCTAGACTAGATCATGAGCATCTTCTGGCTCCAGGTGGGAGGAGGCAGATATTTTTTAATTGTAAAGAATCGGGATATTTATAAAATCATGATGCTAAGAAAAATAAATAAAAACCGCAATAGAAATCGAGTCGACACGACACATATCGTGATAATATCGTACCACTGATGAAAGGGATCACCTGGTGACTCCCGTCCCTGACCTAATATTTAGCATATTTAACTGGTGACCCTGCACTTCAATCATTTAACTCTAGATACAGTGGAACCTAGAATTTGCATCGGCATACAAAGCATCTTCGCCATACGAATAAACGAACCAACTTGCGTGTACGTCTGGGAACCGCTCGAAACTTGTTTGCGCCACTGAAAAGCCAAGCGAAGCAAGGTTACAAATTCGACAATTTTTTATTCTCAGTCAGAGAAAGCAGTTTTGAGAGAGTCATGCGTCCAAAAGTATGATTTTGTGATTGTTATTCTTTTTGCAAGTTTTTTTTTTTTTTTTTTTGTAATATTGGTAAAAAAAATAAAAAAAAAAAAAAGATTGGGTGGCTGGAACATCTGCATTTATATTATTTCTTATAATAAAAAAAAAATTAGTATTGCAATACAAATTTTCGCCCTTAATGCCGAGCTTCTGCTGTATCTGGTTTTATGTAGTTCGCCGTTTCTGCCGTTTTTCCCCAAATAATCAAACATTTCCGTTTTTGCTGAACATGTAGAGCAACCTACGATGGTCACATGACTCCTGTGTAAATCTGGAGATGGACGTCTGTAACGACTCCTTATTCAACTTTTTCTTTTGTCCTGAGTTTACCCAAATGGTTCTACTTTTCTCATGTGAACACAATTTTCGAAATGGTGGACAAGAGGCGCTTTTCCGACAGACAATTTTTTTCCACGATAGTCTGAAAGGTTTCACTCCTATTATCATTTTATACATAAATCATCATATTGATACCAGTCACAATAAAATCACACAAGCCAGCTTTCTGGTTTCGTTTTTTCAAATAAGTAAACAAAATCATTTCCGTTTGTCTTCTCCACTCCCGTCTCGCTCTGCACATCCCTCAGGTAGCTGCGTTTCTGTTGTCTTGCACCAGCTGCCAGTTAAACACGTGAAACCGCAGGACGACCGCAGGGAGCATCAATCAGAATGGAATGGGAGCTCGGTGACATTATGAGAGCGTAAACCAGGGCTATTTATTACCACACGCTTGATTGATTACTTCCCCGTCCTGTTCCGAGGCGACAACACAGCGCTGGTGCGTTTGGTCTTTTTTTTCGTCCTATGGACTGCGCTGTCCGTGTTTTTAAAGGGCAACCTGAAATGTTTGGACAAAAACCTAAGAATAAAATGTGAAGTGATGATGAGACGGGCGTGTTACCTGAAGGGCCGTACTGCCCACCCTGGGGCCCGTACCCGGGGCCGCCCTGCTGGTAAGAGCCCATGCTGTGGTGCACGGAGCCTCCCGGGGACGGGTGAGGGGACATGGGTGGTCCAGACTGCTGGAGCCCAAACTGAGGGGCGGGGCCGGTGCGATGCATGTTGGAGGCAAATCCTAACAAATAAGGGGGGGAAAAAAAAAAAAAAGTCAAAAATGAAAGCGTACAGGATTTTCTAATTTGCATTTCAAAGGAAACTGATTTCTTAACAAGTATAATTCTTAAAATTATTTACGATGGGAAAAAAAAAAACCTGGATGACTAAGTGATGCTCCTTTTTGTCTTTAAAAATAATAATAGTGACGCTTATGACAAGGTAGAGTGCTGACCCGTGGCTTATCTGTGTTGATTATTAACATTAACTTCCTCAGAAGCTTTTCTATTATTATTTTCCTTTCTTGAAGCTCTTTCCTGAAGACGTCCCCGTCACAGAAAACTTAACAGCGTTGAATAAATGACTCGACGATTGTGTGGCTTTCGTGCTTCTTTTATTATTTTTTTCTGACCGATGCGATTCGAGAGTCGTTTACAAACGTGAGCCGCGTACAACACAAATTCTATAAACGTAACTCTTTTATCGTGCGCGAGTCCATTTCATTCGGAGTTTTATTTCCGCTCCCACTCAGGCAGCGAGGCGCTGGGGTTCAACCGCGAGACGCGGAAAAGCTTCGATTCAGCGACGTGATGAATCAGAGAGCGCTGGAACGTTCCGGCGGCCGCGGGACGGAGCCGCCGCGGGTGTTAATACGTCACGCGAATGAGGCCGTTTATCTCAGACAGCGGCGGAAAATGGTAATGCGTATAGCTGAGACAGATGACAAATATGTACGAGTGACCATTAGGAGGTCTGTTACTGCTGCTGTACAGGTGCGTGTGTGTGTGTGTGTGTGTGTGTGTGTGTGTGTGTGTGTGTGTGTG
>JAQMYL010000020.1:15930895-15943977 GCA_030014365.1 Clarias pachynema
GTATCATGGTGAAGAAAAAACTGCGATTTTCTGGTAACAAAATTGTGGCTAGTAAAAAGGCTGAATGGCTAGTGACTTCGGAAATCCACTAGCCACATTGGCCAGTGAGCAAAAAAGTTAATGTCAAGCCCTGGTCTGTATGTATCTTGTTTGACTTTCCATTTTTTCTCCAAGACTTTAATTAAAATAACTCACTGAAATGTCACGTTTAAAAAATAAATAAATAAAAAGGAAAAAGAAAGAAATTCAAGCATGCCAGGATGAATAATGAGATGTATTTCAGAATACGTTATTTGTAATTATGTAATAAAAAAAATTAATAAAGGCGCATTTTGAAGAACTATAAGACTTAAGCAAACTTTTTCCTAAAAACAAACTACATAACCAATAAATAAAAACAATTTTTTTTTTTTTTTTTTTTTTTAAAGAAGAAGAGTGTAATGTGTAACCGTTAAAGCATGTCGATGTTCGAGCTTGGTCTGATCACATGACCGTATCGTTACAGTCGTAATATAAATAAGGAAAAGGACGACTTTTACAGTTTGGACGAACATGCTGCGAGATGATCGTCGCCTCAGTGACGTTAGACATCCATTGTAATCGCTACAGCCATAACCATCTTTCGGTCACGCCCCCCTCCCCCTCCCCAGGTGCACCCATTCCTGTGTGTGTGTGTGTGTGTGTGTGTGTGTGTGTGTGTGTGTGTGTGTGTGTGTGAGATGTTAGCAATCGAGCATCAAGCACAGGATCCTCAGAGCCATCGCACCTCGTCGACGTGCACAGACACACACGGCCGAGCGACACAAGTGAGTCATGTTTACGACACACACACACACACACACACACACACACACACACAAGAGACTCGTCATCCTTCCACTGAATTCCCGGTGCGCACCGCTTCTGTGAATGAATGCCAAAGGGACGGGAATCACTTTCAGCCAACAACAACAAAAAAAATGACGTAGAAAATAAATAATGAAGTAAATAAATAAATAAATAAATAGAAACCGGGGATCGGTCCAAGGCTTTTATTACGTCTGACGCTGGACGTGAAAGAGGCATCGTTAAAGCATATTAATTGCTTTGCTTCGTTCTTATCATCAGTGCTAATCAACATGAGCGAGCCAGCCAGCCGGCCCCGCCTCCCCCCACCATGCCCTCCACCGCTGGAGCGGGCGCGGTGCCAGCTGCTGGTGTCTGCTGTCTTGGTAACCGTTGCTGGGAGGCTGCGCTGAATCCTGCACTGGAGCCCTTAAACAATAAATAAATAAATAATAAAAATCAACATGATGGAAAAGTGAAGAGCGGCTTTTCTCTGTCATCTAACCGGTGTGTGAGAAGACACCCCGATGAGACAGGACGGACCTTTCTTTAAAAGGTGCCGGTGTCCTGTGGCGTCTGACAGGGTCCGGGGAAGCTCCGTTACCTTTTCAGGTTTTAGCGAGACGGTCGACACGCGGCCGTAACCGGCTGTGGACGTGCGCGTCTCATCTTCCTGTCAGAGACACCCAGCGTTTAATAATGAACTAAACTATATTTAGCAGAATTCATGATGAGTCAAGGTGTGTGTGTGTGTGTGTGTTTGTGTGTGTGTGTGTGTGTGTGTGTGTGTACCAGACTTACAAGTAATGACTTAAGATGTTTTTGTTGTTTTTTTTAGCTACAAAGATTTTTGATTTTTCAGATTCATAATCTTATATTTAAATGGTTATAAAAGAAAAGGGGTTTATAAAGAAAAAAAAAAAAAGTATGAGGTAACAAGGACAACAACAACAACAACAAAAAAGGCAGTTTCTCTCAACAGGAAGGGACGCCAATACTTTTTGATATTGACTATAAACTTAGAGATAATGAGTTGTGTCGCTGAAATGAATTGAGAGAAAGGAAGGCGAGATTAAAACATGTGGGTGAAGGTAGAGAGCTGTGCGCTGACTAACACCCTCGTGCTCGCAGTCGGAGCTGCGGCTGATTTGATGAGCTGTTGATGAGAGAAGCTTGGCTCCCTGCAGACAAACACACACACACACGCACGCAGCCTTCATCTATCACTCTGTCCCTCAGGGGCACATCGAGCCAATGGCGTCGCGGCTCCCCATCCCCCCCTTGACGCCCCCCCCCTACCAACGGCTCGGCCAATCGGCTGGCGATGGCGTTTGTCTCATCAGCAGGACTCCGGCTCCTCTCACGCTTTCCTTCTCTCTCTCTCTCTCTCTCTCTCTCATTTTCCGTGCTCGTCCTAATTACGGAGGATGAGTTGCAGAGTGCGGAGCGAGAGGAATCAAAGGGGGACGGGGAGAGGAGAAACGAACGATGGATAGATGGAGGAGGGGAAGTGCCGACATGATGGAGCCTTCAGGGCTGAAGGGGCGAAGAAAAGGAAATAAATAAAAATAAAGAAATAAAATAAAGAAAAAATAACAGTGCTCTCACTCTCAGTACATCAGTGTGTTTGAGTGTGTGTGCGCGTGTCAGTACAACAGCTCCTGTGGAGATGAGTTCCCTCCTCAAAGTCACGGCTTATACACCAAGACTGAGAGACAGACAGACAGCAAAGTAAGGACTTGTTTCAGAAGAGAGGATAAGAAGAGTGTGCAGCAAAAGACACACACACACACACACACACACACACACACACACACACACACACACACACACACACACACACACACACACACAGCCCCCTCCATCCAGCCTCTCCTTAATCTTCAACATCCAGCTCTTCTCCTTTATTTGTGCACACACACACACACACACCTACTTCAGCTTCTTCATCTTCCTCTTCCATCTCTTCCATATCCAAACATTAGTCAGAAATATGCTTCGTAATACAAAAATACCTCACACACACTCCAACTGTAGGTGTGCGTGTGTGTGTGTGTGTGTGTGTGTGTGTGTGTGTGTGTGTGTAACTCTTAACCTTAAAATGGAGCATCTGCTCGTCTGCTCAGAGGGAATATTCAATCCTCCGACTGGATACATTAGATATACTGGAAAAAAAAATAAAATCTAAAATTTCTGTTCTCTGATCACGATGGTGATCAGTGACTGGGCGTTTAACACACAACAGCTTTTTTATTATTGGTCATAGGGAAGCTATAGCTATAGGGAATGATGGTAATGTGCGGTTTGAACAAGAGTGAGACTGGTCTTAAGAGAACGACGATGAAGCGGGATCGGTTCGAGAGATCTATAGTAATCGGTGATCGGTTATGAAGATTAACGGTGATGACGGTCGTAGTGAATGATGGTGATCGGTTGCGATTAATAATGCTGATCGCCACCAGAGTTGGGTATAACTGTAATCTAATTACTTTCCCTGATAACACAGTAAAGTAGCGTTACATTTTAAACGCATGTAATTTGATTACAGTTATCAATAATGTTACTAGCGCTAGTGTTTTCTAAATGCATTTTGATTAATGTTTAATCACGGTTTGCGCCGCAGCATCAGTTAACGAGCACGCGCTTTAGTTCTTTTACATCTGATGTCATAACAGGGTCGCTCTTTTTAAATGGGCGGCACCACGGACATGAGACGAGGTCTTACGGGGAAAAAAGTGGTCATTTCATTTAGACAAAACGGGGGGGGGGGGGGGGGGGGGGGGGTGAAAGGAGCGAGGAAGTCCCGAGATCCGTTACCATTAATTATCGCCAGCCGGGAGCCGACGGAGTGAGCGAGAAGCGACAACGGGTTGAAGCGAACCTGGGCGAGAAACCTACCACCGAGCCACTAATATCCTTGAATAATGGTGATCAGTGATTGGCTGTAGAGAACCCCTCTGATCTGTAATTGGTCGCAGGAGAGCAACAGTAATTAAATAATGGACAAACGAACAAACG
Source organism: Clarias pachynema (assembly GCA_030014365.1). NCBI lineage: Eukaryota > Metazoa > Chordata > Actinopteri > Siluriformes > Clariidae > Clarias > Clarias pachynema. Next base: position 15,934,739 of record JAQMYL010000020.1, read on the forward strand.
GTGATCAGTTATCGGTCATTATGAATGACGGTGGTCAGTGATTGGCCGCAGGGACAAAAAAAAAAAAAGATTACCACCAGCCCACGCTAGTGTGAGAAGAACCTCAGACCTCTCGGGTGTCTCAGGCAGCTGCATGGCGGTTGGGGTTTTTGAGTGATGTCATCAGATTATCATCCTGCATGTGTCTAATTAAACCTCCTTCGACAGGAACGCTTTGATCAAAGAAATACAAGCCAAGAGCATTTCAAATTCTCTTTAATACAAGATGATGTGAAAGAGAGAGTGAGAGAGAGGATCTATTTCTCTCTCTCTTACACACACACACACACACGTCTCTCTCCTGCAGAGAAGCTGTAAACGCCAGGTAAAGAGCACAAAACATCAATTCTCCGCGAGCTAAAAATACTCCAGGCAGGAGGACCACCGCCGAACCACGTGTGTGTGTTCAGTGTGAGAGGTGACAGCTGAGAGAGAAATAAATGAAACGTGTGTGTGCGCGTTCGACAGAGAACAAGCTGCCGTGCTGATGCAACACATTTATCCTTGCCTTTAATAAGAGGCGACAGACGCCGATTGTGCACGTTTTTGCATTTTCTTTTCCTGATTCTTGAATAATTAAACGTTAAATTCACCATCAATCAGTCATCGTACAGTTTCTTGTTTCTTTACAACATTCAAATACGATTTCATGAGGTAACTTTTTTTTGCTAGTGTGGAGTTTTTTTTTTTTATTAGCGCACTAACCCAAAAGAGGCACCGATGGATTTTGAGGGGTTGTAGTTTTGTTTCCCAAAAAAAAAAGATGACGGAAGACATCATGTAGCAAAGTCCAGAGTGGAAGAAACAGCTTGGTTTGACTTGATATGATATAAACTGAGAGGAAATTAGTTCATGCACCTCCATTATTTTTTTCCAGAACTTTCTGAAATAATCTGTGAGAAACGCTTTCACTAAAGAACCGACTGAAAAAAAAAAAATCCACTCTTGTTCACACGGGTGTTAAATTTTTGGATAAACGAAGGCGCTCTGAACGCACTAGACGTTTATGTTGTGTTTTTTGTAGTGGCGCTCGATTGACTTCTACACTGGTGTTCGTTTGTCTCTGTCTAACGCCACCCTGCAGCCCAAACTGTAGTTTGTGTGTTGACCTCTGGAGGCAGTGTGTCGGGAACTGGATATGAAAGCCCTTGTCGTTTTATTTGAGGTGCCTCCTTTTAAATATGGACCATTTTGCTATATTAGACATTAATCTTCTTGTTTTAAAAGTTCTCATAATATGGCAACGTAGGGAGAGAAAAAAAGAAAAAAAATCGCCGCCGCTACTGGGTTCACCCTCTGATTGCACAACGTCGGATTAAAGGACGTTTTTTTTTGTGGTTTATGAAGAAATGCAAAAACTTCCGCGCAAGTTTTTCAATTACTGCCGGATGTCAGTTTCCACTTTTGATTGTCTCCTGCAGCTGGTGCATTTTATTTAGCTTTTTTTTCCGCATTTCCCCCTGTATATCATGTAGGATCATGGGATATATCCGGTTCTCCGAAGCGTAAAATGAACGCGAAGAAAACGCACTAGAAGCGTTTACCTTGCGTTCGTTGGGATTTGAACGCCAAGAAAAAGCTGCATGCAACGTTTTTTAACGCCGTATAAATGCGGACAAACGCATGTCACCAAAGCCCGTGTGAACACTCTCATTGACTCCTATGTGTAGAAAACCCTCGCCGCTTGATCCGCGCTCACCGGACGCTACGAACGCCAGAAAAACGCTCGATTTTAACGCCCGTGTGAACAAGGCCTTAATCTTTATCCAGACATTGATAACCTGGGACACTTATCCTGTGTCGGGTCGTTGGGGGAGATGGAGGAACCTGACTCACTGCACACACCTACACCGCATGTCTCTGGAACGTCGGAAGAAACCTGGAGGAAACGCGCTAAATTTGATCCCCCAACCAACCAAGATTTAACATTCTCAAGATTTTTAGGGATGGAATTCTTGGTCTCTACTCAAGTCTTCAGCTCTTCAGTCTGTTCAGCTCTTTCATCCTTGCAAAGCTAAGACATACAACCGCTACGTCTCACGCTCATCATAAACGGCTGTCTTTCGTCTTCCATCATCTTCACCATCTCTACTCCGACGTTCTTAATAACATCGGCCATAAAGACGTCCATAATGCCGATACGACTGCAATTGTACTTTTAATGGACGCTTTAATAGCTGTATCGTGAGCTATTCTTCTTCCACCCCGTCAGGCTCTCGTTTCTCAGCCGCGGATGTGATGGATGACCGGCGCCGCGAGTGGAGCGTCACGCTCGGAGTGACATGCAGAGCGGCCAGGCGCCACCTTCGATAAAAATGCAGTTAGAGCGTCAATCTCGAAAGAGTGACACAGCCTGCAACAACTAGGGGCTCTTACTGGTGTGTGTTGCTTATATGCAGCTGGGATGTCCCTCTGGAATAAAAATGTGTGTGTGTGGGCGGTTTATGGCAAAATACAGCCGAGTACAAATAGTCAAGGTTAAAAAAAAATAATAAAAAAATAAAAATAATAATAAATTTTGAAAGATTCTGATCTATGAAAAAGTTAGCAATACGCTAGCACAAGTTAACACAGATTAAGTCTCACATACACACGATTCTGAGCTACATTGGCTTTGAGAACCAGAAGAAAATATACAACCCACAATAAACGGAAATTAATTTTAACCTGAACATTTAAAGGCGGCGAGCCGTCATACACCGACACACTGCAATAACTTTCCGTTAAAACATTTCCATCACTAACTTTTACACCTACGATCCATGTGTTTTACGCACCACAAAAATCAGTTTGTTTGTTTTTTAAAAGCAAAGCCATGCAAGTCTGTACAATAAGGCCACTTTCATTCTTTCTGGAGTCAGATTCTATAAAGTCTTATATAAACTCTGCACAGTAAATCAGAACAAAACCTTACAGGGTAATACTTCACACACACAGAAGCTTGTAAATATTTTATAAGCCGTTAAACTTTTGACACGAGACACATCAGCACAGAGTAAGAGCGCCGCACCGCCGTGCAAAATAAAAATCCGACGTTCATTAATGGAGAAGCGCTGAAGGACAGTGATTTATTTTGATGACCCATTAATGGCAAAAAAAAAAAAAAAAAAAAAAACACCCAAGGTTGGTGAAAATCTAAACAACACTGTCTGTCTGGCAGATATGTTATCGTATTATGGTGTAAATGAAGAATAAACCAATCAGAAACCGTGACTAGACTTTAATCGGATCGAATGTACTCAAACACAAGCTAAGCGCTTTAGTTAATGTTTACCTCAAACAACAAAATGGGAGAGAAAAAAAAAAAGAAAAAAAAAAGCCATCTCTGTGACTTTGTGACAAGGTGACTGGTGCTGAACGAGCTGATTTCAGTATTTATTTCATACACTGCTGATCTGATCTTCCTCAGAAAACTTGTTGAAGCTGACAGGAAGGCCATCGTCAACCTAAACACAAGAGACGAGGGAAAGAAATAAAAATAAAAATAAATCTATTTAGTTATGAATCGCGATTCTTGTGTGTGACGATTCAGGAATCCCCACACTGACCCCGAACTATTTTTACATTTATAATAAGAGATGAAGTTGTAATTAGTCACGTTAATCGTGTGCGCTAGAAGCCGCGCATGTCAGCGTTTGAAATCGCACACAACATGTTGTGTTGTGACTTTAAGAGGTATTTGACGAGGTAAAACGTCGCCGTTTCTTTATGAACCTACAGGTGGCGCACTCTGAACTATGTACACATTTTCATCCTGTTTGGTAGAAGTGAATTATTTGCTCAGTTTGTTATTAGAAATAATATAATTGCGGCGGAGGACAGAGATACACGCTGCTCAGTAACCATGTAGCTTTTTGTTTCATTTAATTGCAAGTTAAAATGTTAAATTCTTGCATTTGAAGTTGTTTTATATTGTTTAAACGCTTCGCTTGTTTTTTAAATGACAAAGCTAATGTTAGAAGGAACGGGCTACGGTTTTAAAGGTGTTCAGGGGGAAAATGTAACATCGAATCGTGATATTCATAAAATCGGGATAACTACAGAATCGCTATTTTAATCGAATCGGCACCGAGGTATCGCGACATCGTATCGGGTTATGACTTCTGTGATTCCTGTCCCTACTAAACACCCACTCTTTACAAATGTGGTGAGCAGAAAAGCATTTCAACATGAGACAGGAGGGTCTCTACTAGAGCACGGAGTTATGTAGTCAAAATAATAGATTTGTGTTTATATCATCTTGATTACTAAATCTGGTATACATCGTTAAATTTTGGTGCAGAAAAATATTACGACAGACAGGACACACCTCCTCCACCGTGATTGACAAGCACACACTCAACATGTACTTCACCACTGGGACTGTGTGGAGGGGGGGGGGGGGGAATAAAGAAAGAAAAAGAAAAAAATAAAGAAATAAAATGGCTCCCTGATTAAAAATTCCATTAGAGGAATAATTTGATGAGACATCAAGAGGAGCCCCCGTGCTCATCTGTAAGCATCTCCATGGCAACACCACCCGCAGCATCCTGACTTCAAAGCCTCGGCTCGGACTTCAGAGGGGGGGAAAAAAAAAACTGTGCGTTTTGGACGCGCTTAAATAAACGCCACAATAACAACTAGCTTTCTTCTCAGCGTCGGAATAATAAGAGCGGGAGGAGAGACTGTACGGGCTCGGAAGATCACAGCGATGTATTTGATTAATAAATATTCAGCCTGCAGGCGAATCTCTGCTCTAATGAGTGATGAAAGCAGCCGAATGTAAACACGCGCTGTCAGTTAGAGGCTTCAGGTCTGTAGTAACTTTACTGCTGACGTTATGAGTCACAGGATTCTGAACGCTTGCCACACATGCACGCACACACACACACACACACACACTTTCCATCTCACCCCTCCTCCTTCCTGGCAGGGTTCACTGGGCCAATAGGCCAGAGTGACACATGGAGGTTTAAAAATAGCTCAGCGAGGAGAAGCCGCTGTGATGCACCCGCACTGCTTCTCTCCTCACCAGGTTTCATAACACCCAGTGCTTGAACGTTTTTTTTATTTATTTATTTATTTTTCATGCTTCATGTTGGTGTTTTACAAAAAAGTTTCATTAAACAAATAAAAGATACCAAAAAGCAAGCACGCCCCGCCCCATCATCCAGACTAGAACCCAACACACTGCAACTTGCACCAGAAAACCCATTCCTAATCCTAGCGCTTGTTAGATTTCATGATGGACGATCTACATGACCTAAGCCTAATGAAAACACAACCGTTCCAACAAAACAAAACACCTAAAATGATGAACTTCCTGCAAAATGATGTTTATTTCACATTTATGGAAGGAGTTTTCAGTTTCGGGACAAATGAACAAGAGATTATAGCAGCTGCAATGCAAAGTGTTAACAGGATCTAATTTGTCTCACAGATTTCAACCTGCGTTAAATCTAACAAACAGTTAAAAATGTGTTATTCAATGACCAGGAATTATTATAATATGAAATTCATACTTATGATTTTAATTATGATTATAATAATGTAAAAACCTAACCATTGGCAGATTGATGTGGTATAACGGGAATAAAACGTTTTGTGATGTGATGTTACTGGAAACATTGAAGCAGTAATTTAAATTCAGAGACCACGCCTCCTCAAATGAGAATCACAGGGACAAAAAGGCCACGCCTCCTTCACTGAGACTGACAGGAACAGAAGCCACGCCTCATTTACTGAGACTGACATGTACAGAGACCACGCCTCCATTACTGAAACTGCCGGGAACAAAGGACACGCCTCCTTCACTAAGACGGACAGGAACAGAAACCACACCTCCTTCACTGAGGCTGTCACGAATGAAAGCCACGCCTCCCTTACTGAGACTGACGGGAACGAAGGCCACGCCTCCTTCACTGAGACTGACAGGAACGAATGTCACCCCTCTTTCACTAAGACTGACAGGAACAAAGGCCACACCTCCTTTACTAAGATTGACGGGAACGAAGGCCACGCCTCCTTCACTGAGACTGGTGGGAACAAATGTCACTCCTCTTTCACTAAGACTGACAGGAACGAATGCCCCCCCCCCTCACTAAGACTGACAGGAACAAAGGCCACGCCTCCTTCACTGAGATTGACAGGAACGAAGGCCACGCCTCTTTCACTGAGACTGACAGGAACAAAGGCCACACCTCCTTCAGCGAGACTGACAGGAACGAAGGCCACGCCTCTTTCACTGAGACTGACAGGAACAAAGGCCACGCCTCCTTCAGCGAGACTGACAGGAACGAAGGCCACGCCTCTTTCACTGAGACTGACAGGAACAAAGGCCACGCCTCCTTCAGCGAGACTGAGGTACAAAGACCATATATAAGCGATGAAACTCTTGAAAACTCTACAAAACAAACGAGACAACGTACTGGATAATGTATTAATACTAACCAGTTAAGGCCTGCTGTCATGAACGTCAGTATTAAACACAAGACTACCGAGACGCAGCCCATTGGCTGAGAGCGCGCGTGTGCCCCCTGAGAGACAGACAGAACGGCCAATAGCGGGCTGCCAGCTCAGCACAGAGTGCGCGCGAGCGAGCAGAGAGCCAGCGGAGGAAGTGCTGCAGTCAGAGAGGAATGCATAAACACGCAGCCCCTTCTCTTCTCCTTCACACTGACGCCACACCAAAGTGCACGTCTTCGGCACATTTCTGATCCAAATGAGCCGTGTGTGTCTGAGTTGCAATTCTCCGAATACCTCCCTAAAGCAACTACACTGTGCATGTGTTGGAATGTGTGTGTGTGTGTGTGTGCGTCTTTCTCTCTATAACTGCACACTGAATGATGAAATACAGAAAGCCACGATGAGTGTGAAAAGTGTGTAACGATGAAGCTAAAAAGGAAGAAATGTCATGTGTGGGAGAGGCACTCGGCAGGGGGAGCCCATCCTCTTCTGCCCGGCACTGCGACTCGTGATGCTCACGGTGCCACGTGATCACACGTCTGCAGGCTTTCCACAGTATAGAACGAGATGAACTGTCGGTGCTCGAGATATTAAATGGCGCACTGTTCATTCGCTTCCAGGCAAAGCGAGAAGGTGGAACACAGGGAATAAAAATGGCACACATTTCCTCAGTTCTGGTCGTAGTAACACTATGGATACACAACCACCACAGACTAAAGATCAAACCATAATTATTTATTTATTTCATCTTGATAACCTGCACAATCTTGTTTTTCCATCACCTTCTATTTAAAATTCACACTTTTTCATTCTTTTGCTTTCGTTTTGAAAATGTTAACTAGCTGACCTATTATTATCCCAGCGAATCACGGTCGTGTGTTGAGAGGGTCTGCTACTGTAGAACTTACTGGAAGGCTGGACGGCCGCTCTTGCTGGTTCAGGCCCAGTTCGTCGTGGTTAGGTTTCCCTGGGGTCATCGCAGGCTGAGCTCTACTGCCGTACGCCTCCTGAGGAGCATCCTGTACAAAAACAGGTGGTTTTATTTGTTTATTTATTTTCTTTAAGTATACAGGTAGTCCCCGACTTACGAACGGGTTACGTTCCGGGAGCACGTTCGTAAGTCGGATTTGTTCTTAAGTCCGTCAAAGTGAGTCTTATACGCCTTAGACACGAATATACAATGCAAAGCTTGACTAAAACTCTGTCCCATTTTCCCCACACATTGCCATCATGTGGCCGAAAACCGTAACTGCGCCTTAGGAAATCTCACACATGTCGAATGTAACAGTGTCGTCTCTGCGCCTTTAAACCGCGAGGGGAATCCCGCGGTTTAAAATAATTTTGTCTCGGAGCTGTTTTCCACAGTATCGGACTGCGAACTCTGTCTCGTTGAGGATTTTTCCGAAATTAGGATTATTCTCCATCAGGAAGGGTTTACAGAACGCCATTTTCTATCATCGTGCTCCCGGACTGATTCATTGAAACCGGTGAGGCCGACTCATTTCTCATTTCGTACAACATACCGGACTTTAGACATCTTATACACTTCACTTACACACTGAAAATACTGTATATAATTGTAAATATTATCTGGTGCACTGCGGTGTCTATTTTTTGTACAATACACCCAAGTTACACCCAATCTATGAATGTTCGTAAGTCGAGGACTACCAGTATAAACAATCAGTCATCATCATGTGTGAACTTTGACCGTGAAGCAGCAGTGTATACGTAGGCCTTAACCTATCCTAATGTCTCTGCAAGACCAAAGAAAAATCACGGTGGTACAGAAAGATCAACAGTGGAATTATTATCTATAGTCGGATGTGAGGAGACGTGACACTCCAGTTCCTCAGGCAAACACACCACACACACAGGAGCTGGGTAAGACGTACACAAACCCCAGTCTGCCAGAGCCTGACATTTATTTAGAAAGGTATGCACGTGTGTGTGTGCGTTTAGAAGAACACCATGATATCTGGGTCACAGCAAGATCACACCCACAGGCTGGTGTTTACGCTGCGGTCATGACATTACGGCTCAGTGGGAACAACGTCAACATTATTAAAAATACATATTTTCGCTCTTTCTGCATTGATGTCCTCGCAGGCGCCGTGTGGCCGACAGAAAATTTGGGAGAGAGAGAGAGAGAGAGAGAGAGAGAGAGAGAGATACCATTAAGCAAGGGTGTACGTTTAATTTTTTCAACCCCTGATCAAACCAGGGGCAGCGGGAGCTAAAAAAAAAAAAAAAAAAGAAAAAGAAAAATCTGAGGCAAAGTTAATAAAGAGCAAACATTCCTCAGAAAGCGGCTGGAGGTTTTGGAAGTGTGTCCTACTTTCAGTGCTCAGCTGTAATAATACAAGACTGGAACGAAGAAGCTTCCTTTAGTGCACAAGGTAATAAAAGTAAAAATTCAGGACCACACAGGACGCAGATAAAAAAAAAAAAAAAAAACAAGAATAGAATAGAAATCATCAGCAGCTGTTAATAAACTAAATATAAGGGGTGAAAAAAAGAAAAAGGACTAAGGCACTTTCTTTAAAGAAATCAAGCGGATTGTTGTATTTTTACACTGTATTTAGCGTTTTATCTTTCCACATTAACATTTTATTTAAGTGTTATTTATTAATATTTGTGAATTCCGCACCGAAGCTGCCGCCTCATTTTATTTGTAGCTAGTAGGGGTGGGCGATATACCGGTATACACGGTTAACCGGTAGAAATTTGTCAACCGATAGAGATTTTGGTCTATC
>JAQMYL010000020.1:15953191-15968549 GCA_030014365.1 Clarias pachynema
GGAACCCATCCTCATCTGGGTGATAACGGATAGCAGGGATTGATCTGCAGTCATACTGTGTGAGACTGGAAGTTCAGGATAACAGGAGATGTGTTTAAGTTAAAATGGAGTCCAGTTCGTTCCTGGAGGCTCAGGTAGACTTTAGGGGGAAAAAAATCCTTGGAAGAACAAGAGGTCCCTCACACACGATGAGATAGGGCTGATGTCATAGTGCTTGGGCCCTAATATCTAACCAAATACAGTACAAAAGCGTATTAGACATCATGTGAAGGGGAAAAAAATACTTCTATGGCTGCAAATGTCTTTTCTGGTCTAGTTTCAATTTGTGCCATCTCGAAATTAATGACACAGTGGTGCGATGCAGCCAAAGAGCATCAGTCAGCATCCTGAAAAGTTTTTACAGCTCTTACAATGTCAATCTCAACAATGCATAGCTATTACTCAGAAGAAGAAAAAAACCCTCTTTCCTCAAGACTTTTCCTTAATATTACAGCTTTACCTCTGACTGCTCCAAAGAGCCGACACGAAATGTTCCTTCAAGAAAAAACAAACAAAAAAACATCACATCACACACAAACCTTTGCAATCCATTTATTTGGCAGGTTCACCATGCTAGCCAGTTTTATTAGAGCAACTGCATTAATATAAACCGCGTGAAGGATACACAACCTGAGCCACTGTTAGAGAAAAAGTAACTCATTAATCTCCTAACCAACCAGATTCAAGAATTTAACAAATAAAACTCATCTTTTTTTTTCCACAGTGCTATTATACACTGTGAAAAAAACATGTTCAGTCAAAACTTGCGCTATTAAAAATCCAATTTTGTTCTGAGACATTAAGCACAAAAAACAACACAAAGCCAGGCTTTACAGCGGGAATGGCCCGTACCTGTTGATGGTGGTACTGCATGGCTCCCATACTGACTTGTCCACGCCCCTGCATTCCCATTGGGTATCGGTGTGGAGCGGGAGCACCGTATGGCTGGCCGGAGTAAGCCCCGCCCGGCGGCTGCTGCTGTTGCTGCTGCTGTTGTTGTTGTTGTTGTTGTTGTTGCTGCTGAGAATAAGGACTGTTCGCCATGCTGTAAAGCTGGGAGCGCTTCATGGCCATGGCGTCCATAGGTGCCACCTGTGGAGACAAATTCAGCCTGTTAGTATCACACTATTAGGTCTGGACGATAGAATGATAATATATATACAGCGATAGACACTTCTTCAATAACGATAAGAAAAAAACTATTTTTTTTAAGTCAGATAAGATAGCCGGTTAAAAGCAGACCATCAGGTGCGTCTCAATTCGCCACCTTGGAATGAGGCATTTAAAAACTGATTATGTCATGACCGAGGTCGTCACGTTTTGAAGGTTTATTTAAATGTTTCCTTCTTTGTCCTGAAAATGAAGGATACAACATCGTACGCTTCACGGACCAACATAACCAAAGTTTCTTTGCGAGTTATGAAAGACACAGAAGAGACGATGGTGGACACAGGACCCCACAATGTTTAAAATAAATATATTATTAAAAATATAATACACAAATAAAACAAAAACAAAACAAAAAAACAAGGGGATTTAGGTGAAATCTGAAACTTGGAGGTTTTTGTAAAATGTGATTAAGTGTGAAATGACGTTGGCAGTCGTATTCTTCAGCCCCAGAAATGAGACAGACCCAACTTCAGGAGCAGTGTGGAACACGTGGGAGACGAGGATGTCGCAGGAAAAAATTGGCGATAAAAAAAAAAGAGGGAGAGGTTAGCTAGCAGTATGGCAGTTTTTTGTGCGCTGACCAAAATGTGTGTAAACTGTATAGAAAAACAGCTTAGACCAAAACCGGGAATACAAAGAATAAATTTATAACATCATATAGAGATAGACTTGTATTTCTAATATTTGTCACGTCTTATTGATGTTAGATCAATAGGCCCATTAACTACGATGCAAGGAAGGATCATTTAAACATTTGTATTTATTTCCCTAATAATTAAACTTTTTCCACCTGCTGATTATTAAAAATATAAATATATCTTAGTAATATCTTATTTAAAATGATCAATAATCAATATTTTCACATATTAAAAAAGGTATATTGATAGTCTTTCCACAATTTCACCCAGCCCTACACACTAGGACCTATCTGATAAAAGAATTAAATTATTTGGGAATTAAAAATTTTTATCAAGTGTAAATTTTAACTCTGGCTGTGACTTATTAACAAACATTTAAACACTTTCACAACAATTCACAATCAGATGTCCATTTTTTTTCTTAACCGACAGTTGATGAGATTAACAAACAACAATCAGTTAATAATTATTTATTAAATGGTAACTGTTTTTTAAAAAAAATTTTAGTGCCACAATCCTAACAAATTAGTTGTTTGAAACAAATAAATAAAGCTCAAACAGTTTATAATAGTAGCTTGGTTCAATAGTCCAATTCTCAATGACAATTAGTTGAATAACGATTAATCATCATTCTTAATCGAGATTGAGTTTGTTTACTCGTTTGAGAGAGGTGTAAATGTTTAGCAATCCTTTATATAAGACTTCTAGACTAAAAACTTTATTAATTCAATTCAATTCAATTTTATTTGTATAGCGCTTTTAACAATTGTCATTGTCGCAAAGCAGCTTTACACAATACAAATATTACATTTGTGAATTTGATGATCCAAGCAGGCCAAGTTTTGTTTAACTAAAACAAGCGGTGTTTCGGTTCAAATCTAAAATTGAAATAACTTTAACTGTTATCTTAAAGCTACTTAAAATTAGTGTTTAACAATTTTCATATCCCGGTTCTCTTTTCAGGAGATAAACAAAGCAAAGTTCACAAAATCAGCACCGGTACTAGATAAAGTAATTTCAGTTAACTAAATAATTAAATAATTAAATATCTTTATCTTTTATCAGCATATGTACAAAATATCTGAGAACACAATTGATATGGTTTACTTATTACTTAAGCATTAATGTTTTAGAGTTTTGACTAAAATACAGATTTGTTCCGCACAATCTCAGTAAACTATGCTATCTTGATAAAAGAAACTATGTGATGACTTAGCCATACTGTCAGGAATATCAAAATTTACCTCAGATATTTTGCCAAATTACCTCGTAAAGACTCTGTATGCCTAGCAGTAGCGCTGGGATTACACTTCACATGTGTCCCGCCATACTGAGGAGACCTGCGGGAAGTCATAGCTGGAAGCTAGTTTTTACTTCGTGTGAAATCTTTTGTAAATATAGTGAACACACAAAACTATTTTTTATAAATTTAGCATTGGATACTGACTAAGCAAAAAGAGAATATGAGCTATCATTTTCTGAGCTAGCGCTAATGACACCATATTGGTTACGCTAGCGCGCTAACTTTGCTAAGTGGTTGAGGAGGCTGATTCAGGTCACAAACTGACAGAAATGAGAAACTTTACCTCAGAAATATTAATAAATGACTAAGACAAGGTCCTAATTGGATTTTATCACACAACTTAAGAACTTTACTTCATGTAAACATTTTTAACAAGCCTACAGCAAACACACAAGGCTATTAAGTTATAAATGTTGCGTTTGATAGAGACAAGACCGCTAGATGTGATAAAAAGTGTGCATTCTGGACCATCAAAGTAGATAAAAGCAGTGTAAAAAATAAAATAGAAAAATAATAATAATTTTTTTTTTTTTTTTTTTAAGTGACACCATTTTTATAAACTCGCGGTGTAGAAACTAACTTATCCGAGTGGACGCTACCAAGCGGTTGAGGAATCTGATTTAGCAGGGTGTTGAGTCTTTTCTACAGCGACAAAACTGTCTGGAATATCGACATTTACCTCAGAAATATTGTTAAATAACTCTGAAAATACTTTCTAATTAAAATAACACTATAATTAGACTTGGCATTGATTTATCAGATTTCCCTGTGTGCTGCCATATTGAAAACTTTTTTTTTTTTCAAAATCAGCTAATTTCTACCTCTGGGGTCATGAATAGCATAAGACTTTAGAGTTTCTTATATATATAATGAACGGCAATTATGTGTCTTTGATACAGAAATGGCAGCTAGCGGATAAGAACTAGCATACTCAAAAGATCACAGAACACGCATTGCTAACAGCGATAATGTTTAACGTAGTAATGCTCAACATTTTGTGCTTTATAAGTGAGAGAGCATTAAGTTATTAAGTTCCTGTTCTCAGTTACATTACAACAGGAAGCGCTACTAAATCACCAGGCTTGCGTTTTTCTCCGTCCTTGAAGTTAACAAAAAAAACAAAAAAAAAAGAGTAAAGTTTCTGAAAAAGTGTAAAGAACATTGCCCTGAAAACTTTCCTGTGTTTGTGCGATATTAAAGAAATTATTTTCCTTCGAGTTTACCGAGCACCAACACTGGAGACTCATTTCAGAAAAGTACATTTCTGAAATTCTTAACTATTAGATGTTTTTCTTTGCTAAGTAATATTTGGAATCTGTTGACTAGATTACAAGCGCCTGGCATACATGTACACACCTCTGAGAATTAACAATTCGACCATCAGTTTGAATAGATTAAAAAAGAAAAAGAAAAAAAGAAAAAAAAAAAAAAGGCATATTAACATCAAACTGTAACAAATCAACCAACAACCAATCAGATTACAGGATTTCAGCTGTGAGATGCCTGGGGTAAAATGATTACAGTGTAAAAGAGGGAATTTTCTAAGTAGTATCCTACTTTAGTTTAGTGTTTATTAGTGTAATAAACGCACAAACACACAGGCCATTATTCCTGACCTCACTGGGCTGAAGACAACACTTGAAAACTGGCAAGAGCACAAATCCAGGGCCGTGTGCCATACGCTGATGGAGGGACAGTCAGGCTCGCTCTCTAGCGAGCTGGATTCGCCAAAAAAAAAAAAAAAAGAGCAAGAGCCATCCAAGCTAATCTTCTCACATCACGGCCAAATTCGAGGCAATTTGGAGCAGCACTTACAGAAAATGTGTGCAATTGAGAATGCCTGTGAAGGCACTTTAAACTAGCAGTTTGAGTGTCAGCAACCAATGTCCTGGCACGCTGCAATTTTCACTCGCTCTCTCCCGTTCCCATTTCTTTCCTTTCCTAAAACTCTCCGTCATTCTCTCTCATGCACACACCAGCCAGTATGGGGAATTTATTTTTTTTTAAAGGGAAATTTGCTTGTCAATTTGTAGCACCATGTAAACAAGAAATCAAGAACCAGAACAAAGCACGAGCTACAGTATGAAAATTAAGAGCATTCATGTTTTAAAACTAATTGGAGAAAGATGATGTGAAAAAAAATAATGAGTAAAATGTAAATATGTTACGGTTACGGCTTTAAATCTTCGCAATAAAGAAAATAATAATAATCCACCCAAACACCACATTATACACTGTATCTAAATAAAAAAATTTTTTTTTTTTACTTATAGCACATCAATTTGCAAATTAGTGCATTTATTACCTCACTAAGTAAGTTCTTACTAATATATCCACAAAGTCAAAAACAGACGGACCTGTGATTAAATTTCTTGTGAATTAGGGTGAGTTTAAAAAAATATATAAAATAATAATAAAATAAAAAAAAGATTGACATTTACAAAACACTTCAATCACAGTGCAGTGAAGAAACTCTTAGCTGCAGGAACAAAATATGAACGCTGCAAACATTTTATAGTAGGTTGTACGTCCGTGAACGACCATCTCGGACCGAGTGCAGCTCACTGCAGCCGTTTTCTTGAACATTCAGTGAGTGAGAAAAAAAACAAAGAATAACTTGTTAGAAACTTGTGGAAGAGACTCATCTGTCCTTACAGGAACTCGGCTGGGTGTTATTGTCACATCCCCCGTACAGTCCTAACCTCGCTCCAAGACATTTCCACATATTTGGGCCATTAAAGGAGTTCCTGGGAGGCCAGGGTTTTAGACATAAATCCGATCATGGCTCTGCCGTGCTGGAAAAAAAAAAAAACTTTCTACCTTGATGGTATACAAGCACTAGTGAAACACTGATAAGTGCATTAGTGTAGCAGAGGATTATATAGAGAAATAAAGAGAGTTTTTACTCTCATGACTGTGTTTTGCACAATCAAAAGTCCCGGGTTGACCTGAACACCCCTTTGTACACCTGCTAGAAATATAGCTGCTTGGGCCAAAACATACAATAAACTTTAGTGCTATTTGATCGAATCTCATCAAAAATTCTCAATGCTAATTGATTCGACAGGCTATGTTTGATTCACAGCTCTAGATGATTGATTGGTGTTTCCAGAGTGTGTGATTGCATGAAAAAAAGACCCATGAATTGACTATGAATTTATGAACTTTAGTATTGAACCATAAATATTTAACAGGATATTTAAAACACAATAAAAAAAAATAAAACAAAGTTTAAAAAAAAAAAAAAAAAAAAAAAAAAAGAGAGAGAGACAGAGAGAGAGATTTTACTCTAGACTTAGAAGGCAACTGTATAGATTCAGATCTCTAAATGCGATAAGCTGGAGTTTGTCATCTGAGATCGTTTTTGGCGGACAAAAATATAATAAGATTTCAAGAGCTCATGACACGCAAAACACAATCATGATAATGCTGTAAACTCTGTAAATGCTGTTAACCGAAAAGAGGGGAGGTTAACTACACGCCACCTCTCAACCCACCAAGCCCAAGTCAGTTACGAGTTCATTATTAGCGGGTCAGTGAAATCGCATCGCATGAGGACGGGAAAATGGTAGACGTCCTGGGCGTCACCAGGACTCAAGTAAAGCGTCCCTTGGTCGGGCAATTATTGTTAAATAACTCAAAAATGAAAGGAAAAGTAAATGCACTAATGACACAGAACGAAAAAAAAAGTACAAAGAAAAAGGATGCGTTTATAGAAGTGAGGCTTTTAAACTGATTATTTCCTGCAGAGTAAAGGAAGAGTTACATCACTGCTCATTTACTGAACTAATTATGGAAAGAGTTAGAAGGAACATGTCTGTTAGAACAAACAACAGAGAGAGAGAGAGAGAGAGAGAGAGAGAGAGAGAGAGAGAGAGAGAGAGAGTGACTCTGGTTATTCGAACGGAAAATAAGAATGAAACCAGACTTCATACATGTAAGTGTTTAAAAATGATTTGTTTACCAAAAATGCAATAAATAGTTCTTCTTCACACACACACACCCTCACCTCAGTTACAAACACTTGCAAACGCTCCCTTCACTCGCGCACTCACACAAAAGTCACAAATATAAATAGATTTATGTACATGGAGAATAACAGGCATTGTTGGTTCAGGAACGGCATCTGGGGTAAAATCTGTGCCAAATTGTGAGCAGTTCAGATGGTCCGCTTGGGCGACCCTTCGACATACTAACAACTAACAACATTTCAAAGCAAATAATTACCATAGGGAGGTAAAGCAGTGTATTTATTTATGCTTCTATAAGAAACTAACTACAGAGGCCTTAAAACGCTGAAATCACATCGAGTCTCATTTTCTTAAGACTCAGTGCTGCATTAGTTTCCAAGTAGGATGGGCGGCGCGTCCAACTATGGTTTATTTTCAAAACACAATATTAGTATCCTATTTGTGTTATGTTACTTTCACTTCTACTTCAAGATCGTTTAAACTTACAGCCTTGCGAAGACACATCACTGTGCGCCGTTTTGCTCGTCACAATGCGGAAATACACTGATACAAAGAAACAAACAAAGATTTTGTATCTGTTGTTTGTGGTATACGACACTGATTTGACTCTCTCTTGGTATCAGAGAGTGTGGATTAGATCTCGCCGGCCTACGGAAAGACTAGCTAATGTAAGGACACACTAACTAGTATCATACATCCCCGTTTGTACCAATATATGTACACACACACACATATAAAACAAAAAAGAAAAACAGGGCATGCTAAATGCTACAGGAAATTACACCAAATCAGTGAAGTCGCTGCTATACATCAAACAATGACATTTGATCAGTTCTTAGTTGACAGCTGACTTCCTGTTGTCACTTATGTTACAGGAGCTATTTCCGGTCTTTAAAAAAAAGCATCCTAATCTCTGATTGTTATAAAGCACTGACACTGGGGACTCTTCCAAATGTCCTCCTAAAAAAAATTTATAAAAATTTTTTTTTTTAAAAAGACCTAGACTTTTGTTTGAGCTTCGATAGCACGGACCGATTTGTCTGGAGCAGCTACATTTCTTACAGGTTTGGATGTATTAAAATCTACTATAAATGTCAAATAAACACTGAAAGGCTGTAACGCGAGTGGTCGATTGTTTAAGTGTCACATTTCATACAAGGCGATAATCTTGATCGTGCAAATCTTCCAGTACTTTGCGAGGTTGCACAACAAACTCAAGGACGAAGAGGTGATAATCCTGCTAGTTTTTATTTTCAGAGAAAGCTGTGGGTTGTTTTTTTTTGTTTTTTTTAGGAAACAGTCAATACTAGATCATTTAATGTTTTTTTTTTTTATTGACCTAGATTATTTAACATGTGTGAATCGAATCCAAATTGAAAACCAGTCCAACGATTCGATGAACTGAATCGACCAACAAAAGAAATCGATTCAACTGCATGATCGATTAAATCCCACAGCCCTACCGATCACATACGACACGGAGCCGTGGTTTTTCCCCCAACAGAGCGACGTACGAGTCGAGATTTTCTCAACATAATGCAAACACACGGTTAAGCAACAAATCTAGACCGATTCCTTGTGCGATTCCTCTGACCAATCACGACGAAAGGGCGGTGTGATATTCTCTCATTTTCACCTGCTCATAAGTACTGCTTAAATAACTTATTACACAATCATTAAACTGTGCTTATCTTACCCAATCATATAGTTCTTCTTCTAGGAAGAAAAATAAAGCTTTAAAAAAATACGTATCATTAGTGTTTGAGACGGTTAGCGTGTGCTCCTAATTGTTAATGTGTAGTTTTACACCTCAATCAAATACTACACCCCACGCGCTCCAGAATATTTTCTGGCCAGGACTGGTTTGTTTTTGTTTTTTCATCAAAGTGAAACCAGATGAGTGACAACAATAGCTCTCGCTTCGCACCCACAAAGTACAGACTACACGAGAGATGAGCGACGTGTGGCCTGCTGGTGTGAACACAGGAGAACTTGTTACTATTTAAAAAAAAAAAAAAAAAGGGGGGCTCATATATTAACACCAGGGCACGAAGATAAACTCGCTATTTGTCTCACAGATGAAAATATTACAACTGTTATTCCATGTGGGATGGGAATTAATACGAACCATTAAATACTGACCAGATGCTAAACAAAACCATTGTTTTACATATTCTGTTCACGAGGTATGCAGGAATTAAACGGAGAGAGGTCGTGCAATTTCAACCATGTCTGGGAACGAATTTTTGCGCTGCCATCATGCCCTGATTCCCACACGTTTGATTAAAACTGATATTTCATGCTACACATGGATTTTTGATACTGTGGTATTTCACAGTGCTTAAATCACACTTAAGTTCTCTGAATTCCTAACATGAAGAAGAAGAAAAAAAGGAAAAGAAAAGAAAAAAAACACACACACACACACACACACACATTAGAAAGTGCACTGGCACCTCCTTTAGTCAGCTCGAGGCTGGACAGAGGGAATAATCCGAGCATGGAGCAGACACGCTCCATACATTTCCTGCTGAGAGAGCTGGCAATAACACACACACACACACAAACACACAGAGAGCACATGGCTAATCTGCATGTGTGAAGGTCACGGCTACTGATCCTCACCGAGCAGGGCCAGGAGAAGCACGGCGCTGTGGTAGGGGTAACTCAGGGAGCTGATGATTAAGCGAACACACCTCCAGAAGATTGTGAGTTTCAATCCTGAGACAAATCGAAATCTCTGCTTTACACACCGGACTGGATTTTGCATCGCTTATAAATTGTTTAATAAAATGAAGATAATGACAAAAATGACGACATAAAAAAAATGTAGACAGCAAAACTAACAAGTCTTTAAAATACTCAAAGTTTGATCGCATTCACATTAAGTAACGGATTACGATCAGAACGTTTAGACAGGCTTCGCATTTGAGAAACACTACACAAGGTCAAATGCTGAAGAAAATCAACCACGTAGATGTATTAATCAAAAAGCAAGTATGAATAAAATCCATAAATGAAAAGAGGAACTTGATTTAGTTTAGTTGCTCAGTAAACGTCATGGAGGTTTACACTAAAAGGTTATGAAGACTAAAACTTCCCCATATTTTACATACAGGAGTGAAGCACCTGGGCTTTAACAGATCATGCAGAATTGCAGAGATAGACAGACAGACAAATAAATAAACAGATATACAGACAGAAAGACACATACAGACAGGAATAGATAGACAAACAGACAAATAGAGATAGACACCTTAATAGACAGACATGTTGACGCTGACAGACAAACTGATATATAGATAGATTTTTGGTTTCAATATTTTGCACCATAACCAAATTCAGGCTACTTCACGAGTTTCGTGAAGTTTTTGTTCATTAAATGACTAAACATTTAGTTAGCTTAGCATCACATTTCTCGGCTAGCAATCACTGCTAATAGATGTAGTTTAGCTTTAGCATTAGCTCCTGAGCACTGGTTATCCTCAAGTTAACCTGGTTCCCTCACATTCAAACACAAGCAACTAAAAATAATTAACTGTCTACTTTAACCAGGCAGTAGATAAATATGTATAAAAACAAACCGCGTATATCATTTTACAAGACTATAAGTGTTGTACTAGAAATGTTAACAAAGCTTAGGACTGGCGAAAACAAACAAATAAATAACTAAATAAATAATTATTAAGTTTGACTACCAGAACCAGCAGTCACTGTGCTAGACTATTTCACCATTAACAAAAATAAATGAACAAAACGTGGTATTAAACAAGAACATTGTATCTTAAAGTCTTAAAGTTATGATGTACACAAACTAGAAATGGAAATGTGAAGCTATGGCCATCTTACGTGGTTAATTTTAGAGAGAATGAATGACGTTTCGCGGCTCTCGGTGCTAGCTCGGTTATCCTAGCATTACGCTAACAAGGCTAAGTCACCTTGGGGAGAAAGTTAGATTGTTTTATGTTGTTTCTGTTAACAAATAAAGACGTGGAAATTATAATTATTACCATGAAGAATTCGAAAAATATAAATATATATGGTTTTCTGTTATTTATTCACAAGAGCAGAACGTTGCTGTATTCGCCCTTCCTTTAAAGGAAAAAAAAAAAACAGGCTAAGTGCTAGCTTAGCATTTTCGCTCCTGTTAGCGGGTTAGCTAACTAGCAAGTTAGCGATCAAGGTAGCAACAACGTTACGCTGCAAAAAAAACAAAAGTAATAATAATAATACAGACAGATCAAGTGGGGGGAAAAAACACTTATTAAACCTGGGGTCTGTTGCTTCCTCCTTGGGTGGTATTTCCAGGGCTCATGGCCGGGTGGGTTCTCTGCTGTGCTGGCCAGCCGTGGCTTGCGGAGCCGTAGGGAGAGCTCATGTCTTTGCCGAGCCCCATGCTCGCCTGCTGCTGAGCCGTGGAGGGATTATTATTGTAATCTTGATAGCCGCTGCTGTAACCGCGCATCATCGGGCTGGGAGAGGTGAGGAGCTGGTTTAAAGTCGGCGTGGCGCCGGATGGGTGCTGGTTCTGGTTCTGCTGCTGGTTCTGGCCTGGAGGAAACCTCTGAAAGCCGCCGACGTTTGCAGAAGGAGAAGCCATCGCAGCTTTACCGTGAGCAGCAGCAGCGGCAGCGGCGGCTGCGGCGGCGGCTGTAGCCGAGTTGCTGCCCGGGCCCATGGCGCTTCCTTGCCGCGAAGGGCTCATCATCCCATATCCAGCCCCACCGTAACCGGCTCGGTAGTTCGGATAGTGGTTATATGGGTTATTATGGTACTCCTCGTGCGAGTTTTGCATTTGATCCATGGTGTTCCGTGCCGAACGCGTTACAGCACCAGGGCTTTGTTGTCCGCCATGTTGATCAAAGCAAGGCCCTCCTCTTCTTCCATCCCCATAATAATGATTAAACTCAAAACCCGAGCCGTTCCCACTCCGAGACGACTCGCTGCTGCTGCTGCTGCCGTCGTCGTCGTCGTCCTTCTCCTTCTTCTTCTTCCTGCTGCTGTTGTCGTCGTTACGCGTCGGTCCGATTTCAGACGAGTCGTACCTGCTGCCCATCCGAGAGATCCTCTTCACGTCACTTTTATTCAACAATCCATCTCATTTCTCCATTTGCTCAGCTCAAACACCCTCCTTCAAAAAAGAAAAAAACAAACAAACAAACCAAGCACCCAGTTTCCACCAGCCTGGTGGTTCCTGAGGTCTCCAGACGCACAGAGAGATGCTTACTGGTGTTGTTTTGGCTCTCTCCGTGATGCTGATGCTGATGCTGCTGGCTTTGACTCGAGCCTTGCTGCTGTGGAGGTGTGTGTGATGATGATGATGATGGTGCTGGTGCTGGTGGGGAAAAGGAGGATGATTTTGACATCTTTTAGATTTTTCCACTTTTGGAGACCTCGCTTTAGAAAGTCGCACACTCGGATTAGATGGCGAAGATGATCGAGCCGTTTCTAAGACAGGATTTTCACTGTCATCTTTAAAGCCCACGGTTAGAAAAAATCAGGGGTTCCTGCGTAGTCTGTGGATTTGGGTTTTCAACTCGAATAAAGGTGTTATTTCAACCCAAGGGTTTTTAAAGATCCGGTGCCCTTCACAGGCAACATGGTGGCTCAGTGGTTAGCGGCGTTTCCACTTTGCACCTCCAGGGTCGAGGTTCCGATTCCCAACTCGGGTCTCTGTGTGTCCTCTCTTCGTCACCTTTTATTCAATAATTTCTCTTTTTCCCGATTTGTTCAACCCAAAACACCAGCCTGGGGTTTCCAAACTTTGGGGTTTCCGAAGTCTCCAGACACACATTATTGTTCGTCCAACATTTTTCACTTTAGGATTCACGACCAGACCTCACCATTAGGAGATGAAGATGAGAAACCTAATAAAAAGCGTTTCTCAGACAGGATTTCATTGGAGTCTTTAAATCCCATTATTAAATAATCAGGGGTTCCTGCATATTCTGTGGATCTGGGTTTTTGTTATTTTAACCCAAAGGTTTTTAAAGATCCATCGCCCTTCACAGGTGGCACGCTTGCTTAGCGGTTAGCTCTGTCAGCTCACACCTCTAGGGTTGAGGGGTTTGATCCCCCCCCCTCGTCACCTTTTATTCAATAATTTCTCATTTCTCGATTTTCCTCAACCCAAAAACACCCAGTTGCCACCAGCCTGGTGGTTTCCGAGGTCTCCAGACGCACAGAGAGATGCTTGTCGGTGTTGTTTTGGCTCTCTCCATAATGCTGCTGCTGGCTTTGACTTGAGCCTTGTTGCTGTGGAGGTGTGTGAGGGCAAGGAGGGGGATCTTGACATCTTCCAACATTTTTCACTTTAGGATTCACGACCAGACATCGCTTTAGAAGGTCGAACATTCGGATTAGATGATAAAGATTATAAATCTAATAAAAAGGGTTTCTAAAACATTTGAAAATCAGGGGTTCCTTTATAATCTGTGGATGTGTTATTTTAACCCAAGGGTTTTTAAAGGTCCAGTGCCCTTCACAGGCGGCACTCTGGCTTAGTGGTTAGCACTGTCGCCTTGCATCTCTAGGGTTGAGGGTTTGATTTCCGCCTCGGGTCTGTGTGCGTGTTCTTCCTGTGCTTGGCGGGTTTCCTCCGGGTACTCCGGTTTCCTCCCACAGTCCAAAGACATGCAGTTCAGGCTTGGGAATGACAATCGGGCATCGAGCTGGCAACCCGACGGATATATCGCCAGGGTGGGGAGTATCGTGGACAGACCAAAATACCAAAAAAATCTATAAAATAGAGATACACACCAATAAAAGGCGTTTAGATTTAATGCTTTCTTTCCTAAAACAATAGACGTTTGGCAGAAATTATGGCGCACACACACAAAAAAAAAACATCTGGTCTTTTAAACCTTAATAAAGTGCCACATGTTCGTATTCTTTCATGTCTAACCCTTGTAAGCTTTAACATCTTCACCATGCATCTACATAAACAAAAATCACAAGAATCAAAACACAATCAAACTGCTCTGCAGCGTGTGTGCGCACCGAACTGTGCCATCATCTGTTCTGTTTTATAATCACAGTGTTCTACTCTCCTGCAAAGATTAACTCCAACCCACATCCATCATACCTGATTCAGCTAATTAAACTGCTATGAAGACACTAATTAGCTAGATGAGGCGCGTTAGAATGGGCTGGATGGAAACGCCGCAGGTTACTCTGCTAAAGCACGGGAGTTGCTGCGATTGTTGCGTTATTTTCGTCAAGACAAGATGGTTGAATCTCGTGCTCATGGGGGTCACGCAGGATCTGACAGAAATACACAGAACTGATCATGAGTACTAGTTTTACAGTGTACGCTCGATAGAATCACTCAATGCACCGAAACCTGCAGCCAGGTCCGTATGAGCTTCATTTGCAGTGTCTGTTTAACTGCGAGGGAAAACCGGTTTCACAACAGCCTTGAACATTACCATGTTCGGGCTTGTGTAGTATCGTCAACAACAGAGTTCTCGACTAAAGGCTGCCTCCTAGTGGAAAAGGATATGAACCTCATAAACAGCTTTCAGGTTCCTAATCCCGGTCCTGAAGTGACCCTCGTCCTGAAGAAACTGGCTGTTCATTAGCGGACTGCTCGGGGTTGGTAGTAATTAGGGCGAGGAAACATCATTACAGCAGGGAACATTCACATGTTCAGGTGTTACTCCAGGAGTGAGCTTTATTGAGGAGTTAACATCTGGGGGAATAATCTGCTCTGCACCGTGTCATGTGCCAGGGCTGGAGTCTGGATCCACTAAGACACTGACATGGACATGGACATGGACGCTGTCCATGATAAAGCTCTTACTACAGATAAATGAATGAATAAAGAACATGCTTCCATTTAGAG
Source organism: Clarias pachynema (assembly GCA_030014365.1). Classification (NCBI taxonomy): domain Eukaryota; kingdom Metazoa; phylum Chordata; class Actinopteri; order Siluriformes; family Clariidae; genus Clarias; species Clarias pachynema. Next base: position 15,968,156 of record JAQMYL010000020.1, read on the forward strand.
ATTGTTATACAATGATTGGGATCATCAAACAAGTCAAAGTCAGACCAGCCTAGTCAAAATCCGGACTTAATTAATCCGATTGAAATCCTTAAACAGGCTGTTCATGCTTGAAAACCCTCCAATGTGGCTGAACAGTTCTGAAAAGAAGAGTGGGCCAAAATTCCTCCACAGTGAAGTGAAAGACTCTTTACCCATCATCACAAATACCTGATTGGAGTTGCAACAAAAAGTTATGTTAAGGAGCAATTACTTTTTTTTTCTTTTCTTTTCTTTTTTTTTTTACATAGGGCCAGATAGATTTGATAACTTTATATATTTATATATATATATATATACACTACCGTTCAAAAGTTTTAGAACACTTTCTAACTCCATGATGGTTCCTGATTTTTAT
>JAQMYL010000020.1:15983703-16006078 GCA_030014365.1 Clarias pachynema
CGGTTGGGTTATTTTGTTTTCATTTTGTTATTTTGTTTTTTTAAATTTGTTATTGTTTTCGGTTGGGTTATTTTGTTATGCACTTCTTGGCCACCGAATGAAATAAATAAAATGAACTAAAATTAAGTTAATTACATTGCCATATACAGTACATGTTGTACTGAAAAAAGTCACTCTATAATGCACAATCCTGAGCCTTATATATATTTATAAAAAAAAAAAAGTCTAAATGTCTAAACAAAAGAAAATGTCTAAAATGCTTTGAGCTTTAAGGGCCATCACTGCATCGCTTTTAGTTTTTTAACTTAAAAAATTTTTTTTTTTAAGATGTCCGCCAGGTGACCTTTCAAAATTCACCCAGACGTTCTCGTATATAAATTATTGTACATTTCACCTTGGAGAAAGAATCATCATATAATACGCACATCTTGGCCAATCAGTGGCAAGCAATTATCTCTCTAAAAGTACATTTGTGTAGGTGCGACTTTTCTAGTCCTTACTCTTACTGTATGGCGGTTACGTTCTAAAAATACTGGATTTCTCTTTGTAAACCATGTGACCTGTGGCGGGGAATGTTTTGCCAAACCTATTAAATGGCTCAGATGTGGCCGAAGGCTGTCGTTACTCTACGGTCCACGAGGGAGAGAACACAGCGCAGCAATGTCGGTGCCCCTCAGAACAGCTTCTGCTGCATTTCCTGCACCAATGACAGGCGGTCACACACGCTAAAAATGATTGGGTGCAAGACCCCATTACCCCCGCAGCAAGTGTGTGTGTGTGTGTGGGTGGGTGGGTGTGTGTGGAGGAGGAGGTGAGCTTGATTTTGTGTGTGTGTGTGTGTGTGTGTGTGTGTTTGTGTGTGCGTGTGTACACACTCATACACACACATACAAACTCGCATCTGTGCTCACGTGCAATAAATGAGCAGTGTGCGCCCATCCGGAGCGAAGCTAATGGGAAAGCAAAAAGCTTCATTACCTCAGATGATGTGCGCTTCAATATGTTTCAGCTCCGCCAGACTCAATGGAAAACACGCACAGGACATTGTAGCATCTCTACGCTGGTGTTTAGACTTTTGTTCTGCCATACACACATACACACACACCTCGTGTAACATGCTTTGTATTTTCCCCACATTTGCTAAGCGATGATACCAGGCACACAGACAGCACTTGAATTAAAGCTTAATGTCATTTCATGTTTTTTTTAATTTGCTCACATGCAGACTTGAGTTCAAAGCTTTGGCGTGTAGCGGCGTTTATCTCTAGCGACAGCGGCGGCGTGTGTTTCACCTGAGGATGCACAGTTGTTGGTAATGTTCTGAAAGCGCTCCAGGACCAGAGTACACGAAAGAACCCGACGAAAGGGGGGAGAAAATTGCAGGCAGCGTCATCGCTCCTCCCTCCTTCCTTTTTCTCATCGCTTATGACAGCCGAGTGTAAATCCTGAGCTTCGTTCCCTGAGATTCCGCTTCTGGATTTTAGACGTAGTCCTGCAGGCTGTAGAGGGCCTTGGTGTCCTGAGGTCGCTTGCGAGACGGGGAGTGGTACTGCTGCTGATGTTCCAGCTGGAGTTTCTCCTGCGCCGCTTTCTCTTTGTACTCCGGTGGCTCCGGTGGCTCCGTCTGGCTCTGTTGTTCTCTACGCTCCTTTTTCTGCTGCTCCTGGCTTATTAACTTGTCAGGGTTGGATAACCCGCAATTTGTGGCCCCGTCCCTTTTCCTGGGACACGACAGACAAAAAATGACGCCTCCGGCTAAGAGGAAGCCGGCCGATACGAACGCGACGTACACGGCTCCCCCCGGCTCGTACTTTCCACTCTGGGGTACTTTGGAGTCCATGAACGTTGTGATGACCTCATTGGTGAACCAGGACGCGGGCACGATGCACAGGAAACCTGCAAGGACAAAGCACGTTCCCGCAGCAATCGCAGTTTGTACCTTGGAGCTCTGACTGCCCCCCCAGTGAGTGCATTTAAGCCCCAGGGCTGCCAGCCAGAGTCCGAGCGTCGCCAGCAGGCAGGAGAGGACCATGGTGGTGCGGGCAGTCTGGAGGTAAGCAGGCAGCGCCAGTACAGAGTACTTGAGCGTGCAGCTGAAGATGCCCGTGCTGTACCAGGTGCAGTCCATCCAGAGGCCCTGCATCTGCGAGATGGCCGTCATGATGTTGGAGCCCATGCTGACGCTCACCTTCCAGTTGGGTAGCAGCGTGGCCATGGTGGCACCCAGAACCCCAAGCAGTGCCAGAATGAAGGCGAAGATCTGCATAGTGGACGAAGGCATGATGTCACTGGCGTCCTTCCCCTTTTTCTTTCTTTCACCTTGTAGCGACGGCGGCCCCCCGTCTGCGCTCTGCGTCTCCCTATCACCACTGCTCAGGCTAGATAATTTCCTCAGCACGGGCTCCGGCGGGCTGCGATAAAGAGCGAAATGAGAATTGAACTGAGCAAGCAAGCGTGACGTCCTGACAGATGAGGCGCATGGGGCTGGTGCCTGAGATGAGACACTGGACTTTTTTCCTGCTCTCGTTCCCTCCCTCCTTCGCTTTCGCTTTTTAGGACATTAACCGGCTGCGTTTAACTTGCAGCATGGAAGTGACGTTGTGATTTTGGAAAGGCTAATTATTCTTTCTGCTTGTTCAACTGCGGAGTAGCCCCTTTGGCGATGTTCGCTCGACGGGCAACGATAATCTTCAAAAAAACACACACACACACAAAAAAAAAAAAACAGGTAAAATACGTGCATAGAAAAAAAAAAACGAGTCTACTATTTGGACAAGCATGCCCGTTTTGTGAGAGTTAATTGATTTTGCTCTTATCTCTGCCAGCCAGCATGAGGAAAGCAAAATAGCCTACTGCCTTTGTTCATTTCGCTATTGCGATTGGTGTAATTTATAGATAAGGACGTGCAACGCTGATAAAGCGAACCACGCATCAGTCATGTATGTCAGTTATGCCATATAACCTACAATCCTAATGCTTACCCTCCTGATGGCGTTCGTAATGCAGTGTAGGTGCATCATGGCATCTCAGAAGGATTTAACCTTAAAAGACAGAAAGAAACAAAAACAAAAAACAAAGACAAAATGTCAGGGTAGAACCTTATTTTGTTATGTTAATGTAATAAATTGCTCTGTTCATGAATGAATGAATGAATAAATAAATATATAAATCCTCCAGCTTTGTCGAGGTAGATCTCGATGCGGGACTGTCTGCAATCTAATAGTGCTCTCACCATGACCAGTGAACAAACGCTTCCTCAGCTGAAGGTCATTCAGTCGCTCATGCGAAGACAACGTGCCGTATTTATTGTCTCACAACAACAACAAAATAATTGCCGAATTAACTTGAAATAAAGCAGGACTCTTTTCAACCTTCCTAAAGTTCCTCTTTGTTTCTCAAGATGTGGAAGACATTTTACACAGAGACAAGAACGAAATGCTTTGGTGGGAAAATTGTGATTGTATACACTGCGATTAAAGTAATCCACAGTAAACATCCATATCGCTAATTACTGCAGTCGGCGTAGACCTCCCACATGGCCACCTGCATCGAGCGAGACACACGAGCGGAGGACATAAGTGCACAAAATTACTGTCTTTCGGTCACCCCACCTCTTCTCCCCAAAACCTCACGCAGGATAATAACACCATTTAGACCCCTCCTGTCTTCTGTCAAATCTAAAAAAAAAGCTAAGCTTTAACCTTTTGAAGTCCTTAAAATTTTATTTTTGTTGTTTATCTATTTCTTCTTTTATCCATAAATGTAGCAAATTATATATTTTTCCCATCCATATCCATTTTTGAATCCATTTCCTCTAGTTTTAAATCTGATCCATGACTTTGGCAGATCTTTGAGCTGCGTGGTTCTGTGTGGCTATATTTATTTATTTATATTTATTTATATTTATTTATAATACTCTTAATTAATCAAGCAATGATTTACTATTTATTTTTTATATTATTTATCATAATTCTTTAATTATCCTTCTGTTACAGAAAGATTTAGAACTTCAGGTTTTTACAAAACCGTGAAGTGATTTAGATATGTAAACACTGAGTGTTCAACAGAACAGCAATTGATTCAGAATAACAAATATTTTAATTTTGGGACTTGGCCCAATCATTATGACATCACCCCATGATGTCATAGTTAAATTTTTTTCCAGAATCCGTGCCTTTACCATGCTCAAAAAGTCATTAAACACACCGGCTGGAATCTGCTGCTATTAGGACGCCTGAGCAGCTGGGCCTCAGGCGTGGTACAGGGCCTTCACTCAAGATTCTGTGTGAAGAATACCTTATGTATAAGAATACCTTATACACACTTGCACATATACATGTAAACCCTGTACACATTTAGATCTCATTGAGCCAAGCATCTTGTGTGACATCGAATTAACTAACATCACACTGTGTGACATCATTGGGCCTTTTTAGAGTTCTTAACATGCTCAAAAACCCAATGGCACAGGTGCTTGGGCCCGATCAACATTACTTTGCAATTATTATTATTATTATTATTATTATTATTGTATCAATTTCTTCTTAAATCAATCTGATTTCATGGACATAGGATCTTTGACCACTTTAAAATCTATTGAAAAGCATATCTAGATATTAAGTTAAAGCATTTCTTTATGTTCTTTCACTTAAGCTGGTGCTGATAAAATAATTTATAATGACAAAAATAATATTAAAGCAGAAACAAGTACAAAATAAAAGCGCTTTTGCTAATCTCTGACATTTGCAGCCATTTCTTCTAGTGCCATTTGGTGGGATTTTAAATAAATCTATACACACACGCGCACAAACACACACACACACACACACACACACACACACACACACAAGGTTCTGTAGGTTCTCATGTAGCTTTAATATTTTACTGATATTATGTCTATTTTATTCAAATAAATTAAGTTTGTAAAGTGAAGTTTGTAATAAATTAAATGCTGTAAGTTTGTTAAGTTTCTTAGTTCTATTTATTAGTTTAACCTAAATATATCAATTTGTACTATTATTTATCCCTAGCGATCCTGACGCCTGCGTGCTAACATTACCTGCAAATGGAGTGTGCGGTCAACTTGCTGTCAGTCCACAAACTGCTCCAATGTCTCGACAGTCCCTACTTCTGCCTGTCAGTTTGCGCTGCCTCCTATTGTTACTAATGATAAAGAACGTCTGTGACACGCCACAGTATGACATTATAGTTGATGATGACACTGCATATTACTAGAATGGTTTTTGACCGTCTGTGACACGCTTACAGGGTGACATTACAATTAGATGTTACTTGTTAATGGTGGATGGATGATGGACAGCTTTATGTGCTGCCCGGTACATCGGGTAATGGTAATACATCCGCCGTTTCTGTTACAGATCCAAAAATCATCAACCTAGAGCCATAGCTGCCTATTAATGTATTCTTGTGGAAATAGTTCCCCTTGAAGGTCGCTTGAGCACACAACTTTGGTTTTATCTTTGGTTTTATCCAAACTTCCATCTAGAAGCTTTTTATAATGAAACTTGCACATGCATTAATGCATTAATATTGACAGCCCTTAACAGCACATTAACATGTTTGCATGTGATTAATCTAAAAATTTTAATGCATTACTATTTTCTTTACGTAAAAATTAATCACATGACCATAAGTCCATAATTAGAGACTACAGCTTGGTACAGGTTTTACGCCAGATGCCCTTCCTGATGCAACCGTCCCATTTTATCTGAGCTCGGGTCCAGCACAATGTCCAGTGGCTGGGATTTGGGCATCAGGTGGGAATCGATCAAACTGGGGCCGACCGCATGGCAGGCGAGAAACCTACCAATGAGACACCATTTATGAATATACTCAAAAATACGTGAAGCATCATGTGTAGGTTTTAAAGACAGTCTCATCTGTAGCATACCTGAAAAAAAAATCAGTAAAACCTTGAACTAAGTTTTTACAGATAACTCTGTTCGGCTGTCTTAATGTTATTATTTATTTCTCCTGCTAGACTTTACCGTCGCACTTACAGCATTCTTTACGAGCCACTTCAGCAAAGGTCATGACAATATTTAATCAGTAAATATTCTGTACAGAAGGAAAAGGAATACCACAAGCTGACCTTGACCTTGCAAAAAATAACACACAGTGGGAACAGAGCTTTAAAACTGTGTTTTTACTGTAGTTAGTTTTTCAGTTTAGTTTTTTATCAGTTGTACAAACTGACTTTTGATTGAAAGGTTTTTCATTTCTACTCAGATATGCCCATCTAAAACCAGTGGCAAAGGTTGGCTGAGGCTTGGGTTGGTGTTGTTTATTCCATGTGAAGCCTTGGATTGGGTCTGGAGTGTGGGAATGAGAGATGGGAAACTGTGTATTTCTCATGGTGCTCTTTATTACCCAGCACTGATTCTAGCTTTTGCTTTCCCTTACATACTGTTTCTCTAATCCTGCCTTATTGTTACATAATCTCTACAAAGCCAGAAATTGTGTGCAACGAATCAGACAATTTTTATTATTATTATTTCTCCTGGTTATTCAGGGCAGTATTATTGCATTTTATATGTCTAAAAGTCTATAAGAATTGAAGAACACCCTGAGCGTATGATTATATGTCTCATAATAATGAAAATCAGATCTGATTAATTATGTATTGACTATGGTTTCTTTCTTTATTAAGGCTGCTAAAGCTTAAATAAAATACTATGACTCTAATTATAGCCTCTGATAGTCCACAGGTTATTAATTACACAATGCTATAAAAAAAAGTTTACTGTTCACTCTTTAGTTCTAAGAGACAGTGCATATTAATTACATTTCTGAAAATATGCCAGAGTTATAATCGCCAATATAATAATTGTCTTATGTAGTCCCAAGAAATGTATATTAAAACAATGATAATGCAAATATACACTACATTATCTCATACAACTAAAGTAATAGAGATAGTACTGATATTTTTTGGTATTTTATTCTGTTCATGTGCCAGCCGGCCCATTGGGCGACTGATAAACGCAGCCCTGGAGATATATTTCTATAGCAGTTACTTAAAGGGTCAGGTTGCCAGCTTGATGCTGATTATCATTCACACACTACATTTGTGAAAGCCAATTAGGAGTACCTGGGGGAGACCCAACAAGCATGTTGGGAACAAGTACACTCCATGCACACAGACCTTTATTAGGTCCTAAGCACTATGACATCAGCCCTATTAGTCCTATTACATCATAGTGTGTGAGGGCCCCCCATGTTCCTCTAAGGATTATGATTTTTTTTTTAAGCGTTTCGGGCTTTTTGGGGGTCACAACATACTCAAAATGTTGTGAAAATCGACAATCCGGTTGAAATCTGCTGCCATTAGGATGCCTGAGAGTCTGGGCCCTGGGCGTGGCACGGGATTTTGCTGCATACTGTAACTCATACACACTTGCACATACTGTGTATGAGCTACGCGAAACCCGGTACACATTTACTGTATATCTCACTGAGATAAACAACTTTTGCTGTGCATATCATAGTCTCTACTCAACAGGAAGTCAGTTATTTTGAAAAACGCACCCAATGGAGTTTTATGTACTCCTCCTAGGGGCTTTATACCATCGCCACCAAAGCAGGTCTATGTGATCTCAAGACACTGATGATGAATTTTGATATCTTAAACTGTTCAGACATGTTGGTGTCCTAAACCTATGCCAAAAAGGGGCTAACAACTTCCTCAGACATCACATTGAGTGACATCACATTGAGTGACATCATAGCCTGTTGAAAGGCTTTTTGAACATAAAATATTCTAATATCATGTCATAATGGTATTGGTACGTCCCCTTCAAATGCATGTGCTTCTGTGCCCACTGTCTTTCTACTGCTCCCAGGTGTCGGATGGCACAGGTGCTTGGGCCCGATCATTGTTGCTTACAGCTATATTTATACTCTAATTACACATCATGGATTACCCAGAGTTAGTATCTACACCAACTCTATTAAGCCAATTAAGCTCTATTAAGATGATAAGTAAAAGACTTAATGCAACAAACATGCATTTATTTAACCGCTACTTAATAATATGTACCAGCTAACTATTAATTAACAATGAATCAATCTACTAATTAGTAATAACTAAGTACTGTAATAATGTAACCGTATCTGTAATTATTCATTCAAGCATAATGCAATACAGCATACAATGAATCAATCTACATACAGCATAATTTATTATTTCTGGTACTTTAGAGTAACATAATGTTATGTCTGTACTACTTTATAGATATTTAGAAATTTAAAAGCATACATGCATGTACTTTTAGGAAGAAAAGACTAAGAACGAGGGGTGTAAGCAGTACACAAAATCACTGTTCGGTATGTGTCTTGAATATTAGCTACTGTAAGTTATTGACCTACTGTAGCTACAGAAAGTTAGGTAGTCATGTTTTCTCCAGAAACATTAGCAAGCTATGTTAGCTTTCTGCATTAGACTACGAGATGTTTAATTCAGGTGAATTCAATAAAGCAAGTAAAATAATTAATTGTTCATTGTTGTATTGAGGCTGAACGCAAGACATTAGCTCCTGCATTTGTTAGCTAATTTAATGAGACAGCTAATTTTCCTAGTCATGTCTCGCTATAAACATTATGCTAGCCTGTTATTCTATTATTTGTGTCCAGTTAAACAGCTTAGTCAACCCTCTCGGAAAAAAAGTGTTTTTGTTTTGTTTTGGTCAGAATAAAAGTAACAAAAGTCATAAAGTTTGTACTGTACATGTATTAGCTGAGATAGCAACCTGCTTGATTAGCTAGTCAGTTCTTGTTAAAACCATTAGCTAGCTCCATTAGCCTACTTATTTAGTTTATGTAAGGTCAGTTAATCATACAAGACAGCTCATATTGAACATTGAAATGACAAAATAGACTAAACTGATATTAGTAAATGATTGTTTGTTTATTAAGATTATGTTGATGAAATGCTAGATAATAATGTTTGTTTTCAAACATATATTAAATAAATGTTTCATGCACTTTTCATATAAACCTAACAGTGTGATATGAAGTGTATAACCTTATATTGGATTTGGACTGCTTTTTGAAGCCAGGAAATGCCCTTTGCTTATTAAATCAAAAAGTGATATTTTAGCAACTGAAAAAATGTATCTGCAATCTGGTCAGATTTATAAACAAAAAATACTTAAGATTAAACAAGCCAAATGTAAGATTATTAAGCGTATTTTACAGCCCAAAAAATTTTCTGTACTGTAAATTTTTTCTCATTATATTTTAATTTCATATTTTATATTCCCTATTTGAATATTTTCTTTTCATGCTCCTTTTTTTATATATATATTTTTTTTATCAAATTCTTTATTTTAAATACTCTACTTTTTCTTGCTTTTTTTTTATTTTATTTTTTTTAAACATTTCACTGCATGTCATACTGTGCATGGCTGTGTATGTGACAAATAAAATTTTAATTTATTTCTAGACAAACCCCCCCCCCCCCCCCTTTTTAAACATAAATGTCGTGCTCCATAACAGATAATTTAGCAAGAAACCAATGTTTAAACCTAGCAAACTTATCTTCTAATAGACCAAATGTACATCTAAAAAGTAGCAACGATTGTTTAGAAAAGACTTAATAATCTCCTTTTTGCCTTGTTTGAATCTTATATTAAAGAATCTCAGATCAATTTTATTATTCAGGTTTTCAAGATATTTTCACTTACTGAGATATCACACTTTGCAATGTTAAATGTGTCCAAAAACGTCGGGGTCAATGGAACAGAAGGGGGAGGAAATTTCGTCATTGTTTTTAGTACAGATACAGCTTACAGGTTATGGACAAACAGAAAGATCTTGACATTACAAACAATGATAAATTTGCTTTAAAAAAAATCAGGTATGAGCGAAGGGTACTACCTAACTAGACGTCGAATATATAATATTATATATTATATATAAAATCTTTTTAACTCAAAACATGGGTATAGTCCTGAAAACCGATTAGCTGTCTGATTTGTACTTAGATTTCCGACACATTGACATTAAGGAAACATGACCACCATGAGAATATGAAACTACTTTATCTTTACTTTGTAACTTTGTAACCTCAACATATTCGTGCATGTTGTGTAAGAAGTCAGTTTAACAAAAGGTGGGAAAAATAATTTTAAAAAAGTCGAAAAACTTTATATTCTAGCTAAGTGTCATTAACTCATGCTTTAATGTTAATTTGATTTGTTGACAAACTACATGCCATAATAAATAAAAATCACATACGTCTATTCAGCTCAGTTTGTATTCGGATTAAGGCCGTTGAATGTCCATGATGCTCATTGGAATGAAATCCTTGTATGCAGCTTTTATTTATCTTTTTTCACTTTTGGAGATCAGATCTTTCAAACCAAACAGATCCATATTTCTATTCGAGGATGTCAGTGCTTTTCAGTACCATACATAGTCAAAAAATGTGAAAATTCCAGGATGTGAACTGTTTTCCCAGGCTGCAACAAATACTGTAACTCATGTATACTTTTGCACATAATCAGAATTGCACAGATGATAACTATACTAATGAATTACATCAAACACTTTATTAGGCAAAAGAAAGAGTAGCGTAAGTGTACAAACCTGGTTGCAATAGTCCAGTTTCCGGAGGAGGTCTCCTGACAGTGTGTCCATCAGTGAGGTGTGTGAGAAGTCTTACACTTCCATGCACATGTGAAGTCAGAAAGACTGTGTCCAAAGAGTGTTAGGAAAGAGAAGAAAAATCAGAAAATCAGTCGCTCTCCAGGCTCCAGCATGCCGAGATGTGTGTGTGTGTGTGTGTGTGTGTGTGTGTCCCAAGGAAGAGACCAGAGTACAGAGTTGATCTTTATTTCTCCCTCTTTCTTACACACTCATTAGTGTTCAGAGCACCTCTTCTCGGGGACAGAAGGGTGTGTGTGTGTGTGTGTGTGTGTGTCAGGGCTGGAGCCTCACGCACTGTTCGCTCGTGAGTGAAATGGGCCGGACTTACACTCCTCCACAAAGGTGTTACTGTGGCAACGCTGGCTTCCCACATCACATTCACACATCACATTCAGTGTTTCGTTCCTTCTTGAATCTCTCCAGTGAAATCTCCATGCTCATGTCCAAATCAGCTTTAAAATAACACATCTGAGTACTTCCCTCAGCAATCCAGAGCAGGAAGGTGAGAGTGGGAGAACGCAAGCGGAGGATTTCGTTAGCTTCCCCGAGAGGTGGATAGTTCCAGCGGATAGCAATCACTCCCTCCCTCCTGCAATTTGAAAAGGTGACCAAGATTATGTGGCATGCAGAGGTGGAACGAACGCTCCTCCTCCTCCCACACACTCATGATTATCATCACCCACTTAAGGCCCGAAACAAAGCGAGCGCCTGAGAAAAGAGCTGTCATTATGACTCATTTGAGTTCTATTCTTTCTCTCTATAAGCTACACAAGCGGCACGAACTAGCGTGCTTCAATCTATTTTCACCACTTTTGTAAAGAATATGCACAACACTGTTCTAGGAAATCATTAACATTGTACACAATGTTTAAAGATTTCCCACTGAATGCATTCTGCATTTATTTAAAATCTGAATCGAAGGTCAGAATCGTAAACAGGAATCATGTCGTGATGAGTCAGGCAGAAATTTTAACAATGCAAAGGTGATGTTGTTGGTCTTTCGGCTGCAAGGGGTCGCCACAGCGGAATATCCAGTCCACACAACAACTTGGCACAGGTTTTACGCCGGATGCCCTTCCAGACGCAACCCTCCCATTTATCCGGGTTTGGGACCGGAACTGCGTCCAGTGGCTGGGGGATTTGGGCACTGGCTGGGAATCGAACCAGTGCCCCGCAAAGTTGATCAAACCCACAAATGAGTTTAGTAATGGTTAGGCTTAGTGGTTAGCACTGTCGCCTTGCACCTCCAGGGTCCAGGTTTGATTCCCCCCTCTGCCTCTGTGTGTACCGTATGGAGTTTGCATGTTCTTCCCATGCTTGGTGGGTTTCCTCTGGGTTCTCTGGTTTCCTCCCACAGTCCAAAGACATGCAGATTATACTAATTGGTGTTCAGGATAAATGTTTGTAGGTCGGATTTGTTCGTAAGTTCGACAAAGCGAGTCTTATACGCCACGAATATGAAATGTATACAATACCAATCCACTTAACTCCCAATCTGTCCCTTTTCCCCACACTGCCATCATGTGGCCAAAATCAGTAATAGAGCCTACGGAAATTAATCTCACAGTGAAATGTTGTCTCTGTGCATTTAAATCATGAGGGGAATTATTGTGTAAGATGACTTTCGCACACACACACACACACACACACACACACACACACACTCGCACACAGATGCTGACTTTACTTAAACTACAAACACGCACACACATACAATATACCAGACTTTAAACTTTTTATACATTAGCTTACACACTGAAAATATTGTATATGTTTATATAATTATAATTTTACATTTACTTCACTTTTGATTTAAGATGGATTGGTTTAGGACAAATTCAAATAAAAAAAGGGAAGTACAAGAAAACTTTTATTAAATATTACAACATAAGCTTATTATTATCATTATCTTTTTTTTTTTTTTTTACAAAAAGAGCTGCTCTGGTATTGAATATATCATAATTTACAAATAAATTACAGACTACAAAAGACATTTCCAGAGGTACATTAAATACAGTAAATTCATATAAAGCACAAACACATTACATAATGCAATCAATTTAACTTAAGAAAATATTTAGTTAAAAAAAACTTTTCTTGTTTAAGTTTGTAAAAAAACAACAACAAAAAAAACAAAAACAAAATCAAGCTCTTCTTGTACTAAACCGAGAAAAGCTTTTGTCAAAAAGTACAAATATAAAAAACAACAACATCCACAATCAGTGTGGTCCAAGTAACGTGTGGTCCAAGTATCAGAGCGTTAACGAGAGAAGGCCACGTGTGATTGCAGTGTTCAGGACCAAAGGCAGCAAGTTCACACAGAGTCACTCATTCAAGCGTCGTAACAGTCGGCCGAAGGTCAGAGCTAACTACAATGAAGACCCTGTTTTTTTCGTTTCAGCATTCATCAAAAGAATTCCAGATTGGTTAAACTGAACTAAATATTACACTCGAGTATAAGCTGAATGACATCCAAAGCCACACTCCTGATGTGTTTGCTCTGTATGGTGTTTTAACTTTTAATGGTATTTAAAGAGTGCATACACAAGCAGCGATCTGCAACTAACACAGCACAAGTCGTAGCTGCGAGTCTGCATCACTCACTCACTCACTCACTCACTCACTCATCTTCTATACCGCTTTATCCTGTATTCAGGATCGCGGGGACCTGGAGCCTATCCCAGGAGGCTTAGGGCACGAGGCAGGGTACACCCTGGACTGGGTGCCAATCCATCGCAGGGCACACACACATAAACACACTCACACACCCATTCATACACTACGGACAATTTGGGAACGCTAATCAACCTAACCTACATGTCGTTGGACTGTGGGAGGAAACCGGAGTTTCTGGAGGAATACTCCAGATGTTCCCCATGACCCTGTATACAGAATAAAGCCATATAGACAATGAGTGAGTGAGTAATTAATTAGTAAATACTCTTCATTGTCAGCGGTTTGTTTTAGTATAAGTAGAATAAAACACTTTAAGACATGCTGTCGTTGTAAAATAATCAGGATCATGCCACCCTATCACTGACTATTTTCAGTACATCAGATGATGCTTTTGTCTTTGCTATGTGCTACATTTTTTTAAAAGTACATACTGTCTGTTATACTAATGAACAATTGTGCAAATGTTGTTTAAGAGCTCCGTAACTTTCTCATATATCGCTGTTAAAATAAAAACAGCGTCAGACCTTTAAATCAAGCCAAGACACAAACTCGCTCTAAAGTGTTGAAATGGCAGCTTTTTGGACCCCCATGACTGTGTCATAGAAACCGCCTTCATTAACCGCAGAGTTCAGACTCTGCACGCTGTAGTCCCTAACCAGCAGGGAGCCCACATCCATGTCAGAAGCATTCTCCATCATGGTCATGTGACTGGAGTTTCTGCTCCTGGCTTCCTGTGGCACCTCCTCCATGAAGCTCAGTCTCTGAAGCTGGGCCTCCAGTGAGCTGGTGAGGGAGCCCAGCCTGGCGCCCGTGCCCAGAGACGGGCATGGGTTTTTGGGAATGCCAGGCTCTGAATGCGTGTCTCCACCAAGCAGATGTCCTTCATCTGGTTGAAGTATCTTGGTCCAGGATCTGCTCCTCACTGTGGCTTGATGGTTTCTCCTGGGGAAAGTCAGATTGTCTCTGAAACCCCTCTCAGCTGGAGCGCTTCTTTTGGCATTTTCTCTCAGCACACAGCGGATGGCCTTCACCACGTTCAACTTGCTTTCTGGATTACTGCATATAACAGAAAAAAAAGTCAAAATGAGCTTTATCAATGGAATAAGCTATGGTTATCCTTAAGGTGGCTAAACAGATAACTAAGGTGCCTTGTCAGCTTCATTCTCCATTTATGTCACTAACTAACAATATTTGATGTTACTGTAGGTTACAGTTCTACTGATGCTTGCCTAATTTGTTTTTGTTGACTTCTGGGAATGTACATGATGTTTTTTAGATATTTCTACAATGGTTCTGTACCATTTTTTGTTATATGCATGTTATATATATATAGGTATAGGTCAAATGTTTCCAAAATTTTAGGGTAACTGAATTTTTTAAAAAATGTTGTAAATAATTCCTGGTGATGAATTATATAACATACTGTACAGTGCTTATATGGGTTTAATAATTAATTGGACTTAAATGAACTCGTTGAAAGTGTAAAATGACTTGGGGGCGTGGCTTGGGCCACTCGTTGCAGCCACGCCTCCCCCTGCACATGAGACTCACAGGTGCAGAGAATATGTCCAGTTTTTTTTTTCCAGGGGGTATTTTTGTGAACTCAGGAGACCCAGTTTTAATTTGATTTTAAATTAAGTTTTGTGCAAAATTCAGGGCGATACCGCTGCCTAGTCCTGAATTGGAAAAACAGGAATTTTGGGAACACCGTTGGTTGGATCCCCTTTTTTTTTCAGACATGGCTGTTTTATGGCTCAATACCTCATTGGGGTTGACGCACATATGACCCACATTAATCCAAAGTTTTTGCGCTCTAAAAATAACAGTAACAATTGCAAGGGTGCCCTGAGTGCCCAGTAATTATCTATTATTTAATTTTTGCAGTTTAACACTAAAAGAAACAAGAAAAAGTAAATTGTAACAAATTGGAAGCTGAGGCTGAATAATATATGAACATGCAGTTGCAAGTGCAACTTTGAACCCGTTCATCACTTGCCATGTTCTGTGTGCCATTACTTTTCTGATATACTACAGGTATGACAGTATTAAATCCTTACATTCACCTAAATAGATCCAGGTTTGGGAAAAAATACTGACTATGGTGAAGGATATAAAATCAGTCCGGGTTACTTTGATGGAAACATAGCTAAATTGCATTGTTCATCTCTGTATCTTTATGAGTTTTGTTCCTAAATCTCGGTCACCGTCCTACCTGCTGCAGAGCTGAAAAACCGTCTCTGGTCTTCCTTCAACCTCAGATTTGGTGTGGACTAATTCCCAAAGGCAGGGATTCTCAGATCCTATTAAACAGAAGGAATGTCTTAAACATGTTCTGCTAATTTTGTAATAATACAGATCGTATTATATTGTCACACAACACACCCGCTGAGTTTCCAGGTCGGAGATGTAGCGATGTGGCTGGAATGAGCCAGCGGAATTTGAAGGGGTCCAGATCTCCAGAGCGGGATGCTGTCTATAAAGCATAAGCATTGGATTATAATTTACAAAAGAGCTTCTAACATTCAGGCATTGAGCGTGAGACTCGTGCAATCACTCATCTTTAAACGCTCTCATTTCCAAATTCTCATGCTTTCATAGTTAAAACAACTGACCATCCAGGGCCCCAAAGATCACCAGGGTTCTTATAATACGGGAATGAAATATGAGAGATATGGATCAAGTAAGGAAGGGGCCCCAATGAGAGCACTTATGTACAGGGCCCGGAGTTTTGTGCTACGCCCCCTGCTGCCCTACATGGAGGTGATTTGCTTGGTGGGTAAGGTAGGCCCTATTGTTTTTTTTTATTATTTTTTTTACAGTTTCACTTTAACACAGCGACGATAAAAAAAGCCTAACCTAAGACATGGAGGGTAAGCTGTATGGTTAGTGTTAGACATAATGTGCGATGGAGCATGGTGTGCATGTATTCCCAGAACCAGTGCTTTTATTTTCAAACTCCGACTCCAAGCTTTTCTGAAATGTTGACTGTTCTGACTTACTCCATGAATCAATACAATGATGCAACTATTGTTTCTTTTGTCCAAAAAAAGGAATTCTGCATGTAGTGGAGCACATTTTAAGGCAAGTCTTTGAGTATTGAGTTTGTGTCCTTCACACAGTTAGAGCGCAGAATTGGCCAAGATTTGGTACAACTGGTGTTTTGGTCATAAGGGAAATGCAGTCCAATTAGCAGCATAAGGAATAAAACACTTAGGGGCATAAATATGGGACGTAGGGGCTCTGCCAGGGCTGTATCTAGGGACTCTTTATATTAATAAGACAAAACAAAATGCAGTGTCTCATGTTACTGAAGATGTGCCAAGCGCTAAGCTCAGTCCTGAAGTCTCTGGGGTGAGGAAATGGAGTCGGATTAGTCATGTTGGTGTTTTGGGCAGAAACTGTCATCTGACCAAAGGGAGTATTTGTAAGAGTGGAACTAGGGCTAGAACATGTGATGTGGTTGGGTGATACAGCAGTGCAGTAATGAGCAGTTTACTTTAATATAAGGGTATTATTAGGCAAATTTCGGATCATTGATTACACCATGAACTGTGGTCTGATTAGTCAGGCTATTAGAATTCATCCAGTACAGAAACAACAACTACATCACAACATACACTGATCGGACATAACATTATTACCACCCAGATGATATTGAATAGGTTCCATCCTCCTGCCACCAAAACAGTTTGCATTCTGACACCGTTCCATTCAAACCAGCATTAACCTTTTCCTCAATTTGAGCTACAGTAGATCTTCTGTTGGATCTAGAATAGAACCAATATAATACTACAAGGTCCAGACTTCACTCCCCATGTGCATCAGTGAGCCTTGGCCACCCATGACCCTGTCACCACTTCACCGGTTTTCCTTCCTTGGATCACTTTTGCTTTGTCCTGACCACTGCAGCGTCCCAATCTGACCCAGTTGTCTAGCCATTATAATTTGGCCCTTCTCACAGTGGCTATCTTTCCAATATCTCAGTACAATGTCAGATGGACGTGGGTGGGATATATTAGGCAGCAAGTGAACCTTGAAAAAGTTGATGTGTTGGAAGGAGAAGCATAAGGCAAGCATAAGGGGTTGAGTGACTTTGACAAGAGCTGGATTGTGATGGCCAGAGGACTGGATCTTAGCAAGTCCAAAACTGCAGGTCTTTTGGGATGCTCCTGGTCTGCAGTGATCAGGACAAACCAAAAGTGATCCAAGGAACGAAAACCAGTGAACTAGCGACAGGTCATGGGTTGTCAAGGTTCACTGGGGAGTCTGGCCCGTGCAGTCCAATCCAATAGAAGCGCTAGTGTACTGTAGATCAAATTGATGAAAAGGTTAATGTTGGTTCCGATAAAAAGGTGGCAGAACACACACTGTTATGATGGAAAATAGGAACCTGATAAATATTATAATATGGCTGATCTGTGTATATTCCCAACAATATGTTCCTTTAAAACCTATTTACACCATAAACAACATTAAAACCTATAGAAACAAGACTCACCATCCTTTTCTTCAGCTTGATGCTCTCTCGATACACCAGAATAACTGCTCTTTTGAAGACTGCGATGAAGAAAATCGGTCGTGTTATTACTGTAACCGTTTTATGATTTGCAATTATCTACTGCTTTTAAACCACAGGGAACAGTACAGTCGGAACACTACCTGCTCTACATTTTAAGATGATGTAAATGGTGTGTGAAGTGGACATCTGAATAACATTACTCACTGAAAATCGTGAGTTCTGGCTCTTTCCTCATGCGGCCCAGTGAGGTCATGGGGTTCAGCCAGAGCGCAGAGCCGTGGATGATGAACTCTCCCATTGAGATCTCTGTCACCTGATGCCACAGAGATGGCAGATGTTTTCGCAGCTATACATGTGTCCTAAACATGGTCCAATTGTAGGCGTTTCCTATTCCTAATAGTCATTTCACTTATACTGACCTCCTTCTTGGTGCTGCACTGTTCAGCCACCAGCTGATCAAACACGGTGCCGTAGTCTTCATAGATCTTCTGCATTTCGTTGATGTGGCTGGCCACCTTCTCCATGGCCCTCAAAGCATCTGCAAGGATTAGGAAATATGGGGTTTTCCATCTGTATGGATCAATGAACCGCCACGTACGTCTCTCTCCGTGTGAGAAAGTGGACTCAGTACCTGTGAGATGGGAGTGCTCCTCACTCTCAGGGTCTGTAAGGGACACGAGTTCTCGGAGCAGCAGTGGATATTTGAGGACCCTCTGCACGGGCTTGATGAGGTAGGATTCCAGCGTGGACGAGTGCTGTTTGGTGGGGTTCCTCTCCTCCAGGAACTCTTTAAACGTCCTGTCTGTCTTCGCTGCAGGCAAACAACAAGAAAAAGTATTTATGAAGCCTATGGATGGTTTTGTTTTGTCGTGTGGGTGTAACTGAAACACAGTGAAGAGGAGGGTCTGAGGCGACGTTTACCTCGTTCGAGAACTTTCTGGACTTTGATGTGGTTCGCACAGAAGCCACTGTAGAGCTTAAAGTGGTCGGCGTAGTATAGAAAGGATCCTCCCAGTGAGGAAAGCAGTTTCTGGTAGAGGCATAAAAATAGTAGAGGAAGATATTAATAAAGATAATCACAAAAAAGCCCAACTTAAACAATTATGTTACATAAAAGTAAATTGTAAAACATTTCATATAATTTCATTATAAGTATAAACTTTAAAAGGCATATTTTGCTATTTTTAAGCTTCAAAGGTTCTTGTTTTATTGACAGATGATTTAATATTTTTACTTACTAAACGCCTATACTGCTTAATCCTGTATACAGGGGGGGTATATCATATGTATATCATGGGGGGCCTGGAGCCAATCCCAGGAGACTTAGGGCACAAGGTGGGGTACACTCTGGATGGGGTACCAATTCATCGCGGGACACACACACACACACACACACACTTATTCACACACTACAGGCAATTTGGGAACGCCAATTAGTATAATCTGCATGTCTTTGGACTGTGGGAGGAAACCAGAGAACCCGGAGGAAACCCACCAAGCACGGGGAAAACATGCAAACTCCATGCACACAGAGACGGGAATCGAACCTGGAACCTGGAGGTGCAACATCACTGTGCTAACCACTACGCAACAGTGCCACCTAAAAGTTTTAGCATTGAAATATATATATATATTTTAAGTATTTATTTATATTTATTATTATTATTTTTTTTTTGAAAGAAGCAAAGTCATCTGGAAATAGAATAAGCAAATTTGAAGCTTAAAATAGTAAAACATGCCAAGAAAGAAATCTAATATGTAGATTAATAATGATTTGCTGTATGATTTGTCTTATAATAAGAAATTTATATATAACCTTAACCTTATAACCTTATATAATAATATATGTATATATGATGAGGGTTTGCACACTCAGTTACCTTGAGCTGCTCTGCCGTCGGGAGCGTTATGGAGTCTGGAGACGAGCTGGTTTTCTCTTCCAGCGTCTGCAGAAACACCCTCTGGAAGTCTAGCATCTCTGGCAGGCTGCCAAATAATGACTCCATCTAGTGAGAAATGTGGCAGATGAAGACAACGACTTCAAAACCTGAAGATATTTGCTTTAAGTGAGGACAACGGGTGTAAAAGATTTGATAAACCGGTACCAGGCAAGACAGATTCCTTGTGTTAGAGAAATTAAGAGAAAATGCGAAAATGGCAAGACTAAGACCTGAACATCCATTCATTTATCTATGTATCTATTACCTAGGTATCTTCAGGCCTGATCAGGGTTGTGACTGATCCAGAGTCTATGTGGGAGGCTTGAATACCCCATGGATGGGATGCCAGTCTACCACAGGACACCATTCAAATACTCATTTACACCTAGAGGTAATTATCTCAGCCAATCCACCTGCTGGCAAGGTGGGAAACAAATGGCTCTTTTGCTCATAGCAGTTTAATAGCTCCCGACAGTGCGGGAAACATCACAAAAACTACACTACTACACAAAAATGAGCACTCACCTCGCCACGGCTGAGGAAAGTCTCTCTCTCTAAAGGCTTCAGGTAGATCTCGAACAGACAGCCAAGGTCCTGATTAACACACACAGCGCAACAAAGCATTAATGATTTAATAGTGGACATTTCTCATCCAAAGAGGGCCTTCGTCTATAAATACTTAAGATGACCAACTGCGCTGTCTTTCTCCTGCTAGACATTTATATACAGTAAGAACATACATGACCTGGGTCAGAAAGACGTACCTTAACGTAGGACTTCTCGGTGTCCACGAGCTCCTGGATGACCTTACGCAATCTCTCTGTGATGGTCATGTGGCGTGGGCTGCCCCTTGCGGTGCTGCCGTCCGCGGAGTACGGGTTTCTGTAGACCTCCGCTGAGATGAGGCTTTCATCTTCGGGGTAGGTTTGGTACAGTGAGAACCCCTGCTTCATATTCTGGAAATGAAATGGAGGAGAATCAGAGTGGTGTGAGAGGATGAGGGTTAAAATCCTGATGGTTGTGATTAAGTAACAAAGCTGTACAAATAGACACAGGTAGATATGATATCGTAATAATAATAATCCATCCTGCGGCACTGTTGCCTTGCACCTCCAGGATCCGGGTTCTGTGTGCATGGAGTTTCACAGGGCACACGCACTTACATGCTCATTCACACACTACGGGCTATTTGGGAACGGCAATTAGCTTAATCTGCATGTCTTTGGACTGTGGGAGAAAACCGGAGTACCTGGAGGAAACCCGCCAAGCACAGGGAGAACATTCTCCATGCACACAGACCCCGAGGCGGGAATCGAACCTGGACGCTGAAGGTGCAAGACGCCAGTGCTAACCATTAAACCACAGTGCTGCCAATAATAATAATAATAATAATTATTATTATTATTATTGTTATTATTATTATTATTATTATCAGTAGTAGTAGTATTAGATAGCATGTATGGTAATTTTATTCCAAAAGTCATTTATGGTCCTTTTTCTTCCTTTTGTGGTTTGTTTTATTTTTTATTTAAATTATTTTTATGTGCCACTGGAGCTTTATCTCTCTCACACACACACACACTCGTTCAATGCACCATAAAAAAAAGTCCATATTGAGAATTCCAGCCATTTATCATGATAATCTGTCCTGCCACAGAGTAATAAAGAGCTGACAAATGGTTAAATCCCCTGAGGGAGGCCACTGTGCTGTGAGAAAGCTGTTCTCAATTTTACAGGGAAAAAAAAAAAAAACTCTTGCTCGGAAAACACAAATACATTCTATAAAAATAGATTTAAACATCTCTTAGCATTTGAGATAGATTATTTTTTATATATAGTTATTCAGTGTGGTAATGAAAACTGAACCAAATAGATTTAATGTGTTTAAGAGTGTGTATGTACAGTACGTACTGTGTGTATTTATGCATGTACAGTATGTGTGTGAACATGTTCAGCATCCAGTGAATCATCCTACTGCATTACACTTCTATTCAAATAACACATTACTGTATGGACCCATGCCGTAGTTATCCGAGGTCACTCAGCTTATTAATAAAGTAATTTATTTGCATCTTGAAGTGTAATATTCTGATGCTTTCTAGGGATATTATTGCACGGTACAGTAACTGATGATGAATGAAGTATTGGAGTAAGTGTGTCATGCGGCACAGAAGTCTATACATGCACACATTAGACATGCCTTATAAATAAATGATTTTGTAAAATATCACACGGGATCCAATATTTATGGGTTGGAATTCGATATTAGAATTATACAAGGACTGAACCTAAACCTTATTCTAACAAAATCTTACTGTTTGTCTGAACATTGTATAAAGATCCATCTTCGACAACCAGTATTGGATTTTTCTTTCTTTACTCTAGTCTTATAAAAAGTAATAGCAAAAGTAAACAAATGCTTAAAATGAACAAAAATACAGATTCAAATTAAATTCGAAAAATAAGTAAAATTATTTTATATTTGCTGCAAAGAAATCTTCTAATAGGTAGATTATATTTTGTTAGATTGAAGATATTTTAACTTGTCCTTATGGCATATACAGTCTTATGC
>JAQMYL010000020.1:16012070-16027796 GCA_030014365.1 Clarias pachynema
ATGGATGGAAAGATGAATAAGCTGATAGATGTAAAACTAGATTTTTTGTGTGAATGGATTGTTATGATTAGTTGGAGAATGAAGATGTAGAATGGATGGATGGATGGATGGATGGATGGATGGATAGCCAGATGAATAAGCAGATAGATATAAAACCGGATTGGTTAAATGAATAGTTAAGATTAGTTGGATGGGTTTACTGGATTGGACAAATAAATGGAGATGTATCATGGATGGATGGATAGACAGATGGACATAACATAAGATGAAGATACGTTCTATAGATAACTGCTGACACATGATAACTGTTGTATTGATTAGTGACTGGTATAAAAGAGCACTATCCTGTCAGGGCGATGCAGCGTTTCATTTTAACCGTTGCACTGCTGGAGGGTTGGGCACACTGACTCACCTCAACTCTATCCTCATGGCCTTCTGGAAACAATCAGCCTAACTCTACATCCCCCGTTCGTCTGTTACCGAAGCTGAAAGCTATAGACTTCAGACGATATGAGCTTTATCCAGCTGTCTGATATTTAAGCAGACAGTGTGGTTTTACACAAACCTTTTGTTTCTCTGCTGCTCTCCAGCTTGCAGCAATTAAGCACGTGGTTTATGGTAACTCCGCGCCAGAGGGGTGCGTTATTAGGGGTCGTTTGGCCGAGATTACGCTGCTCTGGGTCATTAGCCGGCTGGAAGAGCCGAGTAGTCGCCTCTGATCGCATGTGACTCAGAGAGTGAGCACTGTGTGTAGATTTTAGATCCAGTGATTTGCGTTGAGTTAAAGTAAACAGCAGCAGTTTGCCTGCTGTTTGACGTCCAAGCGAGCGTCGACGAGAGCAGCAGGAGTTTGTTTTGCCCGTTGGGGTGAACGTATCAGCATTTGTTAGCCTGACAGCTCAGGATAGCAGGAATTGTCCAGTGCAAAAGACCATTGAGGAGTGAACAAATCCTGTTTTTCAAAGTCTAGTCATCTGTGGTTGTTGTTACCATGGTGAACATCGGAGCGTACTGTACCATTATCAGATGCACTATATCTCTAATTGTACATCTAATCATAACTTGACTTTAATGCGTTTAACCGGACTCTAAATAAATAAATAAATTTTTTTTTTACAGGAATTACATCATAATGAGACACATTTCAGCCTTAGTCATCACTCATTTTCATTCATGTTTGATATATGTTACAAGAAATAAGCAACCATGCTTAAATAATGGAGCTACTGTAAATATTTTGCAAGATTTCGTAAAGTTTAGCTCTGTCTACTGTATGTTAAAAGAGAGAATTTGCTTCAATCATTCACATACCAAAAAATTGAAACAATAAGAATGATGCAAAACATGTAGATTCAATCTCTAAGATGTCCCAGTGGGAGTTTTGAGGTAATGAACGAGTAACAACGTGCTCATCATTTTCTCTAAGCCCTACCACAGTCTAAGATTTTCAGAGCCCCAAGACACACATTAGTAATGCCTTAGTAATTATCCAGATGCAATTCTGAAGGCTAAACCAAGCAGAGAAAAACAAGTAGGGAGGAACATCTGTACTGTAGGTCAAGCCTTCTATGCAGTGTTAATATGCATTCCAAGAATCAGCTTTTTTTTTTTCTTTTTTTTACAGAAAAGTTTAACCAACTGGAATTAAAACAAAGGGGATTCAGAAACGTGCCACGGGGGCATAGGCCAAGCAGTCACTCATAAAGATCTGTTTATACAGGTGATAAGGGAAAAAAAAGATGTGCGTCAAATGTTTTTCTTTCCTCAGTTAGAATCAGTGTTTTGAGCCTAAGCTGTGATGCTGCATGGAATCAGGGACGCATCAGGATGCTCAGGGGTACTGACTTAAAACTTAAGAAGGTCCAGCTGATAAAATTTTCTTTGAGCTGAGGTTCGAATTTCATATTTGTGTTAGGATTCAGCTCTCTATATATGCAGTCATTATACAACAAGTCTGAAATTATAATAAATAACATTTATTGTCATTTTTCAGTAACTACGTAAAACATCCTTGTAATATCCTTGTATTTGTATATAATGCAACAATCTTTTTTTTTTTTTTTTGGATTTTTTCCAGAATTTTTCTCCCTAATTTAGTCGTGTCCAATTCCTCCCCGTCACTAGGGGGCTCCACATTAAGGCTACTACTACCACTCAGCCAGGAGGGCGAAGACTATCATGTGTTTCCTCCGAACCACATGACGTCAGCCGACCGCATCTTTTCGAACTGCTCGCTCACGCACCGTTAGGGGCGGCGTAACACACTCGGAGGACAGCGCTAGCCGCTCCTTCCGCGTGCACGAGCTCACAGACGCCCCTGATTGGCTGTAGAGCCGTGGTTAATGTGGGAGCACGAAGTACCTCCCCTCTGAGAGAGCTCAGCAAAACCTCCGGCTGCGAGAGGTTACAGCATCACCCGGGGTTCAAACCAGCGATCTCCAGATGATAGGGCGAGCACTTTACCACTGCGCCACTCGGAGGCCCTATAATGCAACAATCTTTAATCAAACTTTAGTGAATCTTCATATTTAAATGAATCTGAAGGACTCTGGTTGCTCTGTCATACTGGGCTCTCAGTTTTACTCTTGGATATGTTTGCTCTAACCACCCATGTTTTATCTCAAAGTGGCGCTTCACGTCACTGCTTTTTATTACCGCCACGGTTTCGGGAACACATGAGACTAACAGGTTTTAAACTTCCCTCAGGAAGAATAAACATATATGATTCTGTCCATTCATCTTTGAAGGTTCAGTTTTTCATAGTCTACTTTCCTTTTCTTGGAGGAAGCCATGCGGTGTCTATACACGGTAAACTATCGCACTGATTGGCTCTCTTGAGTGACATGTATAGCCACGCCCACATCAAGGGAAAAAGCGCTAAATGACTGGTATATTTATTATTCTCATTTATCAGAAAAAAAACATCAGGGTCCAGATAAAAATGATCACTCGGTCAGGATCCAGATCGCAGTCTGCCATTTAATGTCACCTGGTCTAAAATATGTTACGTGTAAAAAGGTTTTTGTGCATTGAATTAGCTTGGCTGCTTTTCTATACAGTATATCGAAATGAGTTCATGTAAGTATTTGGGGTTCAGCCTTACCTGGGACAGAGACTGCCTCTTTTCACGGTTGCGTCTATTCAAGCTGTCCAGGCCTTTCTGAGAGGAGAAGATTCCTCGCTTGTTCCTTGCAGCCCGAGACTGAGAGCGTGAACGCCTCCTTAGACTGGCTTCATCACGTGTGCACGTCTGTTTACACACAAAATCAAAAACTTCAGGACTATACTCAACATAAAAAAAAAAAAATAGATATAGTAGATTATGTGTGAGTTAGCCCATTAAGTTATTATATCTAGTCACCAAAGCATGGAACGATGAGACGGAAAAGACACCCAGACGTCCAAGTGCTATCTTCGACTGACGTGACGCGACGGCTAACAAATTCTTGGGATTGGGCTGCTCGGAACCCTGCAGACTGGCCAGGTAGCAGCGCATGCGGAAAAGCTCCATGTTGAACTTCTCCAGGTTTTGCTCCCACTGCTGGATCTGCACAAATATAACAACACTGACTGGTAACAATTCATCTTACAAACATCTGGGTTAAGTGGGTGCTCTTGATGACCACTTGTGAAAAATTAAAAGAAAAATGTTGTTAGCAGGTATTAGTAAGATTTTAGATCACCTTATGCAACCAGGACAGTGTTGATGCACCTTGGTATACGTTCTACAAGGTTCTAGAACTGTCCTGGAAGGATGATCATCATGGTTGTGGTCTGGATCTTTGTGTAAAAGACCACTCTAATTAGCAATGTTTCATTGTAGGATAAAGGTAACATCACCACCACCTGATTTTCTGCAAGGCAGTGTGAAGGAGGTGAAAGGTTGGTTTGCTTGGTTTTCATCCTTAGTAGTGGAATGGAGATCAGGATTTTGCATTGATTTACAACAGGCAATTCTGAAACACCAATTAGCCTAATCTGCATGTCCTTGGACCGTGGGAGGAAACCAGAGGAAACCCACCAAGCATGGGGAGGACATGCAAACTCCATGCATACAGACCCAAGGCGGGAATCAAACCCGGACCCTGGAGGTGCAAGGCGACAGTGCTATCCACTTCGGACCTAAACAAAACTTACTAAACATTTCATTCTATAATTCTGTTGGTTTGTGCATGTGTGGGAAAACTTGTATATTTATGCTATCACAGTAATATTTTTTAATGTCTTAGCAATTATCTCGACATAAGATGGCTTGCAGGTGAATATTTAAGCCATATCTACACACACCATACGATAAACATTTTACAACAAAGTGATCATCATGAAACCTCTTGCCTTCTTTCTAACTACTGTATACCATGCACCTACTAAATCTATATTAAAGAAGCATAAAATGGAAAATGTCATCCATGGTCCTGACCTGTCCCTCCACAGCCTTCCTGTTTTTATGGTCAGTAATAACAGATAGCTGCAGCTCAGCCATTTTCTTCATTTTGCTGTCCATGTCGATCTTCTGCAGCAGGGCTCTGCTCTGGCTCC
Source organism: Clarias pachynema (assembly GCA_030014365.1). NCBI lineage: Eukaryota > Metazoa > Chordata > Actinopteri > Siluriformes > Clariidae > Clarias > Clarias pachynema. The sequence continues at coordinate 16,016,610 of JAQMYL010000020.1, forward strand.
TCATCAGCCGTACCGTGTCTTCTTTACCCTGACGCTTGGCCAAGTGTGAGGCACTGGCTGAGTGGATGGCTGTTACCCAGTTCTCCACATCTGTCTGATTCGATGCCTGAAGGAAGAGAACCACAGCCAAGCGGGTTATGGATGTCCCTGTGGGCTTCACATAGAACCCATTATAGTCAGATTATAGGCAGCTCGTTTTCAGAATACAGCATAGCGTCCAACACTAGCACCCTTTCAACTCTCAATCCAGCCCTGTGGTCCAGTGTTATTTTTAACATCTCCCTTTTTTTTTTAATGCAAACTTTGAAGAAGTTTTTTGCTTCAACCCAAACGAGCCTTTTGGCTTCCAATTAGCAAATTCAGGCCATAAACACTGATTTACCAAGGAAAGGGGCATGTAGCATTGGGGGAATAACAAATTTTCACGCTGGATTTTTATTTCTCGATGGAGCTTGATGAAGACCAAACAATAGCCTTATTTTATGTCGTGTAATTATTTTTTCATTGAAAGCATCTACGTCAAACAATCCATTATTCAGTAACGATGTACATTTTATTGACTTGCACGCTAGCTTCGGTTGACTTTAAGACACAAAACTGGAGGGATAAACACAATAGCGCTTTCTTTTCCTCACATGGAAACAAAAACAAAAGTTATACAGGGGAAAAAAAAAAAACCCAGACGGATATACATAACCCTGCAGTTCAGACGTGTGCTGCCAATTTTTCATTACCATGCAGTTTACCAAGATATAGTTATGAAACTGGCAATGAGGGAACATATTATGTAGACCAACATAGTCATTATGAGCTAGAACAGCAACACATAAAACACATTCCTGGGCATAATGTGGTTTCTGAACACAACACTGCTACAAGTTTGCACACAGTTTTTTTTTTTCCTATTATAAGGCATCCTGTTACTTCATGTTCCATGGTATGTGCTGAAACTGAAAATAATAACAGCATATGTAAATTTAGCGCTGGAAATAGATCTGAATAAGACAGAGGGGTCCGTCTAGAGGTTACCGGATGCTTTCAGTCACTTTTGGATATGGGAGTCTGCTGTAAATGTAAATACAAACCTGAAAAAGGTAGACGTCTCCGTAAGCATTGCTCAAACAGAAAACGTTTTCCTTCTTTGGGTGCTCAGGGACCGCCTGGACAATGCTATCCTCGGCAAGCAGGACGTAGCGTGAGGACATTTCCTGTTCCGGGCAGCTCTTCCCATCTGCCTCACTCAATAGGAGCATACAACCTGTTAGAGGACAGTACAGTGTGTCACTGGAAATGGCAGCGCTCTTCCAACAATAATCAGAAAGTGTGAAAAATTGCCAATTCATTCCCATTAGCTATCTCTACCCAGCTAGAAAGGGTGAAGACAGAGAAGGGAGAGGGAAATGCCACCCCGTACTATCTTAAAACAGCATGAACAGCTATGGCGTTACCATAATTTAAACATTTGGTTAAACACTTTTATGTTGCACCAAACCAGAGCTGGTTTTACAATTATGTTACAGTCAGATGTGCTGGAATGAACAGAATTGGACTCACCTTTAAGTGTAACCCAATATTGTCTCCACCGCCGGCGTGCCACCAGTTCCAGTTTGCGCTCTTTATGCACGCCGATGAGTGGTTTGAAGGCAAGTCGCCCAGCCCTTCGCACCACCCCTTGTTCTTTTTCAAACAGCAGTTCCATCTGTTCCAAAGAGCTCAGAGACCCACTGCTGCTCTCAGCCTGCTCGCCCTCGACCTCTTCCCACTCCTGGAGAGCATCACCCATTTCCAGCTCCTGCATGAAGTTCTCGTAGACATTTTGGTTCTGCTGAGTATTCGTTTCTGTTAGAGAGCAGGCGGAGTGTGTCTGGCTGTTCAGGAGATTCCAGCATGGGTCAAGCATTTGAACGCTGGACTCACCCATCAGGCCATCCACACCGCTGGTGAAGGTCTCTGAGGGCTCCTGAGAGCATAATGATGATAAACACATATGGTGAAGTGCTAAAGAGAAGTGTAAACATTTACACACACTTGTGGGACAAGGTGACCACTACACTAAAATATAGCTTAAGTGGAGTTTCACACATCTGCAGGACATAGTGTGGTAAAACGTGACTACAAAGGTTAGTCTCGTCTGCATATATCTAATCATGCAGGTCTGATATCCCATAAGCTAGAAACAACAAAACTAATCTCAAAACACATTTACACCCACATAGGATTGTCTGAGCCTGTGCAAAAAATTACATGCTGACGTGAAACCTTCATTCATTTCATACAAGGCATGCATAAACCATTATGACTGATCAGATAAAAAGCACAAGGAGCAAGTAGCTGTGATCTTCCGCCTTTGTTATTGTCAGCCAATAAAACTCTTTTATTCTCACCTGCAATCTTCGTTTTTTCCTGCTCAGGCTTCCAGTCCAATCACTAATGCGCTGGATGCGGCTCTTGAGCGAGTCCTTCCTCGAATTAACATCACCACCACCTGATTTTCTGCAAGGCAGTGTGAAGGAGGTGAAAGGTTGGTTTGCTTGGTTTTCATCCTTAGTAGTGGAATGGAGATCAGGAGGAACCTGGACGTGGTCTTCAGGAAGGATACCAATTGTGGGAAACGGGCCGGTCAAGTTTGGGTCAGCATAAATGTTACCGAAAGACTTTAATCCAAAGATCTTCTGCTCTGTGTGGAGTAAAACCGAATCTCCAATACCGCTGTCGTCCTCTGTCGCCTGACACAGGCTCTCATCTGCATGGCATTCCATAGTGGAAGGAGGGCAGCTGGTATCCTCGGTACGGGTGGAAGAGAGTGTAGTATATCCGCTGCTGTCATCCGAAGGCTGGTTAGCGGTGAAAACATTGTCACAGAGCTCTGTCGCAGCACCCCATGGAGAATCATACCAGGATTCCTCAGAACTGATAGAAGAACCTTTGCTGTCTCTCAAAGTCAATTCCATGGGTGCAGCACAGAGATCATTGTCCAGACCTCTTCTTCCATTGGTGAACTCCACCCGCAAGCTTCCATCCCCACTCAAGAGCACCTTGGGACTGCTCTTTTTTGGAGCAATTTCGGAGTTAGAGCTTCTTCCTGAAGGATGAGTGTACTGACAATTCCCACGTGCCAGGATTGACCCATGGTCCCAGTCGCTGCTCTGCGGAGTCCCAGGATGCTTTGCATCAATGTAGTCGTAATGGTAGGAGACGTATGGCTGAGTACTTTTGTGTTGGTTCAAGCAGTTTCTGGAGGACCCACGAGTTTTAGAGGCTGATGCTCCTCCTGTGCTCCTCCACCAGCTATGGGGGGAGAGGATTTCCTCTTTGGATGAGTGCAGCTTCAGCGAGCACGGCCGTGACTTGCCAGGAATTATGAAGCTGCTGTGTTGGCTGTCTGTGTTTCCCATTCTGATCTGTAATACTGCACAGGATGACATTGTTAAGGAACTGGAAGTGGTTGTCTATTTTTGCATTTTCAGATAAAAAAATAATGTTTATTTAAAACATACACACTTCTACGATTCAAAGAGTCAACTACCCTACAGGAAGACTTGCACCAGCCATCATCATGCAGGTTTTTCTTAATTCAAACTTGTAAAAATGTGCGCAAAATCATACTGTTAATCACTATCCTTAATTATGCCAATCTGTTCCCAGTTAAGAAAAACACACAACTTAATGGTAGTAAATAGACCATTACATGAAAATAGCTAGAACGCTACAACAGCACCATATCAAATTCATTCTTTTTTTTTTTTCCTCCAATATTCCACATCATCATGGTAAGGATACTGGAGAGAGAATACAAGTTTCGATTACCAGTTCTGAAGCTGGCCTTCAGGATAAACAAGAATAATCCTTCATATTCCTTTTCTACTCGATCCTTTTGGTTCTCCAAACAGTCGTTTTGTCATCATTTAACATTCCCCGTAATCCTTTGTGCGATCCTTCGCTCATTTGGTTCTTCTCTTCTTTCTTCCTCCCTGTTTCTCCCGCCGACGTTCTGTCTCTCTCTCTCTCTCTCTCTCTCTCTGTCTCTTCTCCAGCTGTCCTGCGGGCTCGCTTGCTCATCTGCGGGGAAACAGATGAGGGAGGAGCGTGTGTCAGAAACACAGCCAGCCCTTGTGTGTGTGCTGTGCCGTGCCGTGCTATGGGAACCCCCTCCTCCTCCTCCTCCTCCTCCTCCTCCACGTCCTCCTCCTCCTCCTCCTCCTTCACCACGTCCTCCTCCTCATCCCAAATCCAAACAGCGCTCATGCTTTCCTCTGGCCGTGCCGCGTTCCATGACGTACCGCTACAAGGCTTTACAAGAACAGACTTCATTCTGACCCACTGTTTATTTTTGGTCATGGAAATTCCTAACAATTTTCATTCATTTTCTGGCGACTGTAACCATAACGGCTGTAGGGTAACGAATACGTCCAAACAAGGCTCCACGTCATGCTGTCAAGAAAACATTGGACGTTCAAGTCGTGTTTGTTGTTTGATGAATCTTTTTTTTTTTTTTTTCCCCGTACTTTCAGCACAAGGTGCATGTCTGTGGCTGCTGGGGGAGTTCTTGTGTCTTGTACAGGCCAGCTGCAGCCAAGCACACCAACACCCATCCTTCCTTAGAAACACATCCCTAAACTTTGACCCCCAAGTGAGTTTGAGTGTGAGCTTGTGGAGGAGGTGTCCTCTGCTGCTCAATGAAACAGGACGTTGGCTCCAGCTCATTGTTCCTTCATGTTATATTAAATCGGTCTAATGCAATGAAGCACAGAGACCTTTTCAGATGGCGGCTGCACAGAAGCAGCCAATGAGACGACAGCGACGGCAGTAAGGCAGAACGAGAGCATTGTGAGATCCCTGTCCGATCTGAATATTCTGAATGGCTACGTGCCACTTGCTGAATCTTTTGTTGTGTTCCTCAGCCCCAGTGGCCATCTGCTGCCTCGATGAGGCACTCCATCACCCCTGACCCCCAACGAACTCCGAGCCTGGAGATTGCATTGGAATGCAAAGAGGCTCAGTCGATGAGCGACATTTGGACAGATGATGCTGTCTGATGGTTCACATGCACTTGTTGAGCTTCTGCGCAAGAACTGCATCTGCCATTGACATTGTGATTCTTAGATTTTTCATTCACATGAAATGTCTGTACTGAGAGCAACAGCGACATATGTGTGTTACAAAAGGATGAAAATGCTTCCATGCATGTGATAATGCGATGCCACCCAGTTTATACAACTGACTAGCGTTAGTAAAAAAAAAATAGTTTGTAGAAATAGTTAAAAGGTTAAAGCTATCAGCTTTAATGTAATCAGTGATATTATTCGGGTGAAGTTGATGAAGTTTTGTCTATAAGTGCATTAAAATTCACTTATACCACTTCACTTTAAAATACAAACTAATCTCAGTAAAAATATTCAGTTTAGCTTTTCTAATTAATATCTATTGGTGCAGGTGTTTGTTTGCATTGAGCAAGTAGCTTATTAGTAGGTTATTAAATCCGCCATATAACTGTTCATAACATCGCTGTTACTCAACATTTTCATTTCACTTCTGGTGCAGGTTAAACTTCAGGCAGATATCTAAGTACTGCAAAAGTTTCATTAAATTCTGTCCAGCCAGTTTTGCGTGATGCTGTGACATAATCTGTCTAGACAGACAGAGAGACAGACAGACAGACAGACAGACCGACAGAATCTATGAAACGTAAAGATATCATCATCATATCATTCTGATCAAAGTACAGACAAAATCTTTTTTATTTTATTTAGAAACATTCAATTTTGATATTCCCTATTAATGAATATCAAATTTGATATTAATGAATTAATGAACAACACAATGTACATTTTAACCATCTATAGTTTCTTGTTGTTAGGCAGCAAGGTGGCATAGTGGTTAGCGCTGTTGCGGGTTCGATTCTCGTCTCATGGTCTGTGTGCATGGAGTTTGCATGTTCTCCCCGTGCTTGGTGGGTTTCCTCTGGGTTCTCCGGTTTCCTCCCACAGTCAAGACATCCACATTAGGCTAATTGGCGTTCACAAATTGTCCGTAATGTGTGTGTGAATGTTGACAGAAGGTCCTACCACGGTTGTAAAAAATGTGAATCATTGGCTACCATTGGCCTCCACGGTCCCTAGTTGGACTACAGAGGTTGCAAGATGAATGCAGTTACCTATTAATGTTCTGTGAGACTCTTGGAATTGAGAAGCTGTAAAAAAAATAATAAAAATCAACACCTTTCAAACAATCAAATTGAAGAATATAAAAGCGTTGTGGTGTCATTTTCTGTTGAACAAAAGTTCAAGCCTTAACTATAGAGTTAATAAGTGATTTTCCATATGCTGCTATCTTTTTATAACATGGTTTTAGGGGGAAAACACGGCTCAAATGGAAAAAGGACACAAGCTGGAAAGTTTATGATTTAGTGCAAGCTTTATAAGAATAGCAGGAATGATGAAAATAGTGATGCACCTCTGCGAGTGGAACAGGAAGCTCCAGTAAGTTGGAGATAGCCTGCATTATGGATTGGGAAAAACAGCAGCACCTTATTTCCAACGAGACTGTAAATCTGTCAAGGAACACACACACACACACACACACACACACTCATATACATACACACTTCAATACACACATGCTGCGAATGCACATCCTCTTCCCACTTGCACGGTGTGGATAATGAGTTCAGCAGTACCTAATGTTAGAACGTTTTTTTTTTTGTGGGGATGGTGGGGGGAGGATGAGGGGGGTGTGGTGTCAGGACTAGCGGTTATGGCAGCTGGTCACCTGGGAACCATCATATGACTAGGCCTCTTGTTTGGACCAGCATACCACAACTAGCAACTCCACACCACTGCCTTTATACACCCAGAGCGAGATGGGGAGACGGAGCGAGCCGAGAACAATACCGCACGCTTGTTGTCGGCCTCGAGTGTTGAGGTGCGATTGGTTGATAAAGACGCTGGTTTGAATCAAAGTGGAAGGGAAGAATGAAAAGAGCATTCCTGAAAGCAGCGCTGCACAAGTTGTCTTTTGTATCTGACGAGAGTTCCACAAAGCAAGGAGGATTCTGGCTGCAAATTTGTTTACATGAAAACTAGTAATGAATTGCGACTGCGCTACGTTCTTTTAGAAGCAGCCACAATGCTGAAACTACCCAGACCATCAGACCCAAAACCCACAAGAGCCCTGGAGTCAGGAGGGCACGTGATTTTTCTAATAAACAGTCGGCCGTTGCTGGTATAAGTCTGTGGCGCAGGAACATAATATTGGACGGGAGTGAGACTACTCTTTAGAAATGGATGGATGGATGGATGGATGGATGGATGGATAGATAGATAGATAGATAGATAGAACAAGTTCATACAGTACATGTACATCAATAGCTTTGTCCTCGGTGTGGTAGGACCAAAGCCTATCCCAGGATAAGGAAGGAGGAAGCATGGAACCAGTCCATCATCATCATCATCATCATCATCATCATATACAGTACCACTTTATCCTGTATACACAAGGTTATGGGGGGCCTGGAACCTATCCCAGGAGACTTAGGCCACTTGGCCTAATCTGCATGTCTTTGGACTATTGGAGGAAACTGGAGTACCTGGAGGAAACCCACCAAGCAACAAACATTAGGAGAACATGCAAACTCCATTCACACTGGCCCTGAACCTGGATCCTGGAGGTGCAAGGAACATGTAAAGCTCCAGCCAGACAGTAACCTGTGAAATCCTGGATTTGTTGAGTTGTTGTTCTATGTCAATTATCGTTTTTATTTTTCTTCATATTAGCCTTAATCACTCTGGCATGATGTCATGTACAACAAACGTTTTAGTTCATGTCGGGCTGTCCGCTGGATTACTGAAGGATTATTAGGTCGCATGTCAACATAGTTACTGCAAACCTCAGAGCTCAAGTGACAGAAGAATACCCTGCACAGGGTGGACAAATTAACATGACAGCAGGACAAAAAGACATACACGGGTCAGGATGACATGCATCATGAAACCTGACCCATCTGCTCCTTCAGCAATATCATGACAGGAAAGTGGTCATATGCGCCACAAAACAATCCAGAGAGGAAGGAAGGAGCTGCACGCTAGGGGAGGCTGGAACAGACTCACAGGAAAGGTTGAGGCAGAGGGTCAAGTTTAAATGCACGGTGCTCTTTTTTCCCATGGGAATGGATAAGGAATGATAAAGCAGAGCTCAACTTTAAGGGGAACGGTGTTAGGGCACGGCAAGTCAGGTTGCGCCTGTTTCCTCATCGCTCTGCCCGAGAGAAGCCATTTTAGTTCCTTTGCGGGCAGACGGGTGGAGCTCGGCTTCATCCAGGTGGGGAGGAGGACAGGGCTGGGTGGGTCTCTACAGCTGCTTCCTTTTAGTCATGTAAGCTATTTTTTTCCTTTTCCTCCATAAACATGGACGAATAGCAGAGCGAGCGCCCTGAAAGGTCTTTTGTTTCTCCCTGACCCAGTTGAGAGATTTCACCTCCACTTCAAGTTTTGAGAGCAAAGTGAAAGCATCCACACTTTAGACCATGATTTCGACAAAATGTCAATCGTCTTCTATAAAGATTAAAAGTTTTGTTTTTTCTATAGGTGTAGCATGTAATAAAAATCATGCATTGCATTTTGCCATGTCTCCTGAAATATGCAATATGTCTGGAATTTTACATTTGGTCAAACGCATTCCTATGAAGTAAATAAATGTAATTAGTCATTTGTCTCCCCTGCATGCCTTTAAGCTGAGATGTGTACAGGGTCACGTATATGACGCCAATTAGCCTAACCTGCATGTTTTCAGACTGTAGGAGGAAACCGGAGAACCTGGAGGAAACCCACCAAGCATGGGGAAAACATGCAAACTACAAAGATGGGAATCGAACACAAGAAGTCGACAGTGAATGCAACAGGTTCTAACATTAAAATACTCTCAGTGAATCGAATTGACCTCCGAATCAAAACCCTGTGTCTGAGTGAAGTTCATGGTTCATTAGGTGCCTCATTACAGATTCACACCTGGTGAGATTTAGACTGTAGTGTCTCGGCCCGTACTGCCCTCTGTGCTTTCCCTCCTCTCTGCAAGGGGGAAATCCTCCTTTATTCATCATTCTTTGTTCTTGAGGCGAGTAAGGAGGGAAAGCCCAAAGATGAAATGAGTGCCTGGCGCAAGGCCTAAGCATTCAGCCTGCAGATGCCATGGCACCATGCAGGCTCCCTGGCACGGCCACCATCCATCAATGCCAACTGAGATTAAACAACAGTGGAGATCCTTATGCACCACCGCTGTGTTCTGGGCATGACCGGTCCTGGCACTGAACACACACAGAGCTGTTTATAAAGTCTAGGTCTACCAGCAAGACCTGTCCACATTAATCACCACTAAACCATTACTGATTTACTCAGTGGGTATTCAAAATAATAATAATTATAATAACTGAGTCCACGCACATTTTAACACGACCAGTGTGGCTGGACACTTCCGCTATAGCTGTTTAGATGTAGTAAGCGATAAGCCTGAGTAAAGACTCCAGTGTAATAAAACAAACTACAAATACGTCTTTTAACACGTGGCGGACGACAAACACACTGTCCATGATGTTTACTTTTCCAACGAGCCGTTCTTTAAAATAGGCTTAATGTTGACATACTGTAGAATGAGAAGACTCTGCTGCATGTTAAATTACAGTTTAAAAACCGTACAGATTTTTTTAAATATAAATTCTTTTTTTTACATTTTATCTGCCGGTTTTATTATAGGTTTTAATCCAATTTATTTATTTATCTCATTATTATTATTATTATTATTATTATTAATAACTAATTTATTTATTTATTTATTTATCTTATTATTATTATTATTATTATTATTATTATTATTATTGTTGTTGTTATTATTAACTAATTTATTTATTTATTTATTCGTTCACGTATTTTTTATCTGACTGTTTTATTATAGGTTTTATTAATAATTTTTAGGTTTTATTTTAACCTTGTAAAGCACTTTGGGGACCTGTCAGTTGTTTTAAGCTGCTATATAAATAAAGTATCGACTTAATTAGATTTGATTAAACTTTAAAATCTAAACTTTAAAAAAATTTATAGACAGCACATAATATTTGGTCTCACTTTTTATTTTTTCCTCTTATAATTATGTAACTACACACGCACTACATATTTAACCGTCTATACTGTATAATAATGTAATAACTATAAAATAATTTAATAACCAGAGACAATTGTTGCATTCTTCATTCTGATCATCTGCAACATGGAAGTGACCAATCTTGCTTCCCTAAAAATGTCAAGTTAGATGATTTTATATATGCGCCAAAAATGTCCATTTTTCAGTGTTAAACTGTCCTGCTTCAAACAATAATCATTTTGATACATAAATTGGTGTAAGCTTTTAGAGGCATATGACCTGGAAAAATTGTTGCTTACTGTAAATAGGTTTTTGGTAAAAGCTTAAAAAGCAAATAATCTGTAGTGTCCGTAACCCTGTCAAATTCATGCTGCAGTATCTTAACAATAATGCATTTGAGAATAATACACTTTTTCAGCTTTATGTCTTTTCATGTGAAATCTAAATTGGCCAAGTTTCATCTGAATGACAATTAAAATCGTTGAAAGATTTGAATTCAAGTTACAGACGCTACATAAAAGTCCACGAAAGTATATTAAGCTAATGTGTTTCTTTTTATCTGATAAATATATAAATATGTATGCATATTTACAAAAAATATAAAATACAAGTGAATATGTCACATAATGTAAGCTTAAGATCTTCCTAAAATAACGTCCTAAAAGTGTGCATTTATAATCATTGATATTGTGAAGCTGTTTATTTAGCATTTTTAGAATGAAACAAAGTGTTACATATAGTACATACTGTACACTCTTATGTGGTTAGGACAGGGGTACAAGAACAATCAACATACATGAAGCTACATAAAACCTGTGTGTATTTACATAAGGTGTGCTGCTGTAATCCTTTGCAAACACAGTGTACGGTCATATTATTCCACATGTTTTGACGCGTATCTTTGGTTTGATTATTTACTCACAACAAGGAAGTCCAGTGATCTTTGTCTCTCGCTTTATTTTTTCAGCATCAAAGATTCAACATTTCGTACAGTTGCCTTGAGTAAATCCACTGTGGTTACAACAATCCAGTCGCTGTATCAGTAGGTCACAATCTTAA
>JAQMYL010000020.1:16027896-16053044 GCA_030014365.1 Clarias pachynema
TAATGAATAGAATAAGATAGAATAAAATAAAATAAAATAAATGAACACAACAACAAATTCATAACAAATACGATATGCTTACACACAGTCTACTACACCTACAGTATGAACAGTTTGACAGCAAAATGAGATAACTCTATTTTTGCAGTATTGAGAAAGAAAAATATGTATATTTTTCTAAATAAAGCAAGCAGTACTGCAAACTGATAGAGAACCTCTTGTGTGTGAGTCACTAGGGTAGTTAAAAGCACAAATGCCTAAATATTATGTCAAAATAGTTTGGGTAATATCAGTGTGAATTGTGTGTGATTTGGCAAAATTCTATAATTTCACCTCCCACAGTTTCGTCACAATGTAATGTAAGTTGAGTTCGTGGTAGTTTAAGTATGTAATTTAGTATCAATAAATAGTATCAACCCCTTCTTTTTTTGCTTTGTCATTGTGGAGTATGGTGTGTTGAATGATGGAGAAAAAAAGAATGAAAAGAAAGAAAAAAGAGCACATTTTAAGATAAGTGTGAAACATAATGAAATGTGTCTGGAAGCTTTCTGTCGGCACTGTACTGTAAGTCAGTCAATGCTGGGGTAACCGCAATGCCAGTAACACACTGTAAACATCCTTGTTTGTGGTTTCGACATTCTTCAACAACAATCCACTGAATGCATTTATTTCCCTGGCAGCAGATACTTTCGCTTCACTGTCATGTAACAGAAAGATATTTTGCTATGAAACAAGGAAGTTCAACACTCTAAAAGAAGAACTTGTAGCACTTTCCAATTGAAAGCTTTATTGTAGATATTGTGGCCCAAGGGGGAAAAATGCCAGAATGAGTAAAATGGGTTTATTTTATTTAAAAAGTTTGTTTATTATATTTTTGCCTGTCAATCTGCTCATATATACCTAAAGTTGCCTGTTTATCTCTATATTCTCATTAAAGTATTCAGTAGAGTAAAATGATTTTATTTATATTATATGACACAAGCAAGCGTGTGGTTATACTGAATATCAGGACAGCTTGGATTTGTGCAAAACCACAGACTGGGTGTCAGTTTTTCTTTCAGTCTTATTCCCACTGAAAAATGCACTTCCTTTGGACCTACACTGTTCTTTCCTTCCGTTTGACTTCACTTTCCATTACAGGAAACCTAAACCTTTCTAACAATGCTGGTTTTTTTGTAATGTTTTCTGCCTTAAAGGTTGCTACAACATCATTAGGGGAAAAAAACCTTGTCCAAATGTCCAAGCACAGAGGATGACAAGGTTATTCCTTAAACATCCAAGTCAACCTTTCAGTTAGAAATAGATCCTGCAGGCACACCCTGGCCTGCCCACTTCCAACTCTGAGCTCCAGTCTTTCTCCTCCCTGCCGTTTCTCCTCCCTGTGCCTGTGTGTTCTTTCTTCCCCAAGTCAGAGGAACATGTAAACAGCAGAGGAACAGATCAAAACCCGGCCTTTGAGCTCTTGCATAACTGTGAGTGAGAACTGAACTTCAGCTCTGCTCCACAAAAACCTGACCTCATCTCCAGGAATTTAAGAGTCGTGGCTGTTACGTAACAGTAGAGGCGGAGTACTGCAGGAAAACACTGACGGATGATTCTTACAGAAGCAGCGCAATACAATGCAATATTATAATGTTCACTTTACGAGTCCCTGTACTGTACACTGGAAATGAAAATGCATGTTCGGTTTCCTCATGAGACAATGATAAAACATGGGTTTATATTTATTCATGTATCATAGAAAGGCTATAATATGATATCTGTAACACTTTAAACACAACTTTTCGTTTTACATTTTACTGTAGAATTATAATCTGGTTTTGATTCTGTAATGGAATTATAGTGATTCTTAGATTCTCTCTATGGAAGGATCTTTCTTTCTTGTACAGCACTTGCAGTTGACCTGATGTTTCTCATTGCTGTCTCCTTTTTTAAATTAAATTCCCCCCCCTAATTCCAGCCTACGAGTCAGCCCCTGCCTGCTTTTTGTGTGCATCTTTTTGCTGCATCACAGAATAACTTACAAGGAAAGACAGAGTACCTGGAAACACACAAAGAAACCAGAGTACCCGGAGGAAACTTCATGCACATGGACCCGAAGCCGAGAATCGAACCCGGACCCTGAAGGTACAAGGTGACAGTGCTAACCCCTACACCACTGTACTGCTGGGCTTTGTTTAATACCTACTATATGCCTTTGTTTCCTGGGTTTCCTGTGATAGGCTCCAGGCCCCCCTGCGACCCTGTTTACAGGATAAAGTGTATAGATGATGAGTGAGTGAGTGAGTGAGTGAACAAAGACCTATCTAGTGACTAAAGCTGGATTCATTGGCACTTCAAGTACAAGCATTAGCAAATAATAGTTGTGGAGTGTGAGCAGTGAGAAAACTTAAGTTAATTAATATCATGTTATTTTAATGATATTACTAAATGAGGACAAATATTGTGCAATAAAAGAGAGTAAAAATATTCTCTACTTTTTCAAATGTTTTCCTGTTTTGTATTGCCCAGGGCTTAAACAAGCCAATTAGATTTTCTCACTATTGTGACCTCATATAAGACAACATCTTCCCTCCTTTGGGTGGTGGCTCAGTGTGTTAAGGCTCTGAGTTACTGATTGGAAGGTTAGCGGTTCGAGCACCAGCACTGCAATGACCTTAACCCTCCAGGGGCACCGTATAATGGCTGAACCTGTGCACTGACGCCAGCCCACTATTCAAGCCGTGATATGCAAAGAATAAAGGATTTCACTGTGCAGTAATGTATATGTGACGAATTAGGGATGAACGGAACCGAACTTGCTCAGCTCAGCTCTTCTCTTGAGGGCCGTGGGTCAGCAGCAGCTCATTTACTGTACATAGACACTGAAATGGCGCACTTGTAGGAGGGGTGAAACATATGGAGTTTCTGAGGGGTATTTCAAAGTACAGCAGTGCAGTTTTAGCCAAGTTTTAGCCTATACGCTATGATACACGCAGTAGGCTTTAGGCTGCATTCAGATTAGCGTTATAACAAAAATCATTAAGAAAAAGCTGGACAGTGATCATACCATGACGTTTTTGTTAGACTAGTAAAGGAAACCTGCTGGTGCAAACCAGGAGAACATTCAGATCCTATTAACTCCCACTGGCCAAATACAGCAGTGAAATGCATTATGGGTCAAAGAAGTTCAGACAAAGCCTCAGGGAAGGAGGGTCGTGTGATTTTAGCACGTTAAACCCTTAATCTAGAGGGATTTCAGTTCTAGCAGCTTAACGTTTACCCTGTAAAGCTCACTGGCCTGAAGACACAGTCTGGGCAGTGCTACCTTATTATTCCAGACACGCAAACACTCACACACACACACACACACACACACACACACTAAGAAATAAATGTTTCCCTTGTGGAAAACACAGAGGAGAAAATGTAATTGTGTAAGAGTTTCTGTGTGTACATGTGTGTGTGTGTGTGTGTGTGACTCTGTCACAAAACATGTACTGCGTCTCGTCTGCGTCTGGTCTATTGTCTGGACTACGGCCTTAAACGGAGCATTTCAGGAAAGAAAAAGCAAATTAAATTGTAGTTGGACTGTGAGGTCAAACCCTGAGGACATCACAGCCATTCATAATTAGGTGTAAATGAATTAAATAAGCACAAATGTTCGTATTGTCTAAGTGGGAAAGATAATATTCCTCTCCTCTGTCAGTAAGAGTGTCATTAGTTAAGCTATTTATGGATGTTTGTAAGTGTGCGGTTAGTGATGCCGCCCTGGGGGGGGTTAGCTTAGTGATTAAGGCATTGGACTAGTAATCATAAGGTTCCAGGTTCAAATTTGTCTGTATGTCTGTCAGCCAGATTTTGTCACAGCATCGCGACTGGACAGAGTTTAATGAAAATTTTCAGTACTTACTTAGACATATTTTCACTTTTGCTGAAATAACAGCGCTGAAGTGGCATAAGTGATAAAAACTTCATCTTTATTCGATCTACTTTTTCAATTTCTCACCTGTTTGTCTGATGACGAAAGAAGTAGAACTTAGTGTAAACAAGGCGTAAGATACTCAACCTCAATCTTACAACAAAAAATTTTGTGTAAAAGAAATAAACATAAATAATAATAATAATATCACTAATTACATTAAAGCTGATCATCTTATTTTTTGCTTTAACCTTTGAACTATTTCTACAAACTCTGTAACCGTCAGCGACGAGTACTGACACTAGCACTAAATAAAAGCGAATGTTGGACACCACACAGGCCTTTTTTTGATTAACTACATCTGGGGTGAAAAGGAGACTGTGTAAATGTGATGTTCATCAAACCATTACTTTACATACACAAGTTACTGATTGTGGTAATGAAACCAGACCCCCCCCCCCCTCCTCCCCATCCCCCTCTCTCCTTTCGTAAAAAAACACGAGACAGAGGACTATCTGCAATTAAACATAACTGTGGTGTAAAGCCTCTCATTAGTGGAGGGAAATGTCTGGCACAATCACCACGATGTGTTAAGAGCAATGGATTTTTTTAAAAACTGTAATAGTTGCTTTCAAAGCAACAGGAAGATGTTTTGTTTTTCCCAACGAAGCTTAAGCCACTGAACCAAAAGTGCTGGCACTAAGAGGGTCTCACACTGTGGCACGACATGTGGGGAAAAGCGAGTAATTAAAACATCGTGAACCTTATACTTCTGTTTTTGAGTTTATAAAAGGTTTGCTGGAACAATGACTAATACTCTTGGACCAAAAAAAAAATCATCTAGGATTTTAGAGGTTTGCCCCTCCATGGAATAACAAACTCAAATAAATGCCCCAATACATTCCGTCCTACAATCCTATCCCAGGCGACTTAGGGCACAAGGTGGGTTACGCCCTGGACACATACACACACTACGGGAAATTTGGGAACGGCAATTAGCCTAATCTGCATGTCCTTGGACTGTGGGAGGAAACCAGCGTTACCGGAGGAAGCCCAGCAAACACGGGGAGAACATACAAACTCCATGCACACAGAGACGGGACTCAAACCTGGCCAGGAGTCGAACCCAGACCCTGGAGGTGTAAGGCAACAGTGCTAACCACTACACCACCATGCCGTCCCCAGGAAGTACAGCCATCCATAAAAGAGTATATATCTGTCCTTGTCCCTGTCAAGGTGTATCTATGTCTTCAGGAAACTATTGTTGATTCTGCTTGCATAAACCAAATATACTTTAAACATTCATCCATCCATCTAGGAACCTCTGTAGGCCAACTACGGACCATGCAGGCCAATGGTGACTATTGTATTTATTCTAATCTTACAATGTGAGATTATCATCCATGATGCATCATTCGCAGGTGCAGGGTCTGCATTTGATTCCTGCCTCGGGGTCTTTGTACATGGATTTTCTCTCCATGCTTGGTGGGTTTCCTCCGGGTACGCCAGTTTCCTCGAAGTGCTGTTCCCAAATTGCCCGTAGTGTGTGAATGTGTGTGTGAATGTTGACCAGAGGTCTTACCACGGTCATAAAAATGGGAATAAACACAATGGTCACCATTGGCCTTCACGGTCACTGGTTTGACTACAGAGGTTCCTAGATGGATGGATGGATGGATGGATGGATGGATGGCATCTAAATGATCTGGTTCCTGTCAAAATGTTTTCCTCACATTGACTCTGGGCATTTTTTCTTGCTACCACCAACTCTGGCTTACACATTAGGGACAAACTGATGTTGTTGTTGGTCTTTTGGTTGCTTTTGTCCAGAGTGGACCAAAACACAATGGACCATTCCTGATGCAACCCTTCCATTTTATCTGAGCTAGGGACCAGCACTTCATCCAGTGGCTGGGGTTTAGACCTTGGGTGGGAACTAAAACCAGGCCCACCACATGGCAGGCAAGAAACCTACAGTACCACTGAGCCACCAATGCCACATTAGGGACAAACTTATAAATGTATAAATATATAGATTTTTTACTACATGTCCAGAATTTTTATTTCGGTAAACCAACTTAGTGACAATTTCCATCATTAAAAAGGCTATACAAATAAAATAAGAATTGACATTAATTGAACATTGTTTTGGTCCAGCTGTTTTTGATTCTCTTGTATAGAGAACAGTTAGTAGGGTGGCCTTGGAGCATGAAACGAAAAGCCAGAGAGAGAGAGAGAGAGAGAGCATTCTAATGAGGCCTGTTCAATTCCAGCATGGCAACACACTTTTTCCCCACACAACCCAGTCCAGACCACTCGCCTGGGGCTCAGCCGACGCCACACAGAGCTCCGATCTCCAAATTACAGCTGTGGCCACCTTGTAGTCCTTATTCTCATGCGCTGTATGTTTAAGGCTTTCGGTTTCCTGGAAGCATGCATGAGACGGCGATACTCTAACAAGACAGCAGATTATAGAGATATGAGTAGAGGGGATATAATGAGTTGGGGGACGGAGAAACATTCTTGCTGTTAAAAACTGAAAGCAAGAGTAACGCAGTGAAGCCTTCAGGGAGGAAAATAAACAGAAATGCGTTAGAGGGAACATCTCACCCTGTGACTGTAGGACCTTTAGAATTGACGCTATGTCTCTACACATTCAGCTGAGTCTACGTTTGCTTTTTTAAACGTGGTATTAAATGCAGTCGAGGGGTGTTAGCGTTGGGTTTGTATACCTTGGCTCGATCTCTGCTCCCAGTCAGGAACGCTCCCTTCCTCCACGGAACGAATCTCAGCAGCAGGTTCTCGCTGAACCTCAATGGCTCTTTGCTTTCCAAACCAGCAGCATTCCAGTTGAACCGAGGGACACATGCCCAAGCCGTACCAGGTTTCACGCACTCATTCAGGTGTAAACTGAGACGGCAGGGAGTGTGGGGTCATACAGTCTCAGTCCAGTATGACTGTTTGGATTCACAGTGCCAGTATGGAAAAAAAGAAATGAGTCAATAACGTAAAGGTTTAAATCACAGTATAGTTTTTCTTAGAGCATTGCAGATAAATTACAGCAACAAAGATTTAATATGTTTCGTGACATCTTTATGAGTCTATTGCTGATTTTAACAAATCGCCCACTCATCATTTTCCTACCCATATCTTAAAATGCCGTTTCCACAGACATTTCCATCATCACATTTTCTTTCTTTTCTTTTTGCTCGGTTTGTGATACGGCTTTATTTCTGCTGGACCCTGCTTGTTTGGGTCCAGCAGAAATATATAATTCCACCAGGACAGCTCCACCTCTCCAGCACAGCCGCAGCGATAACATCTTTACCACTTATTTTAGTCAATTGCAACTCAATTAGTCACACCACATACCTGCAGCCTGCGCTATTGAAGCCTTCTTGACTTAAACAGTAGCATGGATTATGCTTTATATACAGTACTGTATATATGTTAAAGAAAAGCTTTATGGGATGGAAAGTGCCTTTTTTTTTACCCAAATAGGACATTTTGACCTCTTAACAATAACATAGCGGCAAGATGGCGTAGCGGTTAGCGCTGTCGCCTTGCACCACCAGGGTTCGGGTTCGATTCCCATCCCATGCATGGAGTTTGCATGTTCGCACAAGCTTGGTGGGTTTCTTCAGATTAGGCTAATTGGTGTCCCCAAATTGCATGTAGTGTGTGAATGTTGGCTGGAGGACCCAATGAGAATAAATATAATGGTCACCATTGGCCTCCATGGTCCCTAGTTGGACTGCAGAGGTTCCTAGATGGATGGCTGGATGGAATGAAAACATATTCAATCTCCCTAAGCCTGAAGAAAACACACTGCAATTTTCACTTTTTTGGATGGTATGAGGGCAGTGAAGCCTATCAGCTTCAGGGTTTCCTGTTCGATCCTCTGGTTGCCTTCCATCTTCCAAATTGAATGTGTTTAATAGTTGGTGTATTTTTGCATCATGTCTAGTCTAGTTTTCTGTGTCCATGACGATTCGGACTAGGATGAAGTGGTTACTAATGAAGAACGTATAAATAAAAGATTCCCATCACTTGTACGGGGATTGGATGTGTGCATCCGAAAAGATGATGGATGAACCCTGATCTATAGACCAAGCAATGAAACAAAGTGACCAGATTGTCAGAGTCAAAGTTTCTGGATTTGTTATTGTATTTAGATTGTTTCTTAAGAAAAACCTTTTTTGACAATGTAGACACTTTTTCCCTTCTTTTATTTATTTTAACAATAATTGAGTTTGTCCTGCTGCTTGGTGCACTCTTTGTTTTTGTTCCCTTGGTCTGTAAATCAGATTCCATCCGTCATCTTTGTTTGATTGCGAAGACAATTTGTTTGTTTGTTTGTTTGTTCATCTTCTAGGATTTTGTACCATTTTCAGTCACAATGATGGGATGCAAGAATACACCCACTAATAAATCGATGATCATTAAACACACTTATTCCGACTTAAGGGCAATTAACGATTTCACTGATTTTGTCTACTGATGGCATGGTGGCTTAGTGGTTAGCATTATTGCTTGGTGAGTTTTCTCCGGTTTCCTCCTATGGTCTAAAAACATGCAGACTAGGCCAATTACATTTTGGCATTTGGCAGATGCCCTTATCGAGAGCAACTTACATTTTTATATCTCATGATACATCAGGGCAGTTGAGGGTTAAGGGCCTTGCTCAAGGGCACCACAGTGGTGTTTGTGGGGTTTGAACCTGGAACCTTCCAAACTGTAGTGCCATGCCTTGACCACTGAGCTACCCCTGTCCCCTGTTACTATTTAATTGACATTCTGACGTGTGTGAATGTGTCTATGGATGTTGCCTGGAGGATGTTGAAAACAATCGGTCATGAATACAATGCTAATCACCATTGGACTCCACAGTCCCTAGTTGGACTACAGAGGTTCCTAGATGGACAGATGGATGGATGAAGTTCATCTACTGGTAACCAGAGGATTAAAAAGGGGACCCTAGAGCTGAGAGGCTTAAATACCATTCAGAAATGTGAAAATTGCAAGTGAATCTTTTTTGCCGGTCAAAAATATAACAAACCTCAGACTTAGGACCTCTGAATAGGTTTGTATTAAGAGGTCAAAATCAAAAATCCTATTCAGGTAAAGAAATGCACTTCTTTTTTTTTGAGCATACATACAAGATAATAAAGCATAATCCATGCTACTGTTCAAGCCAGGGAGGTTTCAGTGGTGCAGGCCGTAGGCATGTGGTGTGACTAATTGAGTTGCATTTGACTAAAATAAGCTGTGAAGATGTTATCGAACCTGCTGCCATGCTGGAGAGTTGGAGCTGTCCTGGTGGAATTACATGCTTCTGCTGAGCCCAAACAAGCAGGCTAATGTAGAGCGCGAGCCTAGCTTAGAGAAAAATAACCAAACCCGAGGAGCACTAAAGCCGTATCGCATTCCTCTGCAGGAAAAAAGCGTCCTTTTGCACCAAGAAAATGGAGGGTAATTAGGTAGAAAATCCAGCATGAATTCCACACGGCAGCAGTTCACACAGCTGGAAACAGAGGGCCCTTCTTATGCCTGTGCCCACAGAAGACATAAAGGCACTGTCGAAGTGAGATTAGAGACTGTGGAGCAGCAATGGAAAAAATGAAAGCAGAAGATGCTGAGTCTTCTCTTACTCTATTTCTCTCTCTCTCTCTCTCTCGTACTGGTTTATAAGGATGACTATAAGGATGAGCACGTAAATTGGGCAAAAAAAAAAACAGGAGTGTGATTAATGACATACACATGCAGCTCAGCACCAAAGCAGCGTGATTCATGCAGAGGTGGGCACGATGACTGGAGTCCTTCCCTCTCCGAATATTTCATGTTTTCCATTCGGAAGGCCAGCTACCAGAGTGAATGAACAAACTGTATGGGATTAGTTCGATCGTCAGGGCATTATTTAAGACTTTCACTTTTTCACGAAAAGTTTTAAAAATCAAGGCTAAATTTTGGGGGGGGGGGGTAGAAAGGACATAATATTTAATGTTGAAATTTACATATTTTATATGTAATGAACAAAGCCCAGGCCAGTTGTTGTTCAACAATGAGATTATTTCTGAAATCCAGATCCAGATTAATGAGATTCCAGTCTGAAAAACGTTGGAGTGTGACGATTCGCTGTGTGTGTATCCACTAGCCTTTAGCCACATAAAATTCCTCTTCTCAGTTTGAAATGGTTCAGTTGAGGCAGTGATCATGAGAGGACGGAGCAAACGAATCTTCTGAGTCAAAATATGAAAATTAAATCAGATGATGAAAAAGGTAAATGGACTCCAGTTTTACTAGAAACACCTCATTTCCCCATAGTGTGTCTGAAACATCAGTTACTTAATATTAATTCCTCGCTCTATGGGCTTGTGCCAACACAACAACAAATGTCTATGCAGTTGAGCCAATATTTATTTTTAGCACACTCTTTCTCATTTCTTTGCCAACTTTATTTCCCTTTTTGTCTGTTGATGTTAATAAAAGGAAAATACATACAACCTTTCAGGTTACGAAGGATCCAGAATACACAAAACCCTCTGATCTTAAGAAATAAAAGGGTAAAAGGGGTGTTCAAAGTTAAACCGGAACTTTTGAGGAGATGGATGGATGGATGGATGGATGGATGGATAGATAGACAGATAGATAGAGAGATAGATAGATAGATACTTTATTGATGCAGAAGGAAAATCCAGAATTCCAATTTCTTGTGAACAAACACATAAAACCGATTGACATTTACAGACTTACGGTGATGAGACTCTTTACGCTGCAATAAAACATATGAACGGTGCAAACGTTTTAAAGACATTAACGACAATCCTGGCTTAGTTGCCTTGAAGCCCATTGTAATTGTTTCTGTGAATATCCAGCGAGTGGAACGCCTAGACCTTGAAAATTGACAGATAACTTGAGGATACCGTTACATGAAGTTAATTGGGATTAAAGGAGTTCCTGGGAGGCCGGCGTTTCATACACAAAGCAGGCTGTCTGATCATGGCTCCGGTGTACTGATCAAAACTTTCTACCTCGATGGTGTCCAAGAACTAGTGAAACACTGGGATAAGTGCATTAGTGTAGCAGGGGATTATATAGAGACATAAAGGGAGGTTTTACTCTCATGACTGTCTTCTGTTATTCTGCAAAAGTTCCGGTTTGACTTGAACGTCCGTCATAGGCTGTAACCCTATGATTTTTCAGAGATGGGACGATCCAGTGATGAATTTAAAGTCTACCTGATGCACTTTTGATTATGTAACATTTTTATGAAATGTATATTATATGTAAGGAATAAAACCCAGCAGGTCATTTTTTTTTATAGGAAAATAATGAGATGATTTGATCCAGTCTGCCTTCAAAAGTAATAACCAGGACATATAATGTAACGTTTTACTGGTCCCTGATTTATTAAGGAGTTTTGTAAGTACGGTATTTCAGTGTGAAGCTGGAATCTAGTGTAGCTTATGATCACCTGCCCACATGTTGGCACAAAGGATCTCTTTCTTTAAATCAATCACTTAATCAATCTTTGTGACAAACTGATAAACATTTTTTTTGTATTTTTTATGGGGTGATATTTCAGTTCTGGATGTAAGCTACAGTATTCTCCTCACTTTATTTTGATTACGTCCCAGGGTCTTGTTTAAAAGTGTCTTGCCGCCCTCCTCCTCCACCCTTAAGAAAAAAAAGCCCTTTTTAAACAAAGCTTAATAAGGTGTGTTCTCTACTGCAGGCCTAATCAGCTCGAAAAATACCCGCGCTGATCACTCGCCATATGGTGACCTTTAGAACGCAGGGAGGCCACTTTATCCAGGGTCCCTGGAGGAAGGGCGATTCTTGAGGTCAGCTAAGGACAATGAAGTGTGGCATTTGGTTTCCAGGAGACCCGAAGTAAACACGAGTTAATTGCTATCGTGCTCTCGACGCAGTACGCGCCTATGACATATGATTAGCTTAAACGCCTTATGATTTCTTGTCTGTTTTAGCCGCGACAAGCATTTTAGAAAGTACCACATACAGCACTGTATATCAACATCATGGACAATTTTATGAACCTGACACCATTCACTTCCACAAAAAGAAGAAAAAAACAGTCAAATGTTGATTGCATTGATTGCATTGATATATAACATTCACTGGTTTGCATACTGTAAGTATTTGGTTAGACTTTTTACATATTTTGTCGCTTTACAAGCTATCATGTACAGTGCGTTCGCTTCAGCCTGAAATAATAAGATCACCGATTATCATTAAAGCTGATCAGCTTATTCTTAGCCTTAACCTTTTAACTACATCTACAAACCCTTTTCCCGTCAATGATGCGTACTTACGCTATATATAGGCTCAACAGGAGAGGTTGTAATTAGGACATCGTGATGCTGTTCAATCTGGTAATTCTGATAATTACGATAATTTCATTGGCAACAGAAACCGGAGGAAATGCTCATTATGCAGGCAGGTGCGCATTACAGATTATTTTTGTACTTTTCATTATACTTCTAACTCGTTTAACTTGCAGTGTGCCCCTCCCCCTTACAAGTCATGCTTACATTCACTGCCTAAAAAAAAAAAAATCCATAAAATACTATGGAGATGCCCCGGAGACACTGATTACGCTGGGATAGATTTAGTCGCTCCATGTGCTTGCAATTTAACCACGTGTTCACATGGTGTCCAAACCGTTCGGCACATTGTTTGTGCCTCATTAAAAAACGAGCACCGGTGTTTATTCATTGCCGAATGTAGGATCTTGTTAGTATGTTATACGTTACACGACACCACCGGTGGTCTTTATTTTTCACATTGAACATCCTAAGCTGCAAACCAATTTTCTAAACATAGCACTTCAAATGTACGCCATCGTCATCGTACGACTCCAAGACGAGGTAAAGAGATCCAGCGGTGATGACATTCCTACATGATGTGGCCATCTGGATCAAAAGGCGCTGCAGAGTGACAGACCGGTGATTATAGGCTCATGTTTCCAACAACAGAGTGCTCTTTGTGCCATGTGCAAAAAAAAAAAAAAAACCTTGTGTGCTGGATCTGATCTATATGTGTTTCCATTTTAAAACATGGCCTTCCAATATTATTTAAGTGTATCTGAAGCTGATGTCTGCTGTGGGCCCTGTGCTTTGGAGACACTTTCCAAGATTTTGTACGGCTCTCAGTGACCTGTGGCATCTGCATCACTATAAAGCCCCACACACACACACACACACACACACACATGACTTGGGGGTAGGAGCTACATTTAGACACAATGGAGTCTGGACAACATGCAGTGAATTCTTAATGCTTTGGAAGACATCAGTAAAAACCACGTCACAAAGCTAGGTTTTGCTTCTAAGAGTTTCATTTCAGATCAGACACTCACAACACAAGATAATTGTATTAAAGACTGGTGTAAGTACGCGTCGTTGACGGTTACAGAGTTTGCACAAAGTTAAAAGGTGAGTTAAAGGGTTAAAGCTAAAAAATAATTTGATGATCTTTAATTTACTCAGCCCACGTACCTGTACATGTCTGTCTTGAAACAATTTTAAAAAGAATAAAATAATAATAATACAAAAATAATAATAATAAACATAATGCACACACTGATCAGCCACAACATTATGACCACCCGCCTAATAATACTGAGTAGTTCTCACTCTTTTGCCGCCATAACAGTGATGCACTGTTTGCTTGTTCTGACATCTTTATACTGTATCACCACCAGCATGAACCTTTTCATCAATTCGATCTACACTAGCGCTTCTATTGGATCAGACTACACAGGCCACAGGTTTCTCTCCCCATGTGCATCAGTAAGCCTTGGTCTCCCATGACCCTGTCGCCAGTTCGCTGGTTTTCCTTCCCTGCAATGTTTCCTTTTGGTGCTGTATGTCCTGACCACTGCAGTCTGGGAACATCACACAAGTGCTGGCCATCACAATCCCATTTTTTCTGCTTCCGACACATCAACTTCAGGAAAAAAGGTTCACTTGCTACCTAATATACGGTATATCACACCCACTTCCAGCCATCATTGTAATGAGATATTGAAAATGTAGCTCCTGTACTATGAGGAGGGCTGAATTGTAATGGTCAGAGGATTAGGTTTTGTCTGTTTGTTGGTTAGAACTCGAAACAAGACTGGAAACAAGTCTCTGAAATTTGTCTGTTTGTCTGTATGTCTTTTTGTCTGTATGTCTGTATGTCTGTATGTCTGTCCAGCCAGCTTTTGTCACAGCTTCAAGCAAAACTGGCTCGACAGAATTTAATAAAACTGTACTTAGGCGTTTGCCTGAAGTTTTAACCTGCAGCATAATTTAAATCAAAATGTTAAGTAGAAATTAAGTTTAACAACGTACCGCGACAAACTGTGGGCGCGTCTTAAATCGACCACTGGACAGAATTTAATGAAACGTTTCCAGTACTTCGATGTCTGCCTGAAGTTTAACCTGCACCGTAAGTGAAATCAAAATGTCGAGTAAAACTGTGAACAGTTATATGTCGGATTGAATAATCTACTTAAAAATAATCTACTAATGCGCTACGTGCTCAATGTAAACAAAACACCTGTTCCAACAGATATTAATTAGAAAAGCTAAACTGTAAATATTTTTACTGGGATTAGTTCAGATATAAATAACAGCGCTGAAGTGGTACTGTATAAGTGACTGAGTTAAGATCTACTTTTTTGATTTCTCATCTGAGATTCACGTTCCGATAACCGCCAGCACTAACGCCTGTCCGCAATCAAAATTCCTTAAATGGTTCAGGAATCTCAGCATTTTGTGAGTTTCGCCATTAATGTCAAAACTGAGCATATTTTTCCTGGTAAACACAATTTCCCCCGCTCTCTTCCACAACCCCATCAGCCTGATCCCAATTTACTCTGAGTGCTTGTTTTGGTTCTCCTCAGCAGTTAATAACATCAGCGCTGCTCGGCTGTTTCTAATCAACGCTTGAAGCATTCGAGTAGATTTGCCGTTCGGAAATAAAGCAAAGGACTGTAAAATTATACCAAACCAACAGTACTGAGCATTCAATATAATTCAGATTGTATTTACTTTCGATCTCATGACCTCCCAATGTCCTGACCCTTGAAATACCCCTCAGTAAAAAAAAAAAAAAAACATTACAGAATGATTGCCAAACTCTTGTATTCCAAACTCTGGTGTGGTTAGCACTGTCGCCTTGCACCTCCAGGGTCCGGGTTCGATTCCCGGCTAAGCTCGATTCCTGTCTCTGTGTTCATGGAGTTTGCATGTTCTCCCCGTGCTTGGTGGGTTTCCTCCTATAGTCCAAAGATATGCAGGTTAGGCTAATTGGCGTTCCGAAATTGCCCGTGGTGTGTGAGTGTGAGATAGATTGGAACCTCGTCCAGTGTGTATCCATGCCTCCTGGGATAGGCTCCAAGCCCCCACGACCCTGTTTATAGGATAAAGCGGTAAAGACCCGGAAGAAACCCACCAAGCACGGGGAGAGCATGCAAACTCCGTACACACAGACCCCCAGGCGGGAATCGAACCCGAACCCTGGAGGTACAAGCGACAAAATTTCGTTACATGAGGCTGTTTGAAGCACGCTTGTGGAATGGATGGATGTGTCTCTCTCAAAATAGCACCTTTCGCTTTCGCCTCAGGGCACACTGGAAAACTCGGTCCCAGTGCAGGTTAAACCCTCTCTACTATTATCATCTCTCTCACAACCTCTTGTTAACGATGAGCAACGACTCACGCTGGAAAATCACAGCTGAGAAGCATTGGGTATTCTGGTTAAAGACTGGAGGGGAAAATCTAATCACCTGACACTTTGTGAAGGTGCTAAGTGATTGCTCTGGGAGACGGATTACAGACAACAATGC
This sequence comes from Clarias pachynema, assembly GCA_030014365.1. Lineage (NCBI taxonomy): Eukaryota > Metazoa > Chordata > Actinopteri > Siluriformes > Clariidae > Clarias > Clarias pachynema. The sequence continues at coordinate 16,043,655 of JAQMYL010000020.1, forward strand.
GCATTATTCTTATTATTCAGGCAGAGGAAATCCATTAGGAGCAATACTGACAGTGAGGATAAAACCTGAGTGAAGTCTGGCACGCTGGGAAACCGAGCAGAGTTCAAGGATACTCCGATGAGAGACGTGGCTTTACTTTTGTTCTTAGGTGTCTTGGCTTATAGTATATTCACAGAAAACACACAGAGTGCACCGTGAGATACAGATCAGTCAGTGAATGTATCGCCTTTACGGAAAGAGATGCTTGGAAGACACACACACTTTTTATTTCTTTATTACTCTTTAATTCTTCCATACACGTGATTATCCTAAAATATCAAGCATCTCTTTCTCCAACTTTTATTTATTGCAAACCTTGGTTTTAAAGCAAACTTGTGGGCTTCAGGGTGGCTTTCAAGTCAATATGATTTTTACTTCCAGGCCAAGTTCACTTGAGGCTCGCATAGTTATGGTTTCTTTGCTTTGTCTTGGTTTTTGTTTATTAAAAGCTAGCGTAATAAGTTTTTTTTAATGTAGCAAACTTAATAAGTATGACTTTTGTTCCAATTCAGTCCAAAGCAAGCTAGAATTTGAAACCTGGCAGTAGAATTCGCTATGGACAGTCTGGCCTCTGGGGACGAACTATTGATGGACGATGCCACGAATGTCGAAAAAGATGATGAGCATGCACTCGGTCCATCTGCGGACCTGCCTGGTCGTGGAGATGATGAGCTCTTCCACTGTGATGACTGTTGCTTCGTCTCAGGGTCGTATCCGTACACCCAAGTCTCGTCACTGGTAATGATCCTCGACATGTAGGACGGGTCATCAATAAGTTCTTGTCAGACTTTCATGCTCCTGGGTCAGCAGCCTGGGGATGAACTTTGCAGCCACACGGCACATGTTCAAATCACACCTGAGGATCTCCTGAACTGTTCTGTATGATGTTGTGGATTGTTCCATCATCATGCACAAGCTGCCAAATGGTTTTTGACATTTTCGGGGGTTGAGCTTGTTGAAGGTCTTCCTGACCTCTCATCGTCTTCTAAAGATGTTCTTCCACTCTTGAAGTGTGTGTTCTGCTTTAAGAGTGACATGAGGCTTAAAACACCTCAAACGATTCATTGCAGCATCGCCGTAAACTTGCCAAATCATGTCTTAACGGAAACAGATTGGCCGGGTTTCATGCACAATTTCACGTTCACTCTTTGTTCTAACTTGCTGTCCATGATGAAATAGCAGACGTGTTTAACACACGTGATCAGAATAACACCAGCTGCACAGCTCCTGATGTACACAAGGCGATGTCTTTTGGCACGCTGACTTATGAATGTTACTGCTGTGACTGTGCATGCAGTCTTATCTAGTTACAGTCTCTGAACTTTTTGATACCTTGATGATAATCCTCAGAGAATTAAGCATTAGTTCTGTAGAATCTGTACCATAAGTTACATGAGTCAGCTACTCTACAATATAATATTTTCTTCATATAATTAGATGTCAAAACTTCTCGTTCTGAAGTGGTGATACGGCCATAAGAACAAGTCACCCCTTTGTTGCTTTGCTTTCTTTCCTTTGCAAGCTGTCCCAGAACAACTCTAAACCACAGTCACTGAGAGGAATGTGTATGTGTGTGTGTATGTGTGTGTTTGGGGGCTTGGGTTAAGGCCCAGGCACACATTTCTACAGGCCCAAAGACTCCACGGCTGAATTATGTGACTGAGGTTAGTCAGAGGAAGGCTACAGGATTTATCCCAGGCTGGTTATCATTTTATGGCCTAAATTTAGAAACTCCCATGGCTTCCTGAAGCTGGTAATAAACACAACGCCAGTCACAGTTATATCATACTGAGTCGGGAACTTTCCCACTAGAAGATACTTTTTTTTTTTTTTTTTTTTTACAGCACAACAGACAGGATACAAATTTAAAAGAAAACATGTATAAAATATTTTAGTAAAGTGTTGCGCTGCTTCCAACTGCCGAAACACTTTCTTCATGTGTGTGAAAGTGTACTCATTGGATTAAAAAAGGCTGCTCTAAAAGATGTCCTCGGGTTGGTGTTGTGATGGTGGTGTAGAGCGCCGGCCAACATGTCGCCCCAAACTCACTTTTAGGTTCAATGCGAAGGGCAGATGGTTTTTTCACCATCATTGAACAATTCACTAAAAAGCTCCCAAGTGACCCAACTGTGAAGTGTAAGCAAGTTTAAATCCCAATCATGCCACAGTCAGTAGTCTTGGGAGCATAATTCACCATGCTGTCTTGGTGGGATGGATAACGTTAATGTTTCTCACAAACCAATGACAAGTGTTTGCCTCATAGTTGCTAGATCAGGGCACAAGTACAGTACTCAGTCCTGGTCTGGGATACTTTCTGGCCTGTATTTTGTAATGTGTTAGAGCGTGTATGTACAAGACACTGGGCTCTTCAGGACCATTCAAGGGTAATTTGTTGGGTAAAGCTAGAAAACGGGTCAGTCGCCTCACACCTCCAGTGTCCTGGTTCGAGTCCCACCTCGGAGTGTGTGTGCATGGAGTTTGCAAGTTCTCACCGCGCTTGATGGGTTTCCTCCAGGTTCTCCGGTTTCCTCCCACAGTCCAAAGACATGCGGATTAGGTTAATTGCCGTTCCCAAACTGCCCGTAGTGTGTGAATGCGCGTGTGAATGTTGACCGGAGGTCCTACCATGGTTGTAAATCCAATGGTCGCCATTGGCCTCCATGGTTCCTAGTTGGACTACAGAGGTTCCTAGATGGAAGGAGATGGAAGAGATCGTTGTAACCATGATACGAGATAAAGAAATTTCTACTGATTTTCCCTGCCGAAGTAGACGAGCTTGTTTTAAGTGTGTTAGGTTTGTGGGACTTGCATGCATATGTGTATCTGTGTGTCCATCTGAGGGGAGCAGGTAATGAGTTTTGAAATGATCCAATAAACTGTAATTTTTTTAAAATGTCAAAGGCATGAATCAAATCCAAATCCAAAGTCTTAAAAGCAAACAGTTTTGAGTTTGAACACTATAAGTCCAGCCAACATTGATTCACATGGTCATCCATTTTATGCTGTCTGTACATATATTTAGAGCACACGTGAGGCCGGGTGGAGGAATCGCTGGAGCACAGAGCTCACATTTATCTAGTCGTTCCTAAAAAGTCCAAAGAATTATGGGACAGCTGATGAGGATAGCCCATGGTGGTGTGGAAAAGCTGTTAGATGTTAGAAGTTACTTAGTTCAAGCAAGGTTATGTAGAAATTATATAAAATGTTGGGTATTGTATTATTGTCAGTTTCTTCATGAAGATTTGAATTAGCCCTGGAACAGCTGTGAATGCAGCACCGTGAACAGAAAACGCTATATGTTCTTTGTCTGACGTTGTATTTGCCTAATACTGTACTAAGACCTGCTATAATCACATGATTTGTGATTTTTTACACACAAACATACCGTAATTAAAGAGGGGGGCACAAACTTTGACTGTATATTCTATGTTTTATATCTACTGCACCTTCTATATGTCTACACACTTATATATATATACACAGTATATATACAGTATAGCCTACAGTGTGATTGATCTGATTGATTTGTTCAGTAAGTTATGAAGGTTGTACGTATCTGAGCTTGGTGTTGCACATGTGTTATAGCTGTCGCATCATTTTCAGGCATATTTATTGTCTTGCCGTCCGTTCATGCCTGTTTCATCATGTCTTGAAAAACTGTACACCTCCTAAAGTTTGGTCTTCTTTTGTGCCCAATGATCAGAACGTCCTTCTTGGCCACCTGAAATGCTCTAGGAGGTCCACACACATGCACTTTCAGGAAATACCTTCACCTTCATGTCTTTATTTTTCTCTTTAATCTAAAAGTCATGATGGCCAAATGAGGCAAGAGAAGGTTCAAGAGAAGGTTCATTACGCAAAGCCTCATTTAGCACATGGTACACTAGCGCCCCCTACTGCTGAAACAGCTAAATCAATTGTGGTCCAAGAATTTATATTTCTAAAAACACAAACATGTTGCACACACCACATTTAATTATTACATATTAAAAATATGATGTTTGTTCAAGTCAAACTGGGACTTCTCGCGAATGGAAGCATGAAATTGATTGTACTTTTACAGAAGACTTCGGGCACAGTACGGTGATGAGACTCATGATTCCGTAAGGCCGTATGTCCGTGAATGACGATCCTGGCTAAGGTGGGTCGGAGCCCACTGCAGTCGCTTGAGACCTGTACACACAGTCACTCACCAACACCAGTTGCACTTTACTTGACTAGGAGTTATTGCCACTTCTCCTGTACAGTCTTGACCTTACGCCAAGACTTTTCCACATGTTTGAGTCATTAAGGGAGTTCCTGGGAGGCCAGGGTTTCAGACGTGAAGCTTTTCAGGTGTAATGAGAAACCTTTCTACCTTGATGATGTCCAAGCACTAGTGAAACACTGGGATAAGTGCATTAGTGTAGCGGGGGATTATATAGAGAAAGGCATTTCTTCAGTACTTGGAAAAATATTGACTATTATGACTATTCCACAAAAAAATGCTTGGAAATATCTCACTGTTAATGCCAGTTGTCTAATATAATTTGGGATTCTTGCTAAATTAATTCATTAATTATCATAAGGCCACAACATGGTACTGGTGCTTAAAAGTATGTCACCTAGGTTAAAAAAAAAAAGTGAATTTTCATATAACATAATTTTTCATAATACTTACGGCTTCTTATCTCCTGATCCATACTTCATTTTTTGTAAATATACATACACAAGTATATTTTTATCAAATAAAAAGAAACACATTTGCTAAATACAATTTCATGCCCTTTTATGTTTTAGTGTCCTGAACTTTTTTTTTTATTTGTCAGGGATAACCCCTAAGACCAAAGACTTTTGGCTTTGGACTTCCCAGAGTGCACCTCGGTCAGGTGATGGGATCTCTCAGTTTAGGTTGTTTAGAAGTTTAGGTTGGTCTTGCATCTATTCTGGCGGAATTCTGCTTTGTTAACCTGTTATGGCTTTCTTCTGTTCATGGTTTTGTTTTGTCATAGTCTCGGGTTTAGTTTGTTCATGTTTTAGTTGCTTGTGTTTGTTTGTTTGTTTGTTTGTTTATCTTTAGTAAAACATCAAGTCTTAACCTCTGCAATTATGCCTCGCCTATTACAACCCCATAAATGTGACAGAATTCAAAACTTTCAACGATCTTAACTGTCATTCAGATGAAAGTTGGCCAATTTCGATTTCACGTGAAAAGACATAAACCGGAAACAGTGTAAAATGCAAAACTGTAAAGTTATTCCAACATGAATTTGACATGGTTACGGACACTACAGATTTTTTGCTTTTTAAGATTTTACCAAAAACCAAATTAAGAAACAATTTTTACAGCTCATATGCTTCTAGAAGCTTGCACCAATTTTAGTATCAATACTTATAAAGAAATATTAATAATTTGCATTTAAAATTATTATTTCATAACTTCATAACTGCACATAATGGCACATATAAAATCATCTCTCCAAAACGGCTGAAGTTAGCAATTTGGGGAAGTTGTTTTAGGGAAGCGAGATTGGTCACTTTCATTTTGCCTCAACTTTTTCACCGTCCTATCCACACATACAACTTGGCGCAAGTTTTATGCTGGATGCCCTTCCTGACACAACCTTCCCATTTTATCTGGGCTTGAATAACATAAAAAACAAAAACAATTAAACAACAATAATACATACATGTAAATATTCTTTTATTAATATTTGCCTGCCTTTTTGTTTGGTTTTAAAACTATAGAGCAATAATATTATATTAATTATAATATACAAAAATATAGTTGCAAGCAATGATGAGCGGGCCCAAGCACCCTGCGCCATCGCCATCCGGACACACCAGAAAGACAGTGGGCACAGTGGACACATGCATTTAAAGGGGATATCCCAATACCATTTTGACATCATTTTAGAAAAGGGGGAACTTTATAGTTAACGCCCCAGATGCTGGAAAAAAACATCACACTATAATGTCACTCAATGTGATGACATTGACGGGATGTCACTCAATATGATGTCCCACAGAAACTTATTAACTTCTTTTCAGCATAAGTTTGAGCCATTGTCAAGGCTGACCCGTTTGACATATCAAAAATTCCTCTGCAATTTTGCATCCTCAATGTCCTGAGATAATATAGGTCCTTTTTGCTGGAGATATAAAGGAGTATAAATTCCCTAAGAGTCTATCAAATTCCTTCGGGTGTGTTTTGGCACACAAAATGACTGACATCCTGTTGAGTTGAGCTCATGACATATAACATGAAAGTTGTTCGGCTCAATGAGATTTAAATATGTACCGGGTTCCGCATGCATATGGGCATCATGTCAGACTTTCAGGCATCCTAATGGCAGCATATTCCAGCCTAAAAAGGACATGTTAACTCAGTCCAGTGTATTATAAAATGTAATACAAAAATATATTTTATTTGGATAATATATTGTATTTCATTCATCCATCCATCTAGGAATGTCTACACATCTAGGAGTGACTGTGGAGGCCAACAATGAGGCTTCAGCCCAACCTTTATCCTGTATAAAGGATAAAAGCAGTACAGATCATTTAGGTTTTCTTATAATTTCTTTTTCTTTTTTTTTTTTTTGCAGATTCTTGGACTGACTGCTGAAACACTGTAAAAAGTATTGTACCTTACTGATCTGCATTGTGGCGGCTAAGCAGTATGTTATATTTTCACTCATTGCATTTATTATTCATCCATCCATTTGTAATCCAACTAGGAACCGTGGAGGCCAATAGTGGCCATTGTATTTATTCCTATTTTACGACTGTGGAAGGACCTCCAATCAACATTCAAGAGCAATTTGGGAATTGGCTAATTGCCAAGTAGGCTAATCTGCATATCTTTTGGAGGAAACCAGAGTGTCTGGAGGAAACCCACCAAGCAGTGGAAGAACAATCAAACTCAACACATACAGAACTGAGGCGGAACTCGAACCCGGACCTTGGAGGTGGCAGGCAACATTGCTAACCACTTAGCCACCATGCCGCCAATTTAATGTATTATATTTTATAATACACTAGAACTTTTTTCTGGAGCTTTTTCTCTTTTTGTAATTTCCATATATCATATATCATATGGAACCGTATATGTCATAAAATGTATCATTATAGTATATTATCTTCGTCTTCGTCTATACCGCATTATCCTGTATTCAGGGTCGCGGCGGGCCTGGAGCCTATCCTAGGAGGCTTAGGGTACGAGGCGAGGTACACCCTGGACAGGGTGCCAATCCATCGCAGGGCACACACACATACACACGCTCACAGGCTCATTCACACACTACGGGCAATTTGGGAACACCAATTAGCCTAATCTGCATATCTTTTGACTTTGAGAAGAAACTCAACACAACCTCTCTAGTATTATATTATATTATATTATATTATATTATATTATATTATATTATATTATTTTTTACAATGCACTACTATTTTGTGGAACGGTTTATTAAAAGTATAATAAGAGACTAAGTAAACTAATAAAAGCCTCCATTAGTGTAGATCGACGTGTCTAAATTCTATTTCCGGGATAGAATGTCCGGATCGATTCGCTCTGTGTTCCTCAGCTTTTCCTGTTCGTTACCCTGAAAGTGTGTGGCAGACCTGAGCAATCGATCCCAGCTGACTCGGCTCTCTACATCCTGATCTGAACACGGAAAAGCCTAAATAAACAGTATATAATCACACCGCGCATCTCGGGTAGGAGTCTCACTGAACCAGGAGATTTAGGTGAGCGGAAAAGGTAAACGCGTTGAGTGAAAGAGGAGAGAAGAACCCGAGATAAGATAAGAAAACGCGTCGTGTTTGTGTCGTAAGGCTTCGGCTCGCTCGCTAAATGTCCGCCACCGGCGCTTCACCCGCCGCCTCCCCGGGCTCGCGGCTCTCCGCTCCGGCCGCGGGGATGTCGGTGTTCCGCTGGCTGGAGGTTCTGGAGAAGGAGTTCGATAAGGCGTTCGTGGATGTGGATCTGCTGCTGGGGGAGATCGACCCGGACCAGGCCGACATCACGTACGAAGGCCGGCAGAAGATGACCAGCCTGAGCTCGTGTTTCGCTCAGCTCTGCCATAAAGCACAGACCGTCTTCCAGCTCAATCATAAACTCGAGGTGAGGGATTATTAGCTCTTATATAATACTTACATCTGGCTCATCTTACAGTCTTCTCCACTGTCCACTGTAATCCACCCCAATCTACTCAATCTACTCTCACATTCACCCACATTCTTCCCAATTCACCCCAATTTGCCCAAATCTACTTCAAACCCACCCCGCATCCACTCCAATCTACCCCCAGTCCACTTAAAATCCAACCCTATTCTTTCCTAATTCAGCCAAATCTACTCCAATCTAACCCCAAATCCACCTCTATCCTTCCCAGTCCCCTTCAGATTCACCCCAATTCACCCACATCCACTTCAAATTCACCCATCCTCCCATATCCATCCCAATCCATTTCTGATTCACCCAAATCCACCCCATCCTCCCCTATTTACCCCAATTCTCCCATATCCACTCCAATCTACCCCCAAATATCCCCCAATACACTTCAAATCCACCCCAATCTACCCCTAATTCACTCAAATCCAACCCTATTTTTCCCATTTCAGCCAAATCTACTTCAAATCCACTCCAATCTACCCCCAAATCCACCTCAGTCCTTCCCTGTCCACTTCAAATTCACCCCATCCACCCATATACGCCCGAATCCACCCCAATTCACTCAAATACACCCGATCCTTCCCAATTCACCCCAAATCCACTTCAAATCCACCCCCAAATTCACCCATCCTCCCATAGCCATCCCAGTCCATTTCTGATTTGCCCAAATCCACCCCATCCTCCCCAATTTACCCCAAATCCACCCCATCCTCCCATATCCACACCAATCTATTCCAAATCTACCACCATCCTCCCCAACCCACCCATATCCTCCCCCATTCACCCAAAACCATCCCAATCCACCCCAGTTCTCCCCCAGTCCTACCTAATCCACACACATCCTCCCCAGTCTTCCCCAAAAAATGTTTAAAAAATGTATTTGGATAATATATTGTATTATATTTTAGAAAACAAACCTGACTCCGTTGTCATATACTTTTTTTTTTTTATTTCCATAATGTGATTCATATCATACATCATACATCATATATGAGGTGGTAGCAGAAAGTTTAGGGATTAGCTCTGTTTGTATGCTCATTTTTTTTCACCGTATGTCCTCCCCCTCAAATGCCTTAAAACCTGTCAGTAGAATTCGCTATTGGCGGTCTGGCATCTGGCGACGAATTCTCAATGCACAATACCGCAAATGTTGAAAAACATGATTAGCGTGCAATCGGTCGAGCTGCCTCCCT
>JAQMYL010000020.1:16062982-16079163 GCA_030014365.1 Clarias pachynema
CAATAAATACCGTACCGTGCCATTCATACCGAGGTATTACCGTACCGTGAAATTTTGATACCGTTACATCCCTAGTAATTATTGCATCTGTTGTATGTTTTTAGGGTCCAGCAGATTCAGTTATTAGGTCGAGATATGAAGGGACCGGCGCATGATAAATTGTGGAACCAGCTGGAAGCTGAGATTCATTTGCACCGCCACAAAACAGTCATCCGAGCCTGCAGAGGGCGCAATGACCCAAAGAAGCCCTTGCCATCACCTGCAGGACACGTAAGTGTACTTTGTAATACGCACAATATGACGGAGTGTGTTGTAGAAGAGAATAAAACAAAAAAAAAGGGCCAGGGGTAGCTCAGTGGTTAAGGATCCGCACACAACTTGACGCTCAGATGTATAATGAGATAAAATGTAAGTCGCTCTGGATGAGGGCTTCTGTCTCTTCAAATGTTAATCGTGCATCACAGCACAATTGAACACCAGGAGAAAAAAGTCAACTGCCCTTTTTTCTAAAGCTTTTTTCTTAAGCTGAAGGATGCAGATGATTGTAGAGTGTCTGACTGACAGAGACTATAATGCCGTTCCTTACACTAGGAGAGCACACAGGTAGTTACACTGGAGTCTTGGAGTCCTAGACATGGATAGCTCTGGCATCACTGGGATTCAGATTCTCAATGTCCTAAAGATGGGAAAAAGTAATTATACTGTACAACTTTTAATGTAATACTGGCACTAAATTACCTACAAATGAACCACTTATGACCACATTATGAATTAATATGAGTGGCATAGTGCCAGGCCACTTGTCACTGACAAAACTTGGAAGACTTGTTTTTGAGTTATTTAGATTTGGATTAAAGGCATGTCATATCAAATAGCCGGTCAAACAGACCAACTATAAGACTAAGTCATTAATTGAGTGTATGGAATCACAATTAAACATAATGGACCACTGGGTATACTTAGAGAATCAGTGCTATATTGACGGTGTTTGAAAATTCAGGAACCAATCAGAGTCAAGCTACATAAACAGGTAGTCCCCGACTTACGAACATTTGCGTTACGAATTTCCGCAGATATGAACAGACCGAAAAATAGACACTGCAGTGCACCAGATACCAATATTTACAATTCTATACAATATTTTCAGTGTGTAAGTGAATGTATAAAACGTAAAAAGTCCGGTATATTGTACACATGTGCGGGAGAAATGAGTCGGCTTAGCGGTTTCAATGAATCAGTCCAGGAGCACGATGATAGGAAATGTCTGTCCTTTAAAGCTGTCCCGATGGTGAATAATCTTAATTTCATAAAATCCTTAACAAAACATTCACAGTCCAATACAGTGGAAAACAGCTCTGGGACAAAATGGTATCCGGGATTCCCCTCGCAATTTAAAGGCACAGAGACGACACTTTTATATTCAACATGTATGGGCTTAATTTCCTTAGGTGCGATTTTGGTTTTTGACCACGTGATGGCAGTGTGAGGAAAGGAGACAGATTTAGTCAAGTGGATTGGTGTGCTTCATTGTAAATTTGTTTCAAAGGCATATAAGATTCACTTTGTCGGACTTAAGAACAAATCCGACTTAAGAACCTGCTCCCGGGACCGGAACTCGTTCGTAAGTCGGGGACTACCTGTATGCAATTTTTGTAAATGTTTTATTCATTTGTAGTAACTTTTATATTTATTATTTCCTTACTTAATGACATGAATGTTGAAGGAAAGGTTGCGGATGGTACTTCTTGGTACTCCCCTTGTGACAGTTACTGACTGCCATCTCTTCCTTCATCAGGACCCAGAATCTCTGAAGAAAACTCAAGGAGTCGGCCCTATCCGCAAAGTGCTCCTGTCTAAAGAGGACCACGAGGGGCTCGGGATCTCGATCACAGTGAGAATCAAATTTCTCCATAACTGCAGAATCTACCACATTTCTCACATGTCTAAAATTTGTGAAACGTTTCCAGACAAATTAGATCATACATCAGAATAGTTGTTGTGTAGGCCTTCACGTGTGTGACGTTTGCGCACCCAGGGAGGTAAGGAGCACGGAGTTCCCATCCTGATCTCGGAGATCCACCCAGCCCAGCCTGCAGAGCGATGCGGGGGGCTGCATGTGGGAGACGCCATATTAGCCGTCAACAACATCAACCTGAGAGACGCCAAGCACAAGGAAGCAGTGACCATCCTCTCTCAACAGGTTTCTATCTACATCTCTAGCAAAAAAGAAAAAAAAAGAAAAACGTATTTGTGATACACGTGTAGCAGCTCACTGGCTGATTATTTCATTATGCGACCCTGCAGAGAGGCGAGATCGAGTTCGAGGTGGTGTACGTGGCACCGGAGGTGGACTCGGATGATGAGAATGTGGAGTACGAGGATGAGACTGGGCATCGTTATCGGCTCTACCTAGACGAGCTGGAGGAGGGAACTGGCGGTAGCCATGCCAATGGCCCTGCTGAGTCGGCATCATCATTACAAGGCAAGAAAAAGAGGATTAATTGGAAGATATAATAATTAGTGATGTCAATCGATAAATTTTTTTAATCTAGTTAATCGCAGCCATAGTCTGTGATTAATTGCGATTAATCGCAGTTTTTTAAATATTCAGATTGACTTGTATTATAAACGTGTAATGTTGGAATAAAGAAACGCATGGTTAGAGGAAACATAATACAGTTTTATAATATCGCAAACATTTAACAAATGTTAAATAAAAATCTCTCGAATGGGAACCGGCACTGCATGTAGTGGCTGGCAACCCATCGATGGTGGGTCTCGAACCTGGATCCTCAGGTCCAAAAATGAACAACCTAGCGCCTTAGTTGTCCGAGCCACCACTCACACGTCTTACATTTAATGTTTTCTCGTAAAAATAGTTCCCCTTGAAGGTAGCTCGAGCACACCACTTTGGTTTTATCCAAACTTCCATCTAGAAGATTTTTATAATGAAACTTTATAAAAATAATGAAACTTGCCGTTCAGCACATCTGGTGATGTTTCCTCAGTCGTCGTATTATCCGTGTTAAACGTGCCATTATCACTATCACACACAGTCGGGTAACCGCGCCACAATTATGGGAAGCTATTAATGTCAAACTTAATATTACAAAATATGATTATTATAGTGACATTAGATTGAGTGTTGTTGAAATCCAGTTGTACGTACAGTATTCAACACCACATGAGAGTAAGATTTGATCGAGACAGTGTTTCTCTAAGACTAAAGTATATCATTTTGATAAAATGGAAAATCTGCTAAAATTGCTCAATACCTGCACTTTTCTGCTCTCATATGCAGTTGTGGAGAAACACCTGATGGCGGACGGAGCCGAGAACGGCGACACGGGCATCTCTAGCGAGAGTCCTTCTGAAGAGACGCCGTCCAAGACGGCCGAGTCTCCTCAGAACTCGTCCTGAAGAGCTGGGAGAGACAAGGGGCTCCAGACCCCCACTTACAGGGAGAAGGCGAGAAAGAGAGAGAGAGACTCTGTGACATAGCTATAACATACCAAGATGTGTGGTTTTTTTTTTTTTTACAGACACACTTTCAGAGTCCACTGGAGATCACACGGAGACATGGAGAAGAAACGCGGAGAGGGCAGCTTCTAACATGGAAGTCGTACACAAGCATGATGTCTTCTAAATTAACATCATTTACTCTGGTCAGGAAAGTGGCCGAGTGTGATGTGTATTTACAGAGAAACGCCTCCAGATGGGATGTGATGGGTGGTCTTTCTTTTGTTTGTTTATTTTTCCTATTTTATATTGTTTGTGTGCAGTTACTGATCCGCAGGAGATGAATTCGACCTGAGCACTGACACAGTAGTGGGGTATAAATCTAAAATCAGTTTTTTTTTTGTTTGTTTGTTTGTTTGTTTTCTGTAAATTAATTGGATATAGAAAAAGATTGTTAGTATATATAATAATCATTATTAAATGTAAGGGTAAATCCACTTCAAATCACCAGGTTAGAAGGTTTGTTCGTTTCTGAGATACAGAGGTTTGAAAAGGGGGTGTGTCCCTGGACAGACTGTTGCTATGGCGGGAAAAAATCCATCCATACATTTTGAATTATTTATGCTAAATGCATAAAATGTTTTAGGGATTGTTGTCTAGTATAAAAGATCTTAAACTTCCTAACTGGGAGCCCAGGCATGCCAATGTCTGTTATGTCCTGCTAAAACTATTAATAATAAAAAATATTTTATTATTAACAAAGGTACAAACTTGTTCAAGTCAAACCGGGACTTTTGATTGTGCAGAATAACAGAACACAGTTATGAGAGTAAAAACTACCCATATTTCTCTACACTAATGCACTTATCCCAGAGTTTCACTATTGTTTGGATAACATCAGGATAGAACGTTTTCTCAAAGCCATAATCAGACTGCCTTCTTTGTTTGAATCTCTGGCCTCCCAGGAACTCCTTTAATGGCCCAAACTTATGGAAATGGCTTGTGGTCAGGTCGTGGCCATCAAGTTCTTATAATGTACAAGTGGTGTTCCTGAATGATGGTGTGTGTCTTCCGCGAGTTGGCGGAAGTTATCCGTCGATTTTGAAGGATCAGGTGTTCTAATGACTGACGATCCTGGCCGAGGTGGCTGCAGTCGTTTCTGTGAGTCTCATCACTGTACTTGATGTTTTTTTTTAATAAATGTTAATGCCTTCATTCACAAGTCCTGGTTTGACTCGAACACTCAATATAATAAAAAAGGTATGAAATGTGCCATAATTTACTTTATTCCCTGAATTGGTATATTTGCAGTTGTGGACTTTTACTTTTAGAAACTTGTACTAGACACAACAATCCTTGTAAATGTCACTCATCTAGCGGTTTTACTTAAAATGTTAACTTTGCTGCAGTTTGTACAATGGAGCCAAAACCCCATTTTAAAGCTTCAGTATCTCAAACTAAAGCCGACGGTCAGTCGGGTCGTCTCTGATGATTTCAGATCGACTGACCCATGAATGATTTTGTTTTTTTGTTTCAAACATGTCGTTTTGACGTCTTCCTTTTTTTTTTTCTTTTGGAAATGGTGGTGTTTCCTGTTGTAACTCAGAAGGGTTGGTGGAATGTTATTATTATTCAGCCTAGATTATGTGAAATCTTTTTTTTTTTTGGTTTACTTCAAATATCAAGGGTAAAGGTTATTTGTTCTGCTGAGTGAATACACACAATTTTAACAAGATTAGACCTGTCCTTGCAATAAGGTCTTCCTCCTTTACCATCATAGGCATTTCTGTTCCCAACCTCGCTCTGACAGGATGCTAAAATCCAGATTGTTTGCATAAGCAAAGTTATTAAAGTGAGAGAATTGAGGATCACATATGAGTGGCATCTGGGGGGGGGGGGAGAACCCTTCACCTAGTCAAATTTTTACGTCACAGACATTTTGAGGTCCAGAGAGATTTAAACATGTGCATGTATATTTCATGCCGTCTGTCGCAGGAGGTTAACCAAGGCAAGGTGAGAATGAAAATATGAACATTTTCAAATAAACATTTTGGCTTTTCTCAAAGCTTAAGCATAAACGTAGAAGGAACAGTTTGGACCAAAACCAGATTTATGATGTGGTCTGTTTTCCGCAAATGCACATCTCTATTTCAGAAAATATCTTAAATAAAAATGATCTTATATCAAAATTAATAACTTGTCTGCATACAATAAACACATCTGAAGGATTTAAAACACCATCCACCAGGGGGCAGAATCGAGCCCAAACATCCAAAACTGATATGTTAAAGTGTAAATTATTAGTAAGTTCGTACAATATTTCATGATAAGTATTAAGCCTTGATATAAACATTTCTACTAATTATTAACATGATAATGACAGAAATGTTACAATATTACTTTTTTGTTTTTTTTGCAGTATGGTCACCATGACAACTAGTAAAACGTTGACGTTTTACACCATTGTAGAGAAGAATGAAAATATATATTTACAGGTATACAAGTATGTAAGGGGGGAAAAATCTCAAACAAATGCCTGAAATGTCTGTCAGCTCAAAATTATTCTAGCTGTAACCTGCGTCTCGAATAACGTTGTTCGACCTTACATATAAAACATGTTCAAATGCGGAAAATGTTTAGGTATGGTTTAAAAAAATGCATGCGGTGTAAATTATCTAAACATTAGTGTGTGTGAGATGCAGGTCAGGTGTGTTTCGTTTGCCACCATTGTCATTTTATTCTTTGCTCTGCATCATGCAGACACAACATTTTTTGTTTTTCAGCCGGATCATATCAGAATGTTAATGGCAGCCGTTTTGCCTACACACAACACCCAAGAGCGTAAACGTTCTTAACACAAATTACAGGTTATACATAATACGAGGGCTGTGCAAATGCAAAAGTGGGAATATGTTTTATTATTAACTGATGTACATAGGTGGTTCGAACTGCACATGTTGTTAGAGTAACTTATTTTAACCTCTTCATCCATCTGTACATGCTGCTCTTATCAATGGTGTCATCTCCGTAAACATTCTGTAGTGCGACAAAGTTGGTTTACAAAAAAGATTCGAGAGTTGGGTTCAACAATGGAGCAAGTGTGATGCTCTTGACGGAGACCATGTTGTGTAGAACCTTTTGTATAGAGAAAAACGTAGCTCCAACAACGTGCAGTTTGAATCTCCTACGTATGTCAGATAATAATAATAATAATAATAATATACATAAAAATAACCTATTCAGGTTTTCATGACTTTTTGTAAAGCCCTTTAACAAAAGTAATAGAAATGGTGTAAATGATTGCTTTTGTAAATGTGTCGCCTTGCACAGGGTCCGGGTTCGATTCCCTGCCTTGTGTATGTATGTTATGTATGTATGTGCGACCCTGTATAATGGATAAAGTGGAGTAAGAGATGAGCGAGCCTTAGCACTTTAGCTAACAAGTCCGATTGAGAG
This sequence comes from Clarias pachynema, assembly GCA_030014365.1. NCBI lineage: Eukaryota > Metazoa > Chordata > Actinopteri > Siluriformes > Clariidae > Clarias > Clarias pachynema. The sequence goes on from JAQMYL010000020.1 coordinate 16,069,898, forward strand.
CGATTCAAAAGCAGAATCATTTTAAAGGAAACATTTTAAAATCATAGATAATATTAATATGTTAATAATAACAATATATTTACCTCAGATGTGTTTTAAAAATATTTGTATATTTGGAACTTTTTCCTGTTTAGTCCACTTAGCAATTAGCACTAAATAAAAATGGAATTACAGCCACAGAAATGCATTTTTAAAATAATTTAACAACACATCTGAGGTAAATGTTGATGTTCTCTATGATTTTGTCATGCTTCCTTGACTGATTTGGATTTACATTGCCCTTAAATAATGATTATACACTAGCTAGCTAAATCAGTCTCTCCCACCATTAGCTAACGCACTCTGTTTCTTGGTTGCCTAGCAACAGTGTTCTTCCAACTTTAGTTCCTAGAAAAATGTATTTATAGCACAAAAATTATAATTTTTATTTTTTTTAGACAGTTAAAACAGTTATATGATTGAAAGGTGACAAACGGAAACTTTATTTTTGTTTTTTAAGTTTAGGACTGCCTAAGAAATGGGTTAGATGTAAAGATGATCTGTGCAGTGTGTGTGTGTGTGTGTGTGTGTGTGTGTGTGTGAGAGAGATGAGGTGAATTACAGGGTGCTGTTCTTTGTGCATCACTTAACATAAAAGAAAGTGATGCTGTTATAGAAATATAATCAACCGCAGGATTACAGTGGCACTGTTGATTATTTTAATATAACAGCATGTTCTGAAGTGTTTTATTCCTCGAAGACCACTCTAGTTGCCTGTGCTTAAACATGCGTACTTATTAATGAATGAAATGCAACACATTTAATCTTGTACGAACCCCCCCCCCACTGCACCCCCAAAAATATATATAAAAAATAACCAAGTTCTAATCACTTACATTACAAACTTGCCAACTTTTTTATCGTGTTCTCTTTTAAAGTTATAATAAGAGAAGAAGAATTAAAAAATACTGAGGAAAGTGTAAAACACAAATGCTTTATTCTCTGACTGCCTGAGAGCTATCATGTCTTGTGTGTGTACAGCAGTAAAATGTCCGAAAACCTAATTTAATCCCCCAAGTAGAAGATCTGTACTATTGTAGTATTTAACCTGCTGTCTCTTCTGATGCAGAGCTTGAACTTGACCCGCACACATCAAGTTTGCTTCTTATCTAGACCCTCTAAAACTATTTTTTAAAAAGGAGGAATTTTGCAGACAATCAGCTTGTGGACCTGTTCATGTATTACTGTATTGCACAGTGTGGGTGTGTAAGTCTGGTTGTGGTGAGACATGATGATGATGATGATAACTCGATCACGGTGTCGCTGCATGCCACAGAAAGCATCGAGGCCGTGCTTTAAATCCACCTGTACTTCAAATGGTTTATTGGTGATTGTTAACTTTCTGCTCGTCATATGATTTCATATTTCTGCCAGCTAGACATGTGCTGATAATCTGTTATCTGATCTAGCATGATGTTAAACTCATGATACTGTAATCTGGATGGGGAGTATGCACTTGATTTACAGCTGATGAAAAACGTGTCTCATATGGAAGGCAAGTTTCTTAATTTTTTGCAAATTTAGATTAAGGATATCTTATTCCTCAGTTGGAAAGACTGTGATGTGAACCTAATATCGGCACATGTCTACTGAACAACACACGTAACCTGAAAGGTTTGAATTCTTAAATGTCATATCGGTATTTACTGCATAACAATATTGCAATAAACTTATTCGCTCACTTCAGCTTTGATTTTGTCTTGGCCAATGAGAAATACACTACTATTGTGTCCCAAAATTTCTCCCACGTATGCACTTATGACATAAGGAAGCAATTACAGTACATGCAGAACACCAGATTTGTTAATATAAGTTCATTATGAATTGAAGAGAGAGCTCTGTGTGTGTGCTTACAATGAAATAACAATCACATTGAGAACGTTTTGTTGGACAAAGAAGGAGACTTTTGGGAAACCCAGTATATCAAAACGTGAAGGTGACATGGTGGTGTAGTGGTTAGTAATATTGGTAATGTTGCCTTGCATGTCCAAGTCTGGGTTCGATTCCCTCCTCATGGTCTGTGTGCATGGAGTTTTCATGTTCTCCCCGTGATTGATGGGTTTCCTCCGGATACTCCGGTTTCCTCCCACAGTCCAAAGGGTGTACCTGCCTCGTGTCCTAAGTCTCCTGTGTTAGTCTTCAGGCCCCCCGCGACCCTGAATACAGGATTAAGCAGTATAGATGATGAGCGAGTGAGCTTTAAATCGACCCTTTGCATCGAAGATGCATACTAAAACTACAGAAGGTGCCCTTTTTTTCGAGAACTTACACAATGTTATTCTTATTCGACAAATGTTTAAAATGTTCTACTATACAGTGCAAGTTTACACCCACAGCCCTTAAACTGTAAAAACCTAATTTCATGTGCAATGATGTCCTTATTTTTAGACTTGCGGAAAGAGAGGCGGGACTGGCATCGTTGTTCACACACTAGCCTGTGCAGTTTATGTACAGTAAAGTACAGCACAGTGCTTCTGGGAAATTAAAAGCAATATCCACTAGATGGCATCACAGAGCCAGAACATCCAAGTAAAACTGTAATAGGTTCTAAATAATTCTTTGGCACAGATATTAAAAAACAATGACAATTGGGTTTAACCAGTCCGTCGTCATCGTGAGTGCTGTCATGAGCTGCGTATCAAATCTAGAACTTTTTTGTGCGCATGGAGTTTGCATGTTCTCCCCGTGCTTCGTGGGTTTCCTCCTGGTACTCCGGTTTCCTCCCACAGTCCAAAGACATGCAGATTAGGCTAATTGGCGTTCCCAAATTGTCCTGTGATGAATTGGCTCAAGGCCTCAAGGCCCTGTATACAGGATAAAGCGGTATAGACGACGATGATGATAGATGTCCAACAGTTGCCCTTAGACTTGGAGTGCGGGGGAATATTTTATAATTCCTGTCTGTAGGGATAAGACGCATATGTAATAATGAAGAATTAGTTGGAAAAACACTGGAGCATTCCTTTAATGAGAGAAATGACTGCTGGTGCCCGTACAGCTTCATTTAAACGTAGTGAAGTTAAGAATTTTCTATGTATAATGCAGGATTCAAACACCAGGGGGCAGTGTTTTATTGGCATGTTGCATGTACACAACTGGTACTCGTGTTCAAGTATAAAATACTAATTATAAATTACGCACCATTATTGAAGTCTTATGAGATTATGAGAGATTTGTCGTGATATATTCTCTGAACACACACACTCACAGAGAACAGATGATCTGGTGAGCAGAACCCCCCCCCCACACACACACACTCCACCGGTGCAGTTAACATTCTGCATGAAGAGACACGTATGGAATTTTTGGTGAAGCAGGAAAGCCCAGAGCTCTGGAGATGAGAGAAGCTTCTTGCATGCTTTCATGTTGCTTTGATGCACATGGCGTCTTCTCATGTTGGTGTGACCCTGGAGACGAGAACAGACCGAGCAGGAACGCTGCGTAGAGAACGTAGCCCACACCCTGGTGTGAAGAGCCCAGACCTCACACACACACACACCACAGCGTCTGGCCTAGGAATCGACACACACTCTGAATGAAATCAGATCGGCTTCAGTCTCCCGCTGTAGTAAATAAGGAATAATGCAATTTTTTAGGTGTGCTGTTGTAAGAAAATAATCAACTATTGAGTTTTCGTGTCGTGATGAAGCAGATTTCCTGTTACTAACCAGAAGGTGATGATTTTTCTGCACCTCTGCATGATTTATTCCTCCTAAAAACTATGAAATCTGCTAATGGTAACTGTTTTATGTGTTCAAGGACGGTACATGATGTTATATCCATTTATGGAAACTTACAGTGTTAAGGAATGTACATGAAACCTCATGTCGTTCCTGTAATTAATAAGCTATTAATAATCATTTCCTCACTTTTAACTTTTCTTTTGGAGTTAATACGAAAGAAAGAAAGGAAACAGAAGCCGTTATGGAGAAAGAGCTAAACACCACTTCGTCTCTCCTGTAGTGGGGAGAGTGTCAGGAGTTTATTATGGCTAATTGTGTGTCGGTAGAAATTATGACAATCCGCAGTATTTTCAGCCGTACTCAAAGATTGAAATGTAGCCACTGATATAAACGCTTCGTAGCAGTTCATAGGTGATTCAGAGGTGGACGGTAGATATGTGCAGAAAAACCTAGAGCAAATCCACTAAATAAGCTACTAAAGGTATTAAATAGATACTAAATCCAGGGCTAAATCTGACACTACACTAAACTAAACTACTAAATAGTACGTTCTATTAGATACCAAATCCACGACTAAAGATGACCATGTGCACTAAACTACTAAATAGTACGATCGAATAGATTCTAAATCCAGGGCTAAACCCGACCTTGCACTAAACTACAAAAATTGCATGTTCCAATAGATATTAAATTCATGACTATATCTGACTGTGGACTAAACTACTAAATTATGTGCTTTAATAAATACTAAATCTACGGCTAAAGATGACCCTGTGTACTAAACTACTGAATATTACGCTCTAATAGATACCAAATCCACGGCTTAATCCCACCCTGCGCACTAAACTACTAAATGATGTGCTTAACTAGATACTAAATCTGATCCTTCATACTAAACTACTAAGTCGTACCCTGTAGTAGATATTAAATCCACGGCTAAATCTGACTCTGTGCCCTAAACTACTAACTATTATGCTCTAATAAGCACTAAAACTACTAAATAGTGTGCTGTGATGCTAAATCCCCCACGCTCCACACTAAACTACTAAACTGTGTGCTCTAACAGACACTAAACTACTCAATAGTACGATTGAATAGATACTAAATCAGACGTTGCGATAAACGACTAACCTGCGCGCTCTAACGGACACTAAATCCACGGCTTAATCCGACCCTGTGCACTAAAACTACTAAATAAGTTCTAATAGATATTAAATCCACAAATGAATCCGAACCTGCACTAAATAAACGATCACTCAGCAAAATAATAAAGAGGGTAACTTAGTTTCTCAGTAAACATAAATGGACTTACGAACATAACAGGGGGGTGTAAACTTTTGAATTTAACTGTCTGGAGTTTTACAGTCAGCTTGAACAGCGGCCTGAGGAGGGGGTCAGCTGCTGAGCACGACTGACGCAAAAACTGTGGCATTCCAACACACACAAGCTTTTCTGGTGGACACTGGTGTGTGTGTGTGCTGTTTTTATCCTGACTCATAATGCACATCCTGTGTGTTTAGGAAGTGGCAGCAGGCTGTAGATCAGTGTTTCTGTTTTACAGCCATGTGTGTGGAATGCACGAGGTTTCCAGCATGACGTTCTCACGGAACACGGCTGCTGCTGAGACACACACACACACACACACACACACACTCTCTCTCTCACAGTGCTGAGACAGCCAGGTCAACTGCTGAGCTCGCAGCTCACAGCTGAAGAGCAGCGGTGGGAGTCTCAGAGCCGAACTCTTCACACAGGAACCATGCAGGAACATCTCAGCAATGCCAGACATTCTTCCTCGCTCACACACACTCGTACATACCGGTAAAGACCACATGACGTCCGTGTCTCTTTAATGTCTCTTTAATATGCAGCAGCATCGATGCGCACCAGCAGCTTTTTGCGGATGCTTTAAATAAACTTTACGTTCCTCTTTCCGCGTATAACGATATACATTTCAAATCTGTACAGGGAATTATGTACAACTCCGTAAAAAGTCACACTGACACAACAGTACCACTGCACATGGCTCAGAGGAACAGGCGAAGAAGACGAAGAAGAAGTGTCTCCTCGAAACAGGAAGCTGAGAAGAGACCCGTCCCGCTCGGAGCAGTCCGGCAGTTTAAATGAATAAAAATGTAAAAAATAAAAAATAAAAGTTACGGCACCCTTTCAAAACTCAAGAGCTGCATACGAACATACATCCAAACATACCGATCATCTTCAGTATGACTTACATGTACGTTATACACAATTTCACATCGCTCAGAGAGAGAGAGAGAGAGAGAGAGAGAGAGAGAGAGAGAGGTGAAAGCATCAGCAACCCTGTTCCTTAAAAAAAAAAAAAAAAAAAACTGTTAAAAGACAAAATATATCCAGTTTGCACAGCAGTTTAAAAACAAACAAACAAACAAAAAAACACACACACACTAAGAGGATGGGCAATTCGACATGCTCACCGAGACGGCCATCTTTGTCTGAACATATCTACAAAAATAAAACCGTATCTCCACTCTGGTAGAAAAATAAGTTATAAGAAGGTCCCGGAGATTATAATTTTTATTTCTTTGTTGTAATTTTGTGACACCATATGAAACGAGTCAGTTTGTTAACTCGTGTTCAGGTTCCACTCAGGCTGCATCCCTCAGGGTCGGGTCGATGTGGGACCGAGGCGTCGAGCCGAACGCAGTCCCGAGGTGCCAAGTACCCCTGCGCCTGAGGTTTCTGATACTCCGAACTTCCTCCGTTCTGCAAAACTGCAGGGTTCTTGCCCTTAGGGCTGTCGTAGACCCCTTCCGAGTTGTTTGGTCTCCCGGGTTTGGCCCCATCCGCCTGGTTCGGTCTGTCCCGTTTGGCCTGCGGTGTCTGGTATTCCACGGAAACATTTCCTCCCACCACTTTCCTATAGTTGCTGTTGTCTGGCGCTTTAAACGAGGAACTCTTACTGAGGACAACGCCGGGGACGCTGTAGCTGGGATCGGGAACAAAGACGTCCTTTCGGAAGGTGTGCCGCTCGATGATGGGCGTGGCGTACTCCGGCTCCTGATTGGTCAGAGGGAGAGCGTACTGATGGGCCGTGGGCAGGAAGTCGTAATGAGACGTGGCCTCGTTGGTGTTGTCTTTGGCTTCGGAGTCTATGGGCCTGAAGGTGGAGCCTTTTCTGGACACAGTGCCAACGCCAAGCATCAGTGGCTGCTGATAGTCTGAGAAGAGAGCGAGAAATCAGGTAGATTAATCTATGACCAAAGTTTGACCCTAATGGCTTCCCGTAATCGCAGCATGGTTACCCGGCTGTGTGTGATAACGGCACGTTTAATGCAGACGACTGAGAAAACATCACCAGATGTGCTGAACGTCAAGTTTCATTATAAAAAGCTTCTAGACGGAAGTTTGGATAAAACTAAAGTTGTGTGCTCGGGGGTCCTTCAAGAGGAACTATTTTCACAAGAATAAATTAAATTTAAGATGTGGGAGTGGTGGCTCAGGCTGGCAAGGCTCTAGTTTGTTAATTTTTCGGATCTGAGGATTGGGGTTCGAGCCCCGCCTTTGGTGGGTTGCCACGCCCCCATACTACCCAGCCACTGCATGCAGTGCCGGTCCCATTCGAGGCATTTGTTTAAAGTTAATGTTTGAGATATTATATAACTGAATAATCTGTTTTCCACAACCAGTTTGTCTTTCTAACATTAAACATTTATAATACAAGTAAATCTTAGTAGTTAAAATTTGCGATTAATCGCAGACTATGACTGTGATTAACTAGATTTTTAAAAAGTTTTTAATCGATTGACAGCAGTAGCAGAAATCAAAAAGAGATCAGAACAGCTCCAAACGGGGGTCAATGCAGAATTATAATGAAGTATTTGGAAATAAATATATGAGAAGCGCCATATATTCTCAGCAAAAAGAAAGGGTTCTTCAAGAACTTTTGCTTTCAAGTGCTGCATTGATAAAGAACGATGATCACTTAGTATCAGGGCCGGTTCTACGGGGAGGGGAGGGGGGCAAGAAAAAAAGTCTTGCCCCCTCAAATAAAAATTTTGAAATGTTGAGAAATCACATGTTAATATACTCACAAAATGAATTTATAACAAGTTGATAAAATGATAAAATGATCTGCGGTAGCATAAAAGTCCGCCTAAAAAGGGACACTACACAATACGGTACAGCACGCACGCGCTAACTGAAACGTGGGAGTTACAGTAGAGCTGCAGAAAAATACTGAGACACAATTAAGCCTGGCCCAAAAAAAAGGTGACAGGTCAAATTATTGGCCTGCGCAGGTAAAGAAAAGCATTAATATGACTGGAACTGTGTTAAGAACTTTACAACTTTAGCTGTATTGTAAAGATTTGACAGTAGAAATCCAAGTTCTGCTTAATAGTGAAAAATCACTTGTTAATGAGACTCATCAGAAGAAATGTGCTGGGGAACATAAGGAAAGGATTATGAAGCGATGGTAGAAGGACATGTGGTCTGATGAGTCCAGACTGAGCCTATTACAGAGTGATGGGCGTGTCAGGGTAAGAAGGGAAGCGCATGAAGCAATCATGCATAGTGTCCACTGTACAAGTATCTGGAGACAGTGTTATGATCTGGGGTCACTTCAGTCGCTCAGGTCTAGACTCAGCAACGTTATGGGGCAATAAAATGAAGTCAGCTGACGACCTGAATGTACTGAATCACCAGGTTACCACATCTATGGAGTTTTTCTTCCTTCATGGGATGGCCATATTCCAGACGCCATGCAATCAACATGAGAACATCAAGTATTCAAATGCTTTGGACTAGGAATGAGCTCGTAACTTTATATATAACTACAATATGCAAAAAAACGATTCCTCTCGGATTTTTATTATTTTTTTTCTTCAATAAATGTTCACTGCATCTAATTGTTTTTTTAACTCACCTTCTTTAAATTAAAGAATAGCTTAAATTTAACCTACCGAATCACATTTCCTCCAAGCTAATCCTACATCCTACCACTGTTTGAGCTTCTCACCATTAGAAAATAAGAAGAAAACCAGAGGTGGAAAGTAACAAATTATATTTACTCGCGTTACTGTAATTGAGTAGTTTTTTTTTTGTGTACTTCTACTTTTTAAAGTAGTTTTTAAAATCTGTCATTTTACCTTTTCTTAAGTATGTTTTGTTTGAAGTATCGTACTTCGCTACATTTTAAAATCATATTCATTACTGAGTAAAAAATAAATGAATGAAAATGAATAATTTTAACTTTTAACTCAACTAGCTAATAAAAAAATTTGTTTTTACTTTTACTTGAGTATATATTTTTAATGGTAACTTTACTTGTACTTCAGAAAAATTTCACTGACGTAACAGTACTTTTACTTGAGTACAAAAGTTTATTACTCTTTCCTCCTCTGAAGAAAACACAGTGAGGGCAATAAGATCTTATTGGAGATCCAGTGTACTGCTGAAATCCTAAACACTTCCCTTTAATATTCCAAGGTAGGGCTGGGCGATTTGGCCTAAAATCAAAATCTCGATTAATTGAACATTTTAACTCGATTACGATTAATGAAC
>JAQMYL010000020.1:16094135-16105444 GCA_030014365.1 Clarias pachynema
CCACACACACACACACACACACACACACACACACACACACACACACACACAGGTCTGTGGTGAAGCCGAGCCGCCTGACAGAGCTGTGTTGGAGCTAATTAGAGGGCGCAATGTTGGGAAATTGCCCCTCTCACAGCTATTACTTTAGAACGTGCCATTTTCACAGCCGTCCTGGCTGCGGTTTCCTTTTCATCATTTATAGCATTAACGTTAGAGTCGCGGCCCTGCACGTGGAAAAAGCGTCTTACTCCCCGTGAATGAATAAATAACATGACTCAGGCTTAATCACTGGCCACCAACACACACACCTACACTGAGCCAGGAAAGTGATTATTGAAATCATATCGATCCCCAACGTTCCACCAAGCACAAGACTGTCCCTGGAGACACACCAGTCCTCTCAGAGCTGATTAGTGTCCAACAGAAATCTGTCTCGGTGATAAAAGGAAACTCATTTGAACACCACACACACACATTTCACAGCTCAAGTGTCGTGACTTAGACAAGACTTTCAACCCGTTTTTACTCTTATGTTAAATCTCAAACTATATACACACTACTCAGATTAGACAGGATGAAACATATAGATATTTTATTAACAAAACTGGAAAAAATAAAATAAATAAGTTTTGTTTAACTCTTGATTTTCGCCGGAAACAATCGCACGAGTACAAGTCGAGTTTAAGATTTTCTAAATGTGTCTGTAATAAAAGTCCCATAAAAGAGAAGAAAAGGGAAATCTATTATGTGTGCGACACGATGGCGTAGTGGTTAGCACTTCCGGCTTTCACCTCAAGGTTCCGGGTTCGATTCCCACCTTGTGGTCTGTGTGCATGTGCGAGTTTGCATGTTCTCCCTGTGCTTGGTGGGATTCCTCCAGGTACTACCGGTTTCCTCCCACAGTCCAAAGACTAAATGCTTAGGCTAGGCTAATTAGCGTTCCCAAATTGCTCAGCAGATATTGTACAGAATGCTCTTGTACAGAAAGTGTGTGTATACAAAACCCTGAGAAGATGTGTAGTAATGATGATGGGTAGGTGATGCTGAAGTGGACAAACGTTTGTAATGAAGCCAGACACGATGCTGAAGCTTAGGGGATGTTGAAGCACAGAGAACACTATACAGTACATTTGCACATTTTGCACACCAGTGTACTGCGAACTTTGAACCCCCCCGATTTTCTCCCTAATTTAGTCGTGTCCAATTCCCTCCCGTCACTAGGGGGCTCCACATTAAAGCTACTACTACCACCCAGTCGGAAGGGGCCGAACACTATCACATGTTTCCTCCGAACCACGTGACGCCAGCCGACCGCATCTTTTCGAACTGCTCGCTCACGCACCATTGGGGAGCGGCGTAAAACACTCGGAGGACAGCGCTATCCGCTCCTTCCGCTTGCGTGGGCTCAGAGACGCCCCTGATTGGCTGTGGAGCCGTGATTAATGTGTGAGCACGAAGTACCTCTCATCCCTCCCCTCTGAGAGAGTTCGGCCAATCAGCTCTCTCTAGACCTCCGGCTGCGAGAGGTTACAGCATCACCCGGGAATCAAACTCGCGATGTCTGGATGATAGAACGAGCAGAATAGTACAAAACACTGACGTGTACAGGATGCTGAAGTGGACAAAACACCGAAGCATAAGGGGATACTAAAACGTCCAGGATGCTGAAGTGGACAATATAGAAAGCTAAATTGCACGGCACCAAGTCAAATAAGCAGAAAGGAATTTCTCTCTAATGTTAGCAGACGAAAAACATGAAGAACAATATGTACACATGCGCACACACAGTGACACACGGTGTAGAAAATCAATCAACACCTTTTAGAATGGTGGAATAAAAAAAAAAAAGAGGAGAGGCTCAATGCTCGGCCGTTTGGCAAAACAACGTGGATCAAAAATGCATTTAAAGTTCCATGCTGCGTTCCCGCACTGCTCGTGTCCTAAAAGTAATATCGTTTTGACATTAACACCAACGTGGACGTTTCTGAAGAAGACTGATGTGTAATAAAACCCCGGGGGCAAATCAATAGATAGTGATGTGGTGTCGGCCGAGACGCATTTCAGCTGCACCGTGTGATTACACCCAGGCTCGAGAAGCCACCGATACGGACGCCTCATATCACCACGCACAGCGCGGCGTCCCGGGAGGCACCTCTGTCCTGTTTAGACCGTCACCGCTCCAGATAACAAGCCGCCTGATAAATAAAATAACAATAAACTGCTGGACGAACGTGTGGCACAGCACTACTCCAACAAACAAAACGCTCGGCAGCAGTGAGAGAGGCACGGATAAATCAGGCACGGGTAAATCAGGACGCATCTCCAGAGAGCATGTCTGTGCTTGTACACCAAACACACTCCGAGCTAAAGATGGATGACTTTTACCTCTTTATTTAAATCAAAAACATGAACTTCTAGCGTCGCTACGCCAAGCTTGAGCTGATACTGAGCAGTGTGACTAAACACACATCACACATCACACACACACAGATAGACAAACATCTAAAGAGCCTTTAAAAGCTGAATTTTAACCTCGTTTCTATCCACAGCATCTGTAATGCACATGTGACTACAACGGACTTCTCTATACTGACAAATAAAAAGAGAAATGCTTTAAAAGAAAGCAAAAGGCAAAGAAAGAGATAGAGAAGGAGAGAGAGAGAAATAAAAAAATGAAGAAAAAAAAGTAAAGCACGAGTATTTGTGTGTGTCTGAGAGATAAAGAGAAGAAAAACAGAAAATAAAGCAACAAATAATTTCAATATGGAACAATTGAGAAAACAAAGGCGAAACAGAAGAAACGAGAAGGAGAGAGTGAGCTTTGAGAAAGAAGAGAAGAAAGTGGGAGAAAGACTAAAGAAAATGTTACAAAGTGTTTAAAAAAAAGATAAGTATGTAAAAAAGAAAAAAAGAAACGTGAAAAACAGCAAAGAAAGAAATGCCTGTGTGAGATGAAAGAAAGAAAAAGAAAGAAGGAAAAGGAAAAAAACAGGAAGACAGAAAAAAAGGAAATTGAAGAGAGAAAGTAAACACGCAGCAAGAGGAAAGAGAAAAAGCACATGTGAAACTAAAGGATGGACAGAAGGTCAGAAGGTAAAGAAAGAAAAGGATGGTAATAAAAACTAAACTTAAGAGACGAATTAAACATGAAATATAGGAGGAAAGAGAGAAAAATCATGTGTAAAGAATGGATGGAAAGAAAGAAAGAAAGAGAAAGAAAAGGAAAGTAGGAAAAACTAAATATAAGAGAGAAAGTAGATGTGAAACTGAAGGATTGACAAAATGACAAAGAAAGAAAGAAAGAAAAGTAGGAAAAACATGAAATGGAAGTAAGAAAGTAAATGTGAATTATAGAAGGAAAGAAGAAAAAGCATGTGTGAAAGTAAAGGATGGACGAATGGACAGAAAGAAAGAAAGAAAGAAAGAAAGAAGATAAGAGAGTAAAATGGAAAGTAGGATGAAACAAAGAGAAGCATGTATGTATGGATGAAAGTATCATAAGGAAAACGGGAAGATAGGATGAAGAGCATGTGTAAAATGGAAAAAAAATAGAAGGAAGGAAGGAAGAAAAAGTAATAAAGGGAGAAAGAGAAGCCCAACAGTGCGGCAGTCATCTGTAGCCGGGTTGTAAAGGTTGTACACTGGAATAAAGAAAAAGTGAAGCGTGGAGTAATTTGTGTTTGTGGGAATCACACACACACACACACACACACACGCACACGCACACGCACACGGCTAGCTGTCGCACTGAGGCGCGCAGTAAACTCACGTTTTGGACTGGATGCCGTTGGCTCGGACTGACTCGTAGTAGCGAAGGCCGCGCTGCTCCTCCACGGTGATCTCTCCTCCCAACCGGTCTGGAAAGATTCCTGCATGGACCGCAGCTTTACACAGAACTGATGTCTGAAATCAAGAACCGGGGGAAAGAGAACACACACACACATAAGCGCACACTGTACTGCACAGTAATGCAATTTTATTGCGTTACATTATTAAAAGTTGGTACACTCTCACATCCACACACCGGCATCCCGTGTGGCAGGAGTGAATTATTACCACGTTTGCTAATTTTTGGTTAATTTAATTTAAAATAATTGTATTTGAAATGATCTCAGTAGCTGATTTTCCTCATGAACCACCTCATTTTATCTACAGCCGTCTGATCCCTAATCTGCAGCTCCACATGTCGACTCCGAGTCCTCCTGTCCCTCACTGCTCCTCATCAGACTCTTCACCGAGAAGAGACCACACGTTCTGTCTAATCAGCAGAAATAGATGTTCTGCATCATGAACCTGATCATTAATCCATCATCCAGGCCCATAAACCCACCAAGTTAAATTACAGATTTCAGCTGATGCTTTGGACTAAATCTTTCTCCGAGGTCAACCAGCCGGATGAGAAGGACACTATGGAGAGCCTACCAAGTGAAGCGTGTTAAAATTTGTCACAATTATTCAAATGCAAAGTATGTATCTTGATACTGAGGTTTACAAAAAAAACAAAAAAAAAAACAGGAAAAAGCATGTGTATGGAAAAAACAGGATCTGCATGAGATGAAAGAAAAAAAGGAAAGAAAACACAGGAAAAAACAAGAAGGTAGGAACAAAACATGAAATGGAAGAGAGGATGGAAATATAGGGAAATGTATAGACAGAAAGAAAGAAAGAAAGAAAGAAAGAAGGTAATGAAATGGAAGGAAGCAAGAAAGAAAGGAAGGAAGGAAACATAAAAAATGAGAAAAGAAAGAAAATCATATATGTATGTATGTATGTATGTATGTATGTATGGAAAACAGGAAAAACAGGACGATAGAACGAAAAGCATGTATAAAAGAAGGAAGGAAGGAAAAAAGAAGAAGCCAACAACCCAACAGTGCCACTCGTGTGTGTACAAACAGAACATTCTCACAATGTTACACTTATTAAAGATGTTTCTAAAATACAAAAGGACGCATCCTGATACTGAGGTTCGCAAAGAGCGCGCAGCAAAACTATATATCTAACGTCTGTGGAAAAAATAAATGATACATACAGAATTTTTTTTAATTTAGGGCAAAATTTTGCATTAAAATCTGCTGTATATCATAAAGAAGAAGAAGAAGAATGTGGAAGAATGCTCGCCTTTGTCACCTTTATTTTTTTCTTTCCTGAGTCATGTTTGTATAGTGGGTTAAAATACAGTGCAATTAAATATCATATTGCCTAGGAAGTGCTGAAACAGAAGATATGACACTTTATATCGGACAATCCCCGAACCTGGATATATTCCTTAAAAAAAAACATAAAAATAAAAAAAACAGTAATGGGGGAAAAAAAAAAAAAAAACTAACCACTCTGGGTTTTAATGGTTCAACAGGAAGTTGGCTATTAAAGAAACATTATTTCAGACCTTTGACCTTGACACGGCCTGGATCAAGTCCAGAATCTAATCAGTTCATCTCCTGGATACAATCATCATATACTGTACATACAGTGGAGTGGAAAGTGGAAAGATGAGTGGGACAAAATTCCTCCAGACGCTGGATTGCAGTTGCTGCTGCTAAAGGTGGCCCAAGCAGTTATTAGTTTTTTTTTTTTTGGGGGGGGGTCTTGTTATTCTAAGACGTGAAGGTCAGATGTTGTGTAACGGGTCTTGTAAGAACAGTATTGTGTCAATTTGAAAAACGCATCAAGCCCCATGATGAAACTGTCTCTCGTGAAGACCTTCCCAGGAAAGCAAACAAAAAATCTTTTGGCGAAGTTGCAGTTAAACACAAAGGAGATGAATCACTGGACTACTGACCCTCATCGAGAGGAAAAAAACAAACAAGAGACAAATGAACATGTTGACAATCGTATGGCGGAAGTGTAACGGTCATTCAGAGCTTTCAGATTCATACTTCACACCCTAAAGTAACTCACCAGTTGTTTAATTTGACCCCACGGGTGCAGAGCTGTCGTGTTTAATGTTAGGAAGTAATTATCACTAACCAGCTTTCTAACAAACAAATCGCACCCCTGTCACACACATTTCTTCGTGCCACCTTTGTGTTTGCATCAGCCCTTGCCCCGGAGCAGCTCATTAACACTGGGTGACTAACAGAACTTTGATCAGTTGTGTTTACACAAAGACAAGCTCTTAGAGTCTCGTTTAGACAACGAACGGAGGCACTTAGGAGCAGCGAGGTGGGACGAGATCAAACCACGTGGAGCTTAAACGCGGACGCGTTGTTTGTGTGTGTGTGTTGTGTGTGCTGTAGCCACATCCGAGACTTACGTGTATGCGTGCATGTGTGTGTCCTTCAGACACACTGCTTATCAGCATGAAGGGAACTGAAACTCGTATTCGCTCTAAATGAGGCCCAGTTGAATGATGCACTTTCTGTTCTTAACCCAATTTATTATGGTACAACGGTATCTCGGCATACGAACGCCCCCGCCTTAAGAATTTTCGCCTTAAAAACTAACATTCTGCAAGCCGAACGGAACGGCCTACATCGCGCGTACCTCTAGTTTGCGCCTACTTAGCGCATGAGCATAAGTTGTGTGCACACCCGGAAGCTGTTCAAAATTTGTTTGCGTCAGCGGTAAAGCCAAGCGAAGCGAATTTACATATTTTTTCGTGGGTTTTTAAAGCAGCCGGTGCCGAGAGGAATCATAAATTAAGGTTAAGTGAGGTATAATGTCTATTTATTTCATATTTTACTTCATTTACACGTCTTTTCTAAATGTTTGCTTTTTTATGTTTTTTAAAAAATTATTATAATGTTGGAAATTGGTAATAACTTTAGTGGGCTGGAACGGATTATCAGCATTTACATTATTTCCTATGGCTTTATGCGATTCACAATACAAAATCTCGCCGTAAGAACTCGCCCCTGGAACGGATTAAATTCGTATGTACCGCTGTATGCTCATATTTTCCAATTCATATTCTCAAACTTTCCAAAATTCACATAAATCCTGTATCATGAAGGGCCGATATCAGATTGCACCTACAACCTTAAAGATCGAGAATCTTCCAGGCAGAAAAGCGTACAAGACTTTAAGTCTGATACCATGAGTGTCTGCGTCACTCAGAGCCTCTGATCTTTTTCCTACAGGGTGAACAAAATGGCACTTGGAAATATTACAGTCCTCTACATACGAACATTCGAGTTACGAACTTTTGAAGATATGAACATGTGTTCGCGTCTGTTCAATCATGGAAGTTAGATCACATGTCCGGCGTACGTTGTCATGTTGCAAGCTGGAACCGCTGAGAAGCGCCAAGCAGTACCGATGGAGACAAAAGTGAAAATAATTGGGAGAATGGAGCGAGGTGAAAAGATGCGAGAAACCCCTCGATCTATCAACATGAATCGTTCAACCGTTGGTACGATTCTGAAGAACAAGGACAAGCTCATGGAACACGTTAGTTGTATATTGTGTATAGCCAACTGTGTTAGTATCCTAGTACCTTGACGATGTTTGTTGGACTTTCGGGACAGAACTCGTTCGTAAGTTGGAGATTTATTGTACTGTTGTATTTAGAAAGCAGGTGATGTCTCATTAACGGCAAATAAAACTATAAATCAAAGGGATGCGTGATGAACTTCCCACTTCCGAGTCGAGTCAAACGCAACATCAAGACCTCGCTCAAGACCCCACAGAGATCAAGACCCCTCATCATGTCTTGATTGCACCCTGGAGATGACCCCCCCCCCCTCTAAAGGGGACTCTAAAGGGAATGTGAAGGCAAACATGTGGGGTCTGATGATAAATCACTCGTTTCCTGGACAAAAATAAGATCAAATTAGAGGATGAATTCCTGGTTTGTGTTTGTATTGGTCTGTACAAGATGATAAAAGTGTGCGACAGAACCAGCAGTTCAGGAGGCAGCAAAAGTATAGGAACACGAAGGACGACGAGACAGAGGAGTGTTTTTTGGTGAAACACATCAAATAAAATAAAAAGTATCGTCTAAGTTATAAAGAAATACTAAAACTCTGCATATGGATGATAATTCCTACTTGATGCTCAACGATTACGATGCTCAATTAATTAAACCTATTTAATTTCATTAATTTACGCACACACACACACGTACCTCCCTGTTCTCTCAGATACTCTGCACTGAGCTGTCTCACACACACAGAACTGAAACACAATGAGAGCAGCACCCGTGCGTTCCTTCCCCCAGCCTCTATTCTCTAACAGACCTCCTGCTCAGAGGAGCCTCCATTCCATCCTGCCGCTCAGCTCCACACCAACCTGTTTAGCCTGCTCATAAATACACCCCCCCCCCGACCCCCCCACCCCTCCACCCACACACTCTCTCTCAGTGGGAGGAAAGTCGTCCCCAGAGACATCCCATGACACTGCTCATCTCCTCTCTGATGAAATGCAGAACAATAAAAGCTACACTCACGTGTCTATAGCCCTGAGAAACGTCTCCGGCCACGTCACCCTCCGCTGCTCCACATCCGGCAGGACACAACTTCCTACAGCAGGGGAGACAACAATAAAGTGGCTGCTTACACGCTTGCTAATTATAGCACAGACACACACAAACATGGACATGTAGGGTGAAAGAGAATCAACAAGGTGTAGGGAGCTGATTTACGAACACGGAGAATGAAAGAAAAAGCGACACTGAGATTCGGACCAACAAACAGTGAAGATCTAAACCGAGATTTAAATTAATTAAAATGGAGAGAGAAAGAGAGAGAGAGAGAGAGAGAGAGAGAGAGAAAGAAATAGAAACAGACTGATAGATAGAGACAGTCAGAGAGTTTGTTTGTTTGTTTGTATTTGGATTTATTGCCATATCAGCTTCTCAGGCTGTTTCATGGCAGATTCATATCAAATATTAAGCTGGTTTATTCGAACCGATTTTATATTATGTTATAATGCAAGTGATTTAGAGAGTTGTGGAAAAGTAAAAAAGGATAGCATGATAGGGCCGGAGAAAGAGAAGGAAAGAGACAGTGATACAGAGAGAGAGAGAGAGACAAAGATAGGGGACAGAAAAAGAAGAGATGAAGAGAAAGCCAGTGACAAAGTAATAGAGAGCGTGATTATGAGAGACATATAGGTTATTTGTTATACATGTTACTTTTATTTATTATTACTCTTTCTATACCATTCTGGTTGTTTCGTTTCGTTTTGTCCTTTTCTTTTGTTTGTTTTTAACCATCTACTCCTATTATTTTCTAGTGACTTATTTCTAAGCTTTGGCAATACGAAAGTAAACATTTGTCAGGTCAATAAAGCACCTTTAGATCTTGAAATCATACAGAAAGAGAGGGAGAGGGAGACAGGGAGTGGGTTAAGTGAGTTAACAACAGAGACAAAAATAGAAAGGACAGTTTGAGAGAGAGCGAGAGAGAGAGAGAGAGAGAGAGAGAGAGAGAGAGAGTGTGAAAGGCAGAAAGTGAAAGAGAGACGGTGAGAAAGATAGAGACAGAAAATGAGAGTGAGATAGAGAGAGAGAGGGAGGAAAGGACAAAGACAGACAAGACATCACAAATCAGAAATGATGAAAAATGATGTGAGTAGTTTTGGTGCTTTAGGTTTAATTTTCTTTTTACACTACAAGAAGACGTGTTCAGTTTTATTTCAGTTCCACCTCAACCAGAACTGCACCGGATCCACTAATCCACTAATTAGATTTAGTCAAACCTGCTGGAACTGGATCACTGCGATATCGGTTTAGGTCACATCATTGTTTGTGCTTATATTTGATTATATCGTTAACAGACAACTTCATGAGACATCTCCGCGTGCCATAAATGACATGTTTATTCAGAAGTTTATTCCACAAGACCTTTTCATGAGTTTATAAGTGTAAAACATGAGAGGCTGGAATGTCTGATGTGTTTAACAGACATTAAAACCAAAGTTACCTGTAGCGTGGAGAGGAGAAGTGGCTGCCTTTGTTTGTGCACGTCAGCAGCTCTGCGGAGGGAAAAGCACAGGAGTGACGGAAACACAATGAGGGACAACAAAGAGGAGCTCAGAAATGTCTCCTCAGCGGAAAAGAAAAAAAAAACTAAACAAAAAAACTGGGATATCTAGACAAGCAGCAGGAGGCGGACACACACGCACACACACACACACACACACACAATCACAACAGGATGAACAGCCTGCTTCCTTTACCACATCTGGATGAAAACGTACACAAGCATTGATAAGCATGGGAGTGGACGTGTTACTCTCTCAGGGTGAGAGCGGAGGACTATGTCGGGACATGCTGCGTGAGGAGACGAGAGGACATGCCGAGGCTTAGTCTGACTTAACGAGTGGAACCTGCTTTAGGAGGCAAACAAATTGGGTTTAAAATTTTTTATAAATGAAGAAATAATGGATGCTGGATTTCGATACTTGTATAATTACGGTTCTTATCTCTAGTTTCGATATGTTTTAATAAATAAACAAAAACTTACTGAAAAACCCACTAACTGCTCAGAAAAACTACAAACAAAAAAATCTGATAATCCAAGTGGACATAAATGACCTGAATGCAGCGACCTGAATTTATTGCATGTAGCTACTGTAGTATGCAATAAATAACTAAATAATTCTGTTTTGTGCAACACAGTGTACAGCGGTACCTCGGGATACGAACTTAATCCGTTCCGGAGGCGAGTTCCTAAGGCGGAATTTTGCATTATGAAACACATTGTGCCACAGGAAATAATGTAAATACAGATAATCCGTTCCAGCTACCCAAAAATATTAGAGATATTACCAATTTCCAACACTATAATAATATTTTTGCATATAAAAACAATCAAAACGTTTAGAAAAGACGTGTAAATAAAGTAAATATGTAATAAATAGACATTAAACCTCACTTAAGCTTAATTTATGATTCCTCTCGGCACCGGCTGCTTTAAAACCCAAACTGCAAGCCGCTCCCTTTTCTTCTTGCTATCGTCGATAACTTTCATAACCTTGATAACATTCTTGAGACCCGCGGTGCTACATCTTCACTAAATGTTGCACAAAATGCAAAAAAAAACAACAACAACATGGAAACTCAATTAATTTAAACAACTTTTGAATGGCTCCTGGATGAACGTCTCATATGCAGAGGGAAAGATTTAGCAAAATTTCTTTAGGCCGTAAGCCGAGGTACTGCTGTAGACAAGTCGAAACGCTTCCTCACTTCAATTAAACCACGCTGGAGTTGGAAGCGCACCACGCTTACACACACACACATACACACACACATACACACTCACATATACACACACACACAAATACACACACACACACATATACACACACACACATATACACACACACACACATATACACACACACACATATACACACACACA
>JAQMYL010000020.1:16171454-16193152 GCA_030014365.1 Clarias pachynema
TGTGTGTGTGTGTGTGTGTGTGTGTGTGTGATGTATGCGCCTCGATTACCTGCTGTTTTTTCTGCTTACTATCAAGCTGCTGCTGGTACTTCCTGAAACACAAACACCTTTATCAGTACACACACACACACACACACACGTGCGCTAGTGTAACACTACACCAGTATTGTCGGTGCTGTAACGATCCTGTGTGTGTGTGTGTGTGTGTGTGTGTGTTGGGTGTGTGTGTGTGTGTTGTGCGTACGGTCTCACCTCTGCTCGTCGATCTGGGACGCTCTCTCTTTGGCCGCTTTGTCCCTCAGCGCCGTCTCCTTGACCTCCCGGTCTTTCCTCTCCTTCTCCAGCTGCTGCCGCTCCTCCTCCACCCTCTTCCTCTCCTCCTGTCGCCGCTTCTCCTCATCTTTCTGGAAGAGAGACACAGAGACACAGTGAGAGAGAGAGAGAGAGGGAATGAGAACGAGAAATGATTCAACACACTATACTGCACTTCATTACTTGTGTTTGTGTGTGTGTGTGTGTGTGTGTGTGTGCACCTCCGCCTGAGCCCAGAAGTTATCCTTGTTGGTCCTCTTGATTTCGGTCATGGCGTTGGTCTTCTGGTACACAGAACCCTGCAAGGACGAAACACTTCTGTATGAGGGAGTGCAGAAATATTGGCACCCTCGAAGAGAAACCTGGTTACCAATTAAAAGCGTTCTTCTTGATAAGATATGTTTGTTATAATTATCATTATTTAAAATATATATATATATAGAATTATTATAATAAATAAATATAATAATTATGGGAAGTAATGATAATTATTAAATTATCACAGACGTGTTACATAATTAGATAATTATAAAATTATTATATATATGTGTGTAATAATTTAATACATCTATTACACATAATTTGTTTACAAAAGTTAGTACACCCCTCTAATTTCAGCAAACATTTTAGTACATCATCTCAAAGGACAAGACTATAGAAATGAAACTTTGATTTATTTCAGGAGTCGTCAATGTGCAGCAACATATTTTTGTCAAAATTATTATTATTAATTATTACGGCAACAAAAGTGAGTACACCCTCAGTGATAACAGCTGTGCATCTTTAACCGTGCAGAGTCACATGACCTATTCACCATGTTCATGTGTTTGTCAGTGGACAAGTAAGTATGTCTCCAGACCTGAACCCTACTGAGCACCTGTGGGACGTCCTCTCCATCTGCTAAAATGTGAGGGGTGTACTTACTTTTGTGAGATACTGTGTATACACTTATTTCAAATGCATTCTCACTTCACAGTGTAAACTATTTTAGCCTGATGTCCCCCTGAAAAAAATGAGTTCAAATTATATTTCACAAAATAAAATAAAAAAAGGAATAAAAAAAAAGTTTAATAAAACACTCAAAGTTAACGAGAGACAGATGTGTTTCGAATAAATGCTACATATGCAATAAATCAAACTTTTCAGTAAACATTTTTTTTTCTTGGAAGATGAATAAATAAATAAATAAATAAATGTTTATGAATAAATTATTGGCAGCCCGAAAACAAACACAAAAAAAAAAAAAAAAACTGGTACATGACCTCTTAAAAAAAAAAAAAAAAAAAGTGTCCTTTGACACATGATTATAGCTCACATTAGCACTTTGTCCTGATTATGATTTAGTCTCTGATCATTCAGTACTTTCATGCTTTGTATATTTAAGTAGCTCTAGAATTGCTGGGGGGTGCCAATAGTTTTGAAACCAGCATTTCGTAAACATCGAGAGCTTTGAATCTTTGTGTGTGGGGCGCCAATAATTTTGGATCTGCTGCTGTTATTGAGGTTCGCTTTCCCGTGTGATGTGAATTGACTTTGAGTATTTTTCTCCTCATCTCGCCGTCGTGTTTATTACACACATCGCTCTCGTCCCTTTCATCCCTCTATCGTACGGATATAAAGTTATCGCTTCATCTTCTTCACCTCCTCGAATCACGGCGTGTTTAGTCAGAGCTCAGGCATCTCGCTGGAACTCGCCTCGAATACCAAGTGCTTGTTATAAAATGTCTCCGAGTGCGAGACCGAGGTGAAGGACAAAGCACTCGGGCTCCTTCGCTGATCCTGAGCCGAACACACACACACACACACACACACACTGAAGCACATCATGTTCCAGGGCTTCTGCTCTTCTCTAAAGGATATTTTACACTTTTTCATTTTCTCCCCAAAACGAGTTTTCCGGTTCTTGTCGTCAGGGGATTTTAAATGTGTTTACCTGAGAGCTGGATAACCTGAAATCCAGCTGTGGTGAGGAAGAAATCAACATCTGTACATATAATAAGATAATAAGTGCTACAACATGTAGTTTCCCTGGACCGGGTTTGTGTTTTTCACGAGTCGTAC
This sequence comes from Clarias pachynema, assembly GCA_030014365.1. Classification (NCBI taxonomy): domain Eukaryota; kingdom Metazoa; phylum Chordata; class Actinopteri; order Siluriformes; family Clariidae; genus Clarias; species Clarias pachynema. The sequence continues at coordinate 16,173,828 of JAQMYL010000020.1, forward strand.
AGTTTTAATCACCACGGCGTGTGTAATCACTCGGCTTTTTAATTCGTACAGGTATCAGTTCTAAAAATAGCTGAGATCGCTCGAGCATGAGGGGTTACTAGAGGTCGAAATGCAGGACCTGACATGTGATGTAGAGAGAGTGAGCGGTGTGAGAGAGAGAGAGCAGAAAGGTGTGTGTGTGCGTGTGAGAAAGAGAGAGTGAGAGAGATTGAGAGACATGGGTAAAGAAATAAGGAATGAACGAGACAGAGAGAGAGAGACCTAGTGTGTGAGAAAGAAAAGGACAGGGAGAGAAATACATAGATATAAAGAGAGACCGATGGATTGAGAGACAGATAAGAAAAAAATGTTTTTGGGAGCAAGAGAGAGAGAGAAGGAATGAAAGAGGAAGGGAGAAAAGAGAGATGGATTAAAAGAGAGATGGAAGAATTGAGAGAGAGAGAGAAAAGGACTAAGAAGAAAAGAGAAACAGAAGGACAGAGAGAGAGTGAGAGTTGGAAAGAAAGCGACAGAAAGAAAGGCAGTGTGAGAGAGACAGAAAGCAGAAAGAGACTGAGTGTACGAGAGAGAGAAAAGGATTGAGAGAGAGAAAAATAGACAGATTGACAGATACAGTATATATAGAGAAGAATCGATTGAGAGGGAAAAGGTGTGTGGGTGTGAGAGAGAGTGAGAGGGGGAATAAAAGAGAGACAAGAATTGAAAGAGAGATAGGGACAGAGCGAGAAAGCAAGAGAGAGATACAGGCAAAAGAGAGGAATTGAGAACGAGAATTAAGAGAGAGAGAGAGAGGGAAATAAAAACAGAGACAAGAAGTCAAAGAGAGAGCGAGGGATTGAGAGAAAGAGAGAAAGAGAGAGAGAAAGAGAGAGAGAGAGCGCGGGAGAGACTCACCACTGGTCCCTGAGGTCCCGTGTCTCTGAAGCGGTTCGACTCTTTGTGGAAGCTGTAATTGGCTCCTGAAGCCTTGGCCACTTTCTGCATGATGGACTCTGGTTCCGCGTCCTCCTCTGCACGAGCGTTTATGGTCACATGTGCTCCCTAAGCGAACACACACACACACACACACACACACACACACACACACACACACACACACACACACACACAGCTTATAAACTTGTAATGACGGTTTCAGTGTCGCGTATTCGGCGGCTTTTATGTCGTGTCATTTGGTTCGGTTTAGAAAACCAGCAATCGAGGAATCGAAGGATGACTCTGCGCTGTGTGAGAATACCAGATTCACACTGCTACCTGTTCCGAGTGCGTATGTTTGTGTGTGTGTGTGTGTGTGTGATCAGACTGAATGTCAACGCAACAACATCTCAATTCTACAGAATGCTGGGGGGAAAAAAAAATCCCTTTTGTTAAACATAACACCTTTGATATCACAGGAAGAACGTGACCTCATGACCCAGAGGTGTGATACACACACAGTTCCAGTTCCTCTTTCCTGCAATTCCGCTTTCATATCAGTTATGTCCTCTACACGGAGTGTCCCCTGTCCTTCAGGTGCCGAGGCGTATGTTTACGATGTAGATCGCTGGACTACGCGGTGTAGATTAGATCACGCTGCTCCACTGATGTCTGGAACAGACACGTTTCTGCCTGGGTTTTGATGCACAGTGTCTCCTGAAGAACCTTCTGGGATTTCCCGGACACCCTGCCACTGTTTGTTTTTCTGATTTTTCCAGCTGGATCTTGCTGCAGCTCTTGACACAGGCCCAACTCGTGTAACCACAAGCGCTCGAGGCTTTTCTCAGATGTTTGCTCTACTTGTCCGTACGCTCAGCCGGGACACTCTCGGCATGGTGGTGCTGTGTTTGGATCTCTACAGGCTTCTGTTCCAGGGCTGGTGGGAGTCAAACTGGACGCTGGTCAACATAAATGTCCTTCTTTCTGAATAATAACAATAATAAACAGTCCAAGAAGGACATTGTGGTCTTTAATGAGTTTTCCTGCGTAAATATGATGCGTTAAATCAATCCATTTATCAGCTCACATTTAAATTTTTAAGGATAATTGGCTCCTCCTGGATCCTTTGGATAGATAAGGGTGTAAAGATGATCCTACAGCCTGTCTACAGTACACATGCTGGTATTTGTATAGTAGATTATAAATAGCTAATTTTCTATGCATGATTTAGATTTGGACGGTTGATTTTGGGTTGAGTTGCTAATTCTAAATTGAGACTAAGTTGAGTTATAGATTTTAGGTTGGAGTTAAATTGCGGATTTTGAGTTGAGCTGCTAATTGAGTTGATAATTTTAGGTTGAGTTGCAGACTTGCTGACTTGTTTGACTTGTTTGACTTGCAGACTTTGATTTCCTCATTTTGAGTTAAACTGCTAAATTTTAGTTGCGGTATTACTTTTGAGTTCAGGTGCTAATTCTGAGTTGAACTGCAAATTTAAGTTGAGTTTTTGAGCTGTAGTGCTTTGAGTTAAACTGCTGATTTTAAGTTAAATTGATAATTTGGGTCAAGTTGATAATTTTGAGTTGATAATTTTAAACTGAATTGCAGATTTTTAGTTGACTTGCTGACTTCGTTGACTTCGCCTTTTTTAGTTAAATAGCTAAATTTGAGTTATTACTTTTGAGATGAGATGATAATTTTGAGGTGAAATGCAAATTTAAGTTGAGTTTTTGAATTGTAGTGCTTTAAGTTAAACTGCTGATTTGGGTCAAATTGATCATTTGCATCAAGCTGCAGATTTTTTAGTTGACTTCCTGATTTACTTTACATGGTCATTTTGAGTTAAATTGCTAAATTTGAGTTGAGGTGCTAATTTCGAGTTGAGGTATTTATTTTAAGCTGAGATGCTAATTTTAAGTAGAGATTTTGAATTGGAGTGCTTTGAGTTAAATTGCTGATTTTGAGTGGAGTTGATTATTTTAAGACTTGCTAACTTAATTGACTTGCTTATTTTGAGTTAATTTGCTACATTTGAGTTGAGGAATTAATTTCGAGTTGAGATGCTAATTTTAAGTTATAATGATCATTTTGAGTTGAACTGTAAATGTGAAGTTTTTGAGCTGGAATGCTTTGAGTTAAATTGCTGATATGGTGTTAAACTGCTGAATTTAAGTTGATAATGATTTTGAGTTGAATTTCTGATTGGTTTTGATCTGCATCTATCAGGGATGGCGTTAAATGTGGCTCGGTGAGGTTTTTCTTTGTAGTCAATGTGTTTATAGTCAGAGAACAGTAACAGTTCCTGTATGCACTTTATGAGCAGTAAAACAGGAACATTTACAGAATCTACAGAAACAGCCTGCATGATAATTCTGGTTTCATTCCAAAGTTCTAAAATAAATGCACCCCTAAACAACAGCACTTAATAAGAATTTAAAGCTACTGTGAAGTTGTGAGATACTGTATAGCAACGCGTATGAAGCCGTATTTATTAATGCCATTATGCTAAAATATTCTCTAGTGCATCACATTTGTTTATTTAATGCACAGACGTTCATCAAGTCGAGGTTCATCTTACATTTTCCTACTGGACCACAGAAGTCTGGATGCAAGCCGACAACCACCAAAACCCTGCCGCTGATGTGCTCCTATTGGCTGCAGAAGCTATGCTGAATTTATCCTTAACGAACAGATGTTGAGGTTGTGTTGTGATGTATGAAATGTACTATCTAAATATATGAATAAAAACTGGAAATAAAAAATAAAAATCTAAAAACATTGTGGTGCTGTTTACATTCTTACTGAGGAGCAAGGCGCCAAAATCAATAAGCGCTCTGATAACAAGATCAGACCCAAGTAGGAGGACTACTTATTAACACATCGATCCACCCACACACCCACTCGTGTAGAAGCCAAGAGAAGAGTCACCTTCAGAAAATTAGCCATCGAACTAACATGGTTGGCACACAGTCCTTTCCTGGCGTCTTTCACACCTTCGCCAGTCTGAAAACACACAAACACAAACACTGGTAAAGACCGACAGGAAGTGAACTGTATCACTATAAACGAAGAACACTCACCCAGTTGATCAGGACATATTTCGGGAGGCCGGAGTTGGGGTCTTGGACCCGGCAGAAGGCGTACATCACCTTCCCGCTGTTTAACTCTTCCACCAGCTCCTCCAGCCCTCCATCTAAATACACACACACGCACACACAAAGATTTATTTAACCCAGACATTCCTCCACAGTGTCTATCTCAAACATTTATCCAAATTGGAAAAAGCTGTGTTTACAGAGTGACCCAAGGTGAAGAAAAAAGTTGAGATACTCTTAGCTGTCATTCTTTAAGCTAGGCTGGTCAATGCGAGATGATAATATTGGGTTGAATTGTTGATTTGGGTTTAAATTACTTATTTTTTTAGTTAAATTACTGATTTTCATTTAAATGGCTAATTTTGAGTTGAGTTGTTGAATTTGAGTTAAATTGTTGATTTTTATCTGATTTAGAGTAGAACTTTAGTTGCAAGATTTTGACTTGAGTTGCTGATTTTGAGTTGCGTTGCTGAATTTGAGTTAAATTTTGTGCTGAATTGCTTTTGATCTGAGCTGCTAATTTTGCATAGAACTATTGATCTTTAGTTGAATCTATGTTGAGTTGGTGAATTTAAGCTGGAGTATCTGATGTTGAGCTGAATTTCTGATTACAAGTTAAGTTTCTGCTTTTGAGTTGAATTGCTGATTTTGAGTTCAGTTACTGATTTTCATTTGAATGGATAATTTTGAGTTGCAGATTAAGTTGGAATGTTAAGTTGCTGAATTCAAGCAGAGTAGCTGGTTTTGAGTTTAATTCCTGGTTTTTATAAGCTCCTGTTTTTGTGTTGAGTTACTGATTTTAAGTTGAGTTACTGATTTTGAGTTGCTGATTGAAGTGGAATGAGTTGAGTCGCTGAATTTGTTTTGAAATTGAACGTTTTTGCATAAAGAATGGCTGAATTTGAGCTGCTCGTTATGAATCGAGTTGCTTATTTTGGGGTTAACCGCAGTTTTTAAGTTGAAACACTGATCGAATTGAACTGCTAGATTCCAGTTATGCTGATTAAAGTTCTGCACAACATCGATGTATCGAACACTTATAATAAAGAGAACCAAAATATGCTATTTTTATACACATTTCTCAGCATTAAAAAAAAAAAAAAACAGACAACTCTTTCATAGTGAAAGTCTAAGTGGGGAGTTCTGTGGCGCCGGTGGTTTCTGAAACAGAAGAAGCACAGGTAGGTGTCTAACATAGACGAACATTATATACAGATACAGACCTGTGTTTGTTCTGTTTTATCTGTTTGATCTGCTGATTTTATGTAATTCTAGGTTTAAGCTGAACTGTAATTTTTAAAGTTAGCTGCTGATTTTAAATTAAATCGCTGTTTAGTCCCAATCCTGTGAATTCTTATCACATTGTGTGGGTGTGGAAATGCTCTTACTTTCACTGTTAAGCATAGCTCTGGTTTTTACTGATGATATTTTTACCATACAACTTCAAGTGTCTATGTCATCAATGTTTATGTTTTTTTTTCTGATCACATTTTTCATCCACAAAGTTGACAGTTCAGCGCTGTCCTTCTAGGTTTTTGATAACGTGTTGAAGGAGTTCTTAACCCAGTTTCAGTCATTTCAAATCTCCTTAGTTGTTTTCTTTGCTTGATGCAGCCCAATAATTTGACCCTACACTTTATTAGCCAGCCAGTGAGCAGCAAAGATTGTGCATTGCTGATCTGAACGGCACCTGATAATGTAAGTGAATTACATTGCTTCATCATCATATTATTATTATTATAATTCAGCTATGTGTACACACAAATGTACCCGTCATTAAATAGATCTGGCCAAAATGTATTGTTATGAATAGATTAGATGCTATAAAAAGGCACTGAAATATGATTAGACGGTAAACTCTAGACTAAACCTAATGCTGTTTGGCTGCGCTTGTCTCTGCTTGCATGTCTCAGCCTTCAAATACATAAAACCTTTATAGACTTAGTGTAAAGGAATCTTTGTACTTATTCAAACAATGACATCTTTATTTAGCCTTGCTGCTTCTGCACTGAAAAACAAACAGAGACTGTCTCCAGACAACTGCAGTAACTTCATTCGGATGATGGCGAGGGCAAAGCTACGAGGTTTTGATGACTTTTGTGGATCATCAAAAAATGGGGCGACGAGGTTTAGTCACAAGCACTTTCTAACACTCATCATTGGTTAGATATTTGTAACAGACTGATACATGGAGATACAAGGTTTCCACTCAATGTGTAAACTGATCTAGTGGAAGGTCAACAAGATGTTTGCCCAATATGGCCACTGACGTCCGTCCTCTTATCTTAGTTGCAAAAAATAAAAAAAGTGTCTGATGCAAGAAGACCATGTGATGCATATTTCAAAACAAAGCAACACGTATTGTGAAATCTTTGTGTATCGCAATATGTTGAATTTCAATATATTTCCCCACCCTAAAGATTCTGAGGTGCTAAGTTGGAGTCAAATTGCGGACTTGTAGTTGAGTTGGTGACCAAGTTGAGGTGCTGATTTTTTTCAATCAAATTGCTGCTGTTGATTTTTTTTTTGTGGAGCTTCTGATTTGAGTTACGTTTCTGATTTTGAATGACTGAGATGAGTTTCTGCGTTTCAATAAAATTTTGCTAATAACTTGATGTTTTTTTGTTTTGTTTTATAGGATTTTTAATTTTGAGTTGATTTTTAGATTTTGAAATTATTTGTTAATTTTGAGTTGAGTTTCTGGTTTTGAATTGCTGGAGATTTCGAGCCGATTCACTGATTTTGAGGCGAGTTGCTGGTTTTGAGTTAAATTGCTGATATTGAGTTAAGTTAAAGCAATGATTTTGAATTGACTTGCTAATTGAGTTGAGCTGCTAATTTTTATTTGAGTTACTGATTTTAAATCCAGTTGCCAATTGAGTTGAGTTTATGATTTTGCTTTGAGCTGTTGATTTTGAGTTGAGTTACTGATTTTAAATCCAACTGCTGATTTTGAGTTGAGTTACTGATTTTGAGTTGAGTTACTGATTTTGAATCCAGTTTCTGATTTTGAGTTGAGATACTGATTTTGAATCCAATTGCTAATTTTGAGTTGAGTTGATGATTTTGCTTTGAGCTTTCGATTTTGAGTTGAGTTACTGATTTTGAGTTGAGTTGATGATTTTGCTTTGAGCTTTCGATTTTGAGTTGAGTTACTGATTTTGAGTTGAGCTGTTGATTTTGAGTTGATGATTTTGAGTTGAGTTGATGATTTTGCTTTGATATTTCGATTTTGAGTTGAGTTACTGATTTTGAGTTGAGTTGATGATTTTGAGTTGATGATTTTGCTTTGAGCTGTTGATTTTGAGTTGATGATTTTGAGTTGAGTTACTGATTTTGAGTTGAGCTGTTGATTTTGAGTTGATGATTTTGAGTTGAGTTGATGATTTTGCTTTGATATTTCGATTTTGAGTTGAGTTACTGATTTTGAGTTGAGTTGATGATTTTGAGTTGATGATTTTGCTTTGAGCTGTTGATTTTGAGTTGATGATTTTGAGTTGAGTTACTGATTTTGAATCCAGCTGCTGATTTTGAGTTGATTTGTTATTTTTTATTTAAGTCACTGAGTTCAGTTGCTTATTTTTTGTTGTGGAATTTTAGGCCACGTTGCTGAATTTGAGTTGACCCACACAGCCGTTTAAAACAGGACTGTCTCCTTCTTTCAAAGAACAATGGGTTCACCAGGTTACTGCCCATCTTGTCAGTTCTCAACTATAAGTCTAATTATCTTGACTGTTTGCACCACACAAACACTGTTAAAATAATGCTGTCCACCATAACGAATTCTCCTGGAATAAACCTGTACATTATTTAAAACATTCCGTATGTAGAATGTCGCAGCATATCGCAGTGTATAATATATAATTACTAGAGGATAAAGATCTCAGAAACACTCACCCCCTTTACTGGCCAGCCGGATGTCATTGCTGTTTCCTTCGTAGGTGAACAAGGCCCTGGGAGAAGAGCAGAATACAGTTAATGCTCCACACAATGCACAGCTGATGTAACGACACTTACGATCAAGCAAACCACAGCGCGGTCACTTCGTGCTCATTTCCCTGCATTGTGAAAAGAACAGACCACGTCTCTCATGATGAAAGTCTCAGGCAAGTCTGAGGCGCTGGTGGTTTATGAAATATGAGAAGCGCAGGTGTGTGTTTGTACAGATCAGTGTGTGAGTGCGTGTGTGTGTCTTCTCAGCATCAAAAAAGCATTAAAACGGCAGAAGGCAGAACACGCAAAGCCCTGCGCTGTCAAATAGAGAATAACTGTCAGTCTGATTCACCCCAGACACACACACAAGTCTGAGACGAATTAAAAGCCTGCAAATCTTTGCTCCCATTAAATCCTCATGTACACACAGTTGCGTAAAGCGCTCTCCTGTAATAACACTGCATAACTTATTAAATCCAAAACACTAGGACAACAGACCAGGGAAAAATAAACAAAGAAAAAACAGCTGTGCTTTTGAAAGAATTCTGCGAGCTCATGACTCCCACGGACAGCTCTTGTAACGAGTGTGTGTGTGTGTGAGTGTGTGTGTTCAGCCACTTGTGTACGCAGGAAGCCATGTCAACTTCCTTCCTTCCTGTAACCTGGAGGCCACGGAGTGAGCCTACACTGACGGTGTTTACACACACACACACACACACACACACACACAGACCCCTCCTACTTTCGCCTTCACAGACACACACATACTCTTTCTCTCTGCTCTACACAGAAACACTGCTCTGTCGCGATTCTTTTCAAAGGTAAAGTGCAGGTTAATTTGTTTTATTTTTACTTTACATCAGTGATTCCGTTAATGTGTCGCTCAATCGAGTGATTTCTTGTTTATTTTTCAGATAAAACAGTGTTTCCAAAAGTTTTTTGGGCTGTGGAACGAATAATTTGAGTTTCCATTATTTCGTATGGGAAAATTCTATTTGGTTTACGAGTGTTTTGACATACGAGCCCGCTTCCGGAACGAATTATGCTCGTAATCCGAGGTTCCACTGTACTCTGCATTTAAGTTTATTGGACTGCTTTGTATAGTCTGCAGGGAACGCTGGGGCCAAAAGTAAATTAAAGATACTCGTAGTGCCATAATGACATCCTACGTGGCCCACTGCTTAAATTATACCAAGCTGCAGACCTGAAAAAGTTGAATCTGAATCTGAACCATTGCAACAACAAGCCTTATAGTGTAACTGTGCTTTATTAGCAAAAGTTTTAATTACAAGCAGCGTTCGAGTCAAACTGGGACTTGTGATGAAACGTCTGGTGAATGAAGACATAAAACTGATTGACTTCAAGCACAGTGCAGTGAAGAGACTCCTAGCTGCAGTAAAACATTCGGAGGGTGCGGATGTTTTAAAGACGGCCTCGTCGATCCCAGCCAAGGTGGCTCGGAGCCCACTGCACTCTGAACATTCTGATCCCTGAAAATCAACAGATTACTTTTCACAACTTGCAGAAGAGATGCGTGGAACTGTACACACAGTCATTCACCAACACTATTACTATTAACTCCTCAAAAAGCATTGGGCAGCATCAACATTTCCCGAGATATCTGACATACCGATGCAACGGATCATGTTAAATGGGTTGTGTATACTATATGTGAGAGCCTTGCAAAGAGGCCAGTTGCTGTAGTGTCTGGGCTAGGCCACACCCCCTCCACTCACACACACTCGCTGGACTCATAGTCAGTAGAAATGCGTCTATCTTAAAACTTTTTTTCTATCTACTGTATAAACCAATTATAAAGTTTTGCCCAAGAATTGTCTCTAGTCATTATTATTATTATTATTATTATTATTATTATTATTATTAGGGCCCAGGCACTATGACATCAGCCCTATTACATTATACTGTGTGAAGGACCCTTTTATTCTTCTAAGTTTTTTTTTTTCCATCATCCGTGCCTTTATGCTCAAAATGTCATGAAAATCAGCACACAGGTTGGAATCTGCTGCCATTCAGATGCCTGAGAATCTGGGCGTGGCCCAGGGCCTTCAAAGGAGATTTTACTGCATAGCTCATACACACGCGCACATACTGTATGCATGTGAATCTCAGTACACTTCTAGATCTCATTAAGCTGAACACTTTCCACAGTGCAAGTCAACTCCGTGGGTTCAACTCAATGGGAAGTCAGTTATATTGGGTTGTTTGCAAAAATGCACCCAATGGAATCTGATACAGGCTTCATCTCCTTGGGAGAAGATCTATCGTAAACCTACACGGGATCAACAATGGATGGATGGATGGATGGATGGATACATTGACAATGCTTAGGCTAATGCAGCATATACTGTACAGTAAGTAGCTACGTTGCATTCTGGGACTTTGAGCCTAGTGTTTCTTACTCCGTATATTTGAGATCATTAATATTTATTCATTAATTAAACGCCATTGTCAAAAAAAAGACAAAAAAAGGACAAAAAAATCGTCCTGTGATATCAGCCTGACATGCAACCATTAACGTCTCAGAGGAATAAAGAATATATTAATGAATTCATATTTGTTTTTCTTTCTCTTTAAGTAGCCTTATTTCCTTCATTGCGGTTAGAAAGTTGCCCATGACTACATGACTGGCAAAATAATTAGCGATGTGATGGAGGTAGTAACCTGATTAGACAGATCTACTGTTTACTAACGATCTCATTATGGCTGGAATGTATATTAATTAACTTATCAGCCTCATTAAGGCACAAATCATTCATGAGCACTTTAATACCTTGACGGGAATGCTGAAAGGCGGGAATTCCGTCTCTCCGGGCCGAGCCTGGCCCCTGCGTGCCCAGGTATTCAGTGTGCCATAGTCACCCATGCTGGCCGTTCTTAAAAGCTGTAATTATACGGCCTTAAATACGGCATTTGAAAAACATTTCTCACATTTTAGGTTTGCTCCTTTTGGGATAACCTGAGTGTTTGTTAAGCGCCGGCCGCCTTGATGCTGTTATCCCGAGCATCTCCTTCATTAAACATCTAAACATATCTCCTAATTAAGAACCATTTCCAGGTCCAGAAGAATAAGCTTTTCTTCCTGGCTTTTTTTTTCTTCTACGCTTCTCTCTCTCCGCGTAGCATATTTTTTTCCCCCCGCTTTCTCCAAAGACTTTAATTGAATGCGCTGTATAATGCTATCTTCTTTAGGTGAGCCGGGAGGTGAGCACAAAAGGCAGGGCAGGCCACGGGATGAAAAAGACGACACCGGCCCCGGACGAGCCATTCAACAAACGGGGCTCGTTAATGAGAGATCAGCCATGCGGCGTGTCCCCGTCCTCTCACTAGCACTACAACAGGTGCAAATCAAAACATAATTGTTGACTCCAGACGCTGTTTTTTTTTTTTTTTTCACCTCCTCTATTCGAGGTGCACATACTGTACTGTACAGTGGGACTACAGATCAGATTGATCTGTAAAAGCGCAGATGAAATACATATCTGTGATGTCCGTGTTCATTTAATACATGCAAAAAGATTTTTTTTTTTAAGTTTCAAAGAAGAAAAGAGAGATGATGAAGTGGGAAATAAATGAAAAGTCCGCACGCTAAGGTGGTGACACACCAGTGGGATGGGTTCTCACAATGAAAACGAGGAGCCGTTCCGCTATTATGGCGCCCGTGCAAGGCAGGATGGAGGCTGACAAAAACAGCATGAAAGGGACGAGATACAAAGGCTTGGATGAAGCATCTCAATCTTTTCTCCCGGGTTTCTAAGCAACTTATAATAGAAGGTCAAGCTAGACAAGGTGGAGTAGTAAGTCAATACATAGAGTAAAACAAGAGCATGGAAGTGGATGCGAAGGAAATGAGGGGGGGAGGAGAGGGAACGAAAAACGCCCCTGACATTGAGGATTTCGTTGTAATCACTTTCTCAGGTTCGCACAGATAAATTATATACAATAATTTAAAAAAAAGATGTGTAAGAGAAATTCAGTTTCTTGACTGAAAAGGGTTACTTTTTTTAAAATTATTATTTATTAAATCAATTAAATCCATTCAAAAGCAATATAGATTCTTTTTTTCTTTCTTCTCTTAACAAGTTAGTAAATGGCATTATTTCAGTATAGGCTTATCCTTGGTGCTGTACGCTGGTGTTAGACTGTTTCACAGAAAATATACGTCTAAACAGGTATTCACTCTGAAGAAGAAAAAAAAAAGAAGAAGAAGAAGAAGCTGGTTATCTAAAATGAAGGCCTTTTCCAATGAACTGAACACATGATGAATAAAAACACACTGCGACATTTTGACCTCAGGAGGCTCGTTAAATTCAGCCGAGAGTCGAGAAAACACGGGTCAAGTTCATCTGTGCCTGAAAAGGAAATAAAAACAACATTTAATATGTTTGTAGATGAAAACCTTGAAATTATAAAGTCCTATCAGTCGGTTTGCGCATAAGTGAGTTGACATGCTGAAAACCTGGATGCTATTAACACTCTGAAGTTGATTAGTTTCTAATAACAGCGCATCCCGAGGGGTTTTATACCTCTGATGCTGCCGCAGTTTCAATTGTCACATGATTCCAATAGAAATTTATAGTCTTGCAGGTATATTTTTCTCCGATATAACGCTGTCTTTAACAAAATTGGAAAAAAGCTGGACAATCTTATTATTTTTAAGCTTTCTAGCGGATCTAACAAAGCGACTGTCGTGAGTGAGTTAATGGGTTCAGTGGATTTGTGGAGAATGTTGTAGCCATGATAAAGTATTTTTACACTCTGTTCCCCAGCAGTACTAAATTACAGAAATGAGCCACATAATATCTGCAATACGGATACGCGACTCGGATGTTGTGCGAACACCATGTAAAAACATATACTGTACTTAACAAAGCCGTATGTGATACTGTAGTGTACAGTAAGCACTGTGGTGAAGTTCGTTTGTAGTCTAACCTTCTGTTTCCAGTTTTTTGCTGCTGCTAATACAAGCATTGCTGCATTTGGGAGCCGTGATTCTGTACATACAATAATAGGTTCTTAATAAACACTTTTGCTGTACGAATGTTAGAACTTACATAACCCTAAAAATTTTGCATATTAAATGATGCCATTAAAAATCCAAACTGAAAGAGGCTCTGTTTTCTTCTTTGGCCCCGTGATTCTATGTCTTCACTAAATCTTGCAAAAAAAAAAAAAAACACACAAAAAATATATAACCTTGCTTCGCTTGGTTTTCCACTGATGCAAACTGATGTAGGTTGTTTTGTCCAATTAGGATACCGGTCCTCTATTTTTTTTTTCTCTCTCATTATTGCTTATATTTTCATCACACTTTAGTGTATATTCTGAATTTATTTTGACATATTTTGTATTGTGAATTATGCATGTTCCCCCATTTCTACCCTATCATTCTCGAGTGGAGTAAACAAAATAAGAATTTCATTCTTCTTGACAATAAAAGTTTTAAACGGTACGCGCAGCATGCGTTCGGTTTGGTTCGGCTCGGTTCGTTAGCTCGTATACCGAAAATGCTTCGTATTCCGAGGCAAATTCAGTGCAGAACTTCCTTGTATATCCTGGGAGGCCAGAGTTTTAGTAGCGAAGCAGGCAGTCCGATCACGGCTCCGGCGTACAGAGAAAACTTTACGTTATCCAGATGCTTTTAATATTTTATAATGCCAAACGCACATATCACATCGGTGAACACAACACCGTGCCCGCTGAACAAAGCTCCAACACACCTGGGTGTTTCTTTAGACGCTACATGACCCATAGCTGGCACAAAGGAGTCTCATCAGTGTGGATCAGTCGAGGCATGTTGCATGCGACAAAAAGGAGAGGAGGACTAGGTGCTTAATTCGACTTTGTTTGGCACACATACTATAAATGTGCACATCATGTACTTCTGTGGAAGGGAGCATGTCGGTTGAATAAAGCAGTTATTTATTGTGTATTATTGATACAGTTTGCGACCATTGTTTCTCAGCTCCAGATGTATTTATGGTGTGTTAAGATCCTGTATAAGGCGAGGAGAATAATGGAATCAGTAAATATGTAAATATCGATGAGTAAATCTTACAGGATCTACACAATTATGGTAGTTTTTTCCATATTTAAACAAGATTGCATTTCATTTACTGTAAGCGTCAGAAGAAACCGATGTGACGGCCAGACGAATCGCCTTGTTCACCGAGACGCCTTTATCGCCGCTCTAACATTAAGTGTTCTTCTTCTGCACCCCATTCACCTCCCACTCTGATTAAAAATAAAGTGTGTGAATAGACTCCTTTCACTTCTCACTGCTAATGGAGCGGCGTGTAAAGATTCATTCTGCACTAAAGACTGTCGGGGGGGAAAAGAAGAAGAAGGAAAAACACAGAACACACAGCCACAGAGGGGAGAAAAGGACCAGCTGGAGGAGTGTTCGGTGTTTACGTAAAACACGTCGCGTAATTAGGATTCATTCATTCAGGGGCCCTATTAAGAAGTCTCTAAGAGGCCAAGTGACTAAATTAATAGTCGTTTATTTTATTATTATTATTATTATTATTATTATTTAAATCAGAAAAGAAATTAATAAATCAACCAACAAAAGGGACATCAATTAAAGTAATTCATAAATCAGTTTCTACAGTTACAGAAAAGGGGTGATTCCATGAATTCCAGGAATTTGTGCAGCACTGATACTACATTTATAAATGCGAGGTGTGTTCGAGTCAAAACCGGGATTTCTTTTGAATGAAGGCGTAAAAGCGATTCAAGCTCTTGAGGAAGAGACACATCTGTCTGTGTGAACCGTACACACGATCATTCACCAACACCACTTACACATTACTGGAACTCAGCTGGGAGTTATCGCTACAGTCCTGACCTCGCTCCAAGCCATTTCCACAGGTTTGGAGTTCCTGGGAGGCCGGCGTCTCAGACAGTCCGATCATGGCACCGAGAAAACATTTTACCTTGATGGTGTCCAAGCACTAGTGATAAGTGCATTAGTGTAGCAGGGGATTATATAGAGACATGAAGTGAGTTTTTACTCTCAAAACTGTGTTCTGTTTCTGTTACAATCAAAAGACTCACTTTGACTTGAACGCCCCTTATATATATGTGTAAAGTGAAGTTAATAATAATAATAATAATAATAATAATAATAAAAAACATTCTGTAACCTGAGCACATTCACTCCTATGAAAAGTTTGTAAGATTCCTCAATGTCACCGCATGCTCAACAGGATCACCTAAATTTTCTAACAATCATGTGGAGTAGAAAATTCTCCATTTGTTTTTCGATTTATATGGTGGTTAGCACTGTCGTGTTGCACCTCCAGGTTCCCGGTTCGATTCCCCCCTCTGGTCTGTGTGCTGAGTTTTTATGTTCTCCCTGTGCTTGGTGGGTTTCCTCCCACAGTCCAAAGACATTGGCATTCCAAAACATCACTTGTGTGAATGAGCGTGTGTGTGTGTGTGTGTGTGTGTGTGTGTCTTGTGTCCTAAGTCTCCTGGGATAGGCTCCAGGCCCCGTGACCCTGTATACAGGATAAAGCGTTACAGACGAAGAGTGAGTGAGTGATATTGTGGTGAGTTTTAGGGTTTACATCGAAAGTACAAATCTGTCTTCCAAATGAAAAAAAATACATTGTATAAAGGTTGTATCGTCCTCATGTCATGAGCATTGATGCACTGAATCAAAATGAGAATTATGTCTTATGTACAGGGATTGTATAAAATATGAAATTGTTTTTATTTCTATGTGTGTTTAAATTGATTAAAACGATTTGTAAAAAGGTAAAGTTTCAAGTGGAGGTTTTAGCAATACCCTTCGCTCATACTGGATATACTGTACAGTATATGCTTTTGTGCTTGTACTTATGAGCTTAACATGTCATTATATGTTTACACGTGAAAATAAAATCACATGCTTTACATATTTAAAAAAAAAATATAAAAAAAAAGCAGAAAAATTCTAATATCCTATAAAGCGTTCAAAAAGTGTCAAATGTTTATTGTTTATCTTTTTTTTTTTGTAAAGCTTGCTTGACTTTTCAATGAAAAAAAAAAAAAAAGATTCAACTGTTATGCATGATTTTCTCGTATTATAAATTAAGAGTGAATTTGAGGGAGGCGTCTCAGTGTAGCACTCGACGGCCAGCCGAGACTCAAGCGTAACTAAAGCCGATGAAAATCTTTGACCAACTAAAAGCAGACAAGAACAAAATCAAGGTCAATCGTGCAGTGTTCAAAAGCAGTGAACTGTGAAAGATTTCTTTTTTTAACCTGAAACGAGGCATTGTGGTCCTACAAGTCTTAAATAGCGCTTCAGAAATGCAGCTTCAAATCACTTCCCTTGACCTGCACATCCTCTATTTAAGACTCGCTTTATTTTTTAATTTTGCTTCAGTGAGCGCGGGATATAAAGTTTAATGCTGCAATGAGGGATGAAAAGATTTTCAGGATCAAACAATACTCAGCCATTCTTGAACGAGAGAGTCGGAGTGATTGCAACAGTAATTGTGGTCTTTTGACAATTTCTGGCTTGTGCAAAATACAACACAAGGCAGAGTAATTAAAAAAATGAAATAAAATAAAAACTTACTTGATAAACAGGTCTGCCATGGTCAGGACTTGCTCAAAAAGCTATGCACTATACGTGATTATATTTATTTTTATTAGTTTTTAAAGCAAATTGTAATTCATACTAAAAACGCTGATGTTTTTTGTTTGTGTTTTTGATAAACATTTCATCAAATCATATTCAGACCCCAAACTGTCTGCAAATGGATTCAATTGTTGCTCAGACAGTTTTTGCACAAAGATGGGGACTTCACGGGACTTTTATGTGATATTTTTTTCACACAGCAGCTACAAACTATACGCAATATTCTAGACTATTGTTTTACCAAACACTGGGTCGCGACCCACAGACGGGTCACAGGAGATTGTAATTAAGTCTGCACTGTTACAATGTAGAATTGCACTGATTTACATATTGTATATTAATGCATTGATTTGAGATCATTTACAAAACCTAGTTTTACTGCTGACTTTTGAAATAAACATGCTTTAAATAACATGTGCACATAGAGAAAGTTGTGATGTATCATACAGTACGTAGCCGATCTCAGAATATCTCAAGCTGCTGGTTTAACATTCAAGGTAATAAAGGAAATGTAAATGTCAATAAAAGATTATCAGTAACATTTGTTTATGCATATATAAACTCGTCTTATGATAAATGAGAAATTATGGCTATTGTGCATTCAGTTGTTTTTAAAAAGTGGGTCCCTAGGAAGAAATAAAAATTGGGAAACACTGCACTAGAATATTATTAGATGGTTATTTCAATGCAGGCCATCTTCACACTTATACTCTCCCATTTTACAATGATATCTTGCATTTAGTAGTGCATTTAACAACAAGCGCCGTCTGTATTTTGTAGATGATGTGGTAGAAATATCTGGCAACCCTGGAAGTGTGAACTATATGCAGGTCATTTTATAACATCAGTTTACAATGATTTTTCAATCAACAATCAACTTTTCCTCGATACAAAGACATGTCACACTTGTATTTTTAAGCAGAAATAATCATATTATATTAAGTAATAATAACAATAATAATAATAAATTTAGCAGCTTATTATGAGCACAACGCACAAAATCCTTTTTACAAACATACTTTTTGTTGCAAAACTTAATGTTTATGACGTTAAAACTTTATGACTTAATATCACTGTTCATGCCGTCAATAAATCTTAAATTTAAATCTCTTTCTTCATAATTCAGCTATTATTATTATTATTATTATTATTATTGTTGTTATGGAGTGTGCACCATACACATATGGATTTCGTACACAAAAGAAAAAAATATATTAAATTAATTCAATTTTGTAATTTGAAAAGCCACCCCCCCCCCCGCCCATTCCCATGAAATGTTTGATATATCACAAAAACCATGTGTTTAACAGTAAGTTGCATCATCCAAGCATTTTGTTGATCATGCAAAAAAAAAAAAAAAGCAAATGTACTTCTCTTTCTGTTCATTTCTTTAAATCTGAAAATATTGTATTGATGACGAGTGCGAATCTGTCAATCAAATTATAGACTGAAAGTAAAAACCGATTAAAAGAAAAGTAAATACTGAGAAGAGAAGGTTCTTAATGTCCTCTGACGGTGGGGTGGTTAACCACTTTTTTTTTTTAAATCTCCAAAGCATATTATAGTACAAGTCCATGTGTAGAGTGTTACATGTAGAATAAATGTCTCTGTTATCAAGGGTACTGTTATAAAACTTTAATAAACTTTATACTACAGTGCTGTGGTCTAAATAGACATATAACCTCAATCTACCTGCATACAAAGTGATGTTATGACGCATCCTAGAATTCTGAATAACCATGAAACTAAAATCAACATTATTTCAATTTCTTCATTCATTTCACCTGAAACGTAATTTGATAACCTGTCACTCGGCCAGAATGATTCTAGTTGTCAATGTACGCAGTCATTTCCCGTTGACTTCAGTCAGGCCTCTGACTTCGCTAAAGTCATTCAGAGCAGCTCTGGCAGCGGCGCGCTGAGAGATTCCTCCTGATATTTACCACCAATGAGAGAAATGCCTACAATGTCTGATGCCGCTCTCCAAATACAGTTACACCGGCCTGCTGCTCGCTTCGGGTTAAGACGCATGCAGTTGTGGAATTCTTGGGCTTCATGTTAGTCAAAATGTATAAACTGATAGACAAGCTCTGGCTCCTGGACTGTACTGGACTGGAGGCTGTCCTGAAAAAAGGGTTTTCAAGGTTGCAATGTAGACATTCTCACAAGGTTATATATACATTAGTTTTTTATTTTCCATATTTCACATTTTTTATCTGTTTATATGGATGGGTGGCACACATTTAAAGTTTTTGCTTTTATATGTTTGTTTTTTAATACAATACATAAAGTTCTAAATAGATACGACAGGCAGTGATGAAATCCCAGGCTTGACCTCTCTGTGAGAAGAGCACATTTAAAGCATTTCATATCTTTGTCTTTTAAACAAACTTCCTCACCTTTCTGTTTACTTAATCTTTAGATTTAAACAAAGTGGTATAAAGGTGTCTAAAATATTCAATACATGCAGTATAGCTAAAATAAACAAAAATCAGATGGTGATCTAACTACAGTATAACATACATTATTAAGTATTTGTTTATAAATAAATATACATTACTGTATATATATATATATAATAACTGAATATACATTATTTAAGTATTAAGTATTTGTTTAGGATAAAAGTGTTCTACAAGTA
Organism: Clarias pachynema; assembly: GCA_030014365.1. Classification (NCBI taxonomy): domain Eukaryota; kingdom Metazoa; phylum Chordata; class Actinopteri; order Siluriformes; family Clariidae; genus Clarias; species Clarias pachynema. The sequence continues at coordinate 16,193,065 of JAQMYL010000020.1, forward strand.
CTACATCAGTCAAGCTACAGGATTTCTGATTGATCTAGGTGACATGATAATAATAATAATAATAATAATAATAATAATAATAATAATA
>JAQMYL010000020.1:16198275-16216081 GCA_030014365.1 Clarias pachynema
TTAGAACCGGATCCCCCCCCCCCCCCCCCCTGCCTGGAGTAGACAAAAGACAGCACAATGTGTGGTCAGTTTTTGTATCTTTTTAATCATTAATTCTCTGTTCTTTATAAACAATATGGACAACTGGACAAATGGTGAAATCCTCATCTCAGCATGTATCAGCTCAGTATATATACAAATACGGCGTGCGGCTCTAAGGCCGTATCATTTCTGTACACAAATGCAGCACCCAATCTAACGTTACTGATTATGGTTTTATTAGCTTCCATCTGCTGAAAGGCTAACAAAGCTCAAATTGGAGAACACAGAGAGGGACAAAAAAAAAAAAAAAAAAAAAAGAAAAGAAAGAAAGCTCCTTTTTTTCTCCCTTTCCTCAGGGTCAGTACGTATAAACAGCTTGTGACCTTAAACATCTCTATTGGCTTTGGTTTTGGTCAACATCTTTATCGCAGCTTTATCTTTAGCTATTGTACAAAAGAGAAATCAGCTAATCTGTCAACTGACTTTGATCCATAGCTTCTCCAGTGGTGTTTCCAGCTTGTAATCTCGACCTGGACCAGAGAGGGTTTGTCCGGTTTATCTGATAAAGATCTCTTTTCACGGGTGTTATGTGTAAAGATAAAGATAAAGTGTTACATCAAACACACAGCAGCACAAGACAGTTTGTAATCCTTTGCTGTTGCTCATTTCTCTTATATTACTTTCGGTCAAAACACAGTATGGGTGCTGATTTTATTTACTTATTTTTTATACATATAATACAGAAAATGCAAATTCCAAAGAGGCTACTTCTGAAGTTTATGCAACATGGAAGTGACCGATTTTGCTTAGAAAAAATTCAATTCAGCCATTTCGTAGAGATGATTTTTTTTTAAAGAAAAAAAAAAAACGCTTTTAAAGCGTTATACTGTCTCACTTCAAACAATAATCATTTAAAATGCAAATTATTCATATTTCTTTATGAGTATTGATGGTAAAATTGGTGTAAGCTTCTAGAAGCATATAACCTGTAAAAATTATTGCTAAATTAAAAGCATTCTGTGCAAAATGAAGGATCCCCCCCCCCCCCCAAAAAAAAGTGTCCGTAAACATGTCAAATTCATGTTGCAATATCTTAACAATTTAGCATTTTAGAATAATACACTTTTTCAGGTTTATGTCTTTTCAAGTAAAATCTAAATCGGCCAAGTTTCATCTGAATGACAGTTAAAATCGTTGAAAGATTTGAATTCAAAAAAGTTCCGAACACTAAAACATAAAAGGGAATGAAATTGTATTTAGCAAATATGTTTCTTTTTATCTGATAAAAATATAAATGTGTATGTAAATTTACAAAAAAACAAAGCATGCATCGGGAGATAAGAAGCATTAAGTGTTATGAATAATGATGTTATATGATCCTGCCGAAAAATTCATTTTTAGCACCAATACCATGTGTGCTGTTTCTTTTATAAATGATGTTAATCTGTACATTTACACACAGTATTGTTAAAACCTCAAATTGAGAAACATGTAAAAGACAAAAATAAAATGTTCCATTCCTGTGGGGTTAAATGACCAAAAATATTAGAAATCTTCTAATAAAAGGCATTTAAGGGCATGACATGAAAAAAATGTCCAAAGAGGAACCTCACAATATATGTATGTATATTAAATAATATTATTATTGTATAAAGCTGGTTATAAAAGTTTGCAGAGAATTAGATTGAGACTAGAGATGTACTTTAAGGTGTTAGTGGACTAGTGATTGTAAGGTTCCAGGTTCAAACCCCAGCACCACCAAGTTGTTGGGCCCCTGAACCCCTACTGTAACGCTCAACTGCTCAGATGTCAAATTAAAAAAAAGTTGCTTTGGATAAAGGAGTCCACCAAATGCTGTAACCATCTGATCAGGGACGCTATGGCTTTTTGTTTTCCTTCAGGTTCTCAGTGTTTCAGCGTGCTAATAGCTAGCCAGCTAATCAACTTCTAGAATGCTCGCTTGCATTTGTCATACAATTTAACTCTCTACTATATACACAAACGTCACACAATATCCTGACAATGATGACATTTCTACCTTTGAGATCTTTTTTTAGGTTTATACCGAGACTTATTTAGGCCACATTCACACCTGGTTTAGGCCACGCCCACTTAAGGTACATAGATACAGATGTTTGTACTGTAGCACTACATAGGTACAGATAGTGTCACCGTATGACTTTTACATTTACATTTACGTTACCTTTACATTTAAATGATTTCGTATATACAACGCTTTTTAAACACAGACCTGCTGACTCTGCTCGAGATCATTTGGTAACACTGAAGCGAAGGTGTTTATATTATTATTTCATTGGTCGAGTCAGAGATATAAGGGTTGTTAAGAGTTACGCTGGCCCTCCGGTTGACCCCATGAACACAGTGTTGATGGGAGGCAGAGAGGACACCATGTCCCGTACTTCAGCGCCGCCGTGGTGAGACAGCAAGGCATCTTGGGTATGGTGATACTGAGCAGCGGCACCGTACATGCACGGAGAAACAGAGCAACTGATAGGAGGGGCTATTGAAGAACCTGCAACAGATACATTGTGAAGTATAAGTGAAATTGAGCTAATCAGGACTATATCTCTACATTTAAACTCTCATAAAATTTCTCAGTACACCGGAGCCATGATCGGAACTGCCTGCTTCATGTCTGAAACGCTGGCCTCCCAGGAACTCCTTTAATTACCCACACATGTAGAAATGGCTTTCCATTATAGCCAAAATAAACATTCATATAAAATTTCCAAACGATGAGGTTGGATGTTCTGTTATAAGCACATGATGTACATCAACAAAGCTAACCAAACTGTTGCGTATTATTTATTTATTGGCTTGAATTCTCTGTTAATGCACCCAGCTAAAACAAAAAAAAGTGTATGTTAAATAAAATCAAATATAAAACTTCTTTTATGGTCACTCCCTTTTTTAATATTTTTTTTTCTTGCAAGACAATCATTATAAAATAAGGTATGTCTTGTCACCTGCTGAGCGTGGAATTAGAGCAGGCTGCCCAGGGTAGTACGGTGCTGCCGGCTTTCTGCCCGTGTCGTTCAGGATGTTGAGAGGGTCGTGGACCTCGGAGTATGCAGCAATGGAGCGAGTGGAGGTCACACTGCTGATCACTGATACATGCTGATCAATTAGAGAGCCCGTCCTCTGCGTGTCCACGTAGCCATTGTTCCCATAGTAACCTAGAAGTGGGGAAGAGGAGCACATGAAGTACAGTATGGACAAAACTAGATTTCTAATCGAAGGTGTACAGTATATCACATCTTTATATAGAGTCATATTTATGTATTTGATACAACAGGGACTTATATAATATTTCTTTTTATTAATTTGGTATTGTCCATGTAAAGAGCTCAAAAACTTTTTTTCCCACGATAAGGAGGGGAAAAAAGCACCAGGTCCAGGAGCAAATATGCACACTTTGTTATGGTGTAGTAAGCTTCTCTTTCACAACATGAACGCATTTTCTTTACAATGCACTTCAATAAAATACTGTAATAAAAACATTTTATTAATTTGTCAAATCACAAACTAATTTAATTGTTATTAAAATAATCTATATCATGCACGCACATCACAATTTCATGACCTTGATTAAGTTTCCATGGCTTCATTCTGATGAGTAAATGTCAAGGCATCATGTTAAACCATAACTAACGGATGAATAAGCTGCACTGGATCAAGTGCTACTTTAAAATCAGCACAATATTACTGACGGACGCTATAATGTTAAATGGAACAAAATTTGCAGCGATTCAGGTAATGAAGGCATCCAGGACAATTCCATTGCTTCTACTGCAGCTGTTTTCTCCTATATCATTATGTTAGTCTTTTATTATGTTATGTTTTTAATCTATCTCTTACTACTATTATGTGCCATTCTGTTGTTCCATTTAACAGCAAAGAAAAATTATCTCCTTTTTTCTCCTTTATTCCCCTGTTTTTTGTTAGATATTTAAAAGTGTGTGCTTATTTTTAAAACCCTTTTAAAAGAAAAATCCTTGGATAAAAATTTCCCTCCTCAGCTTCCTCAGTTTGACGGCATTGATAATTGATTGCGATGACCTATGACTTCATCCAAGACATACAGGCACTCGTACCCAGACACCCAATCGTATACTGCGGGAAATTATGAAACACCAATTAGCCTAAAATATGTCTTTGGACTGTTGGAGGAAACCAAAGTATAACCAAAATAAACCCATGGGAAAACTTCATGCACACACAAGCCAGAGGTCAGAGTCGAACCCTCCAATCCTGGAAGTGCGAGTCAAGAGGGCCACCAGTAAGTTTTCACTCACTTTTCCTCCCTCCATTCTGACCCATCACATTATTTGCTCTTTGCTAATTACCTATATAACAATAGCATTGCCATCCTCACCACTGTGTGCTGCATTGGTGTACACTGGGCCCGGACATCCTCCTCCACTTCCTGCAAATCCGTAGTCCATTAGTTGCACTCCCTGAACCTCGATGGTGGGCTCAGAGGTGGACGGGTAGCTTACTGAGGAAACTCTCGAGCTGTATGCTGCGGCCCCACTGCAGCTGCTATTAAAGCAGTCCTTAGCCAGCTGCTGACCACTGAAGGAGGAATAGCGTGCGCACTCGGTACGAGTCTGGTAAGCCGAGGGTGGCGTGTGGGTCTGAGTCAGGCTTGTAGGCTGGTAGGTGGAGGAGCTGGCGTAGAAGGTGGAGGCAGGGAGGCTTTGATACATGGCATCAGGAAAAGCCTGGCAGGGAGCGTGAGGCTGGACAGGGCAGCTGTTCGGTGATCTCACTGCCATCGGGCCCTGGTTGATCACGCTGCCTCGGTTCACCATGGCTGGAGAGATGGGAGGGGTGATCAACGGACCACTGCTCTGGGAGTAGTCCAACTGGCCTGGATAAAGAAATGTTACACTGCCAGGTTGGTTTTTTGTAACATGTCTGACATCATACTGATTCCGAAATAAATGCTGCACCAATGCAACTAGAAAGAAAAATCTCATTTTAATTAGAAAAAATTAATAAACAAAAAGAAAAACATTTGAACATTGTCAAGAAAATTGTAACAATCTTTCTTTCCTTAAAATGGCTGCAAACTGGGCAGATCTCGGGCTTTAATGTAAAAAGTTATAAACCAAAAATGTTTAATAAATAAAGAATAAAAAAAAAAATGGCTGCAAACTGTAAAAAAAAAAAAAAAAAAAAAAAAAAAAAAAAAAAAAAAACTGTAAAAACTGCAATGGTCCTTTAATATTAAATTTATGATTATTAATTGAATTTTATTATATAATATATAAAATAAATGCTCATTCTTATATAATATGCAATCCTATTCACTGTAAAATAAATGTTTTAATATTTTATGTGCAAATTACAATTTTTCTTCTGCAAAAATGCAATCTAAGATGTTTATTAAGTTAAACAACTTCTCAATTGTTTATACTTTTATGTATCTATGTGTCAAAATGACATTTTCACATTGTCTGAAGCATCTTCTATCAACAAATTCTTGCTTTTATTATATTTATTTTAATGTACATTTATTATTTTAAAAACTGTGTTTGGCTCCAATCCTTTCTCCTGATTTTTTTCCCAGCGTTTAATTCAATCAGACCGGCCGAGATACAATTGGAAATCTCTCACCTCCGGAGCTCTACTCGAGAAAAACCTGGCAACCTCAGAGATGATAATTGCACACAAGTCATTTCAAATAATCTGAATGGGCTGCTCATAAAATCGAGTTAAGCACTCTGAGATCAATAACTTTCCTCCGTGTATCTAGTGAAATGAAGTAGCCAAGTATGTAATGCCGCAGTTACACAGTGTTAATGAGGAAGTAAAGTTCAGCCGTTATCATTAAATTCTACATATTGTCTCAAAACAACCAAGGTTGATTGAAGAAGTGAAGAATGATTCGATTATCGTTTGAGAAGTATATTAGTGTTCATAAACCGTAACAGAATTTCCCACTCAGACATTTGGACTGTCCTGTAGAGCATTATTCCGATTTAAAGAGTTTAAAGAGTTTACCAGATAGTGTAAAGCTGTCTGTGTCCGTCCCCTGGTACACCACCATGGTGGCCCCCAGTCCATGTTGAGTTCCTGGGGCAGACAGGTGTGTGTACTCAGGCTGGGACTCGTTTTTCACTGACGAGTCACTGTTCACCATCCCCGCTTTATTACGATTTGCCAGGAAGCAAGAACTCGGGGAAGCCGTGAACGTCGCCTTACTGGCATCTGAAAAGATTTAGAAACAATATGGTTACGTCAACATACTGAACCAAATGGAAGTGGTTTAAATCATAATAATAATAATAATAATAATAATAATAAAAAACACAGTTAAATAAGATGTGTACCTGCATTTCTCATATATTTATCCAGGAGATTCTGTAAATCTTGCTCTTTATCATTATTGAACTGTGTTTCAATAGCCAGCAGGATATATTCATCCAACAGCATCCGGATGAGGTGAAAGGAGCCTAAAAAGAAGATTTCTCAAGAGTCTCTATAAGAGTTATAGCATGGGACACATTTATTACAGTCCAAAGCTTTAATTATCAATGCGGAGTAATGACAAATCAGATGAGGACAAATTTGAAAGGAATTAATTTCTCCCCTCTCATATGCATGAAACAAAACTAATAGGTTTTGGGTTTATTTATGACTATTTTTGTCTGTTTGCTAAATAAAACGTTAGAATAAATAGGTGTAAACTGTAATTAATGGCATTTAACTATTAACAGAACTGTAAAAAAGTATTTTTATATAACTCTTACCTTATTTCCGCATTTGTTTGAATAAAAAAAAAAGAATAAGCAAAGAAAAAGTATGAATTCATTGAATTACGTTCCATTTTTTTGGAAATCTATATTTTTGATAAAAACAAACAAACAAGCAAACAAAAACTAATAAACCAAATGAAATAACTACTTAAATATGTAAACAAAACAATTTATACAAAATAAAAGGCAAATTATTCATAAAACATATATACAAATATATTTCATTGCAATAAAATGTATTTTATTGTTTTACTACTAATTACAGGAATTATTTTATTTTTAAATGAAAATTTATTATATGTTTCAATTATTTAATATTTTTACTTTTTTACTACTTATCATATGATGCATTATGTTTTATTTGTTTTTGTTTGTGTTTGTTTGTTTGTTTGTTTGTTTGTTTGTTTGTTTTGGGGTGTTGTTTCTTTACTGAATGGACAATTTGAATGTTATTTTTATTTATTTGTACTTATCAAGTGTACTTTTCCTTTATATATCTTTTGAGGTAAGTTTTATGCATTTCTCAGAAACTATGTTTACTAAATTTACAACAAAAATAACAACAAAATGTCACAATAACAATAAAATGTCATATGCAAATAAGTAAGTACACAATGACAGTTTGCTATTATTTAAATAAAATATCCAAATGGTATGAAAACAAATCACTCTCAGTGTTTAACATGTTCATAAGTTTTGTGAAATTGAACACTTCTTTAAATACAAATTCTGCTTTTATGTCTCAGATTTAGAGGTACCCATAGTCGCTGCATCATGGGACTGTTTATGCCATTGAGAATGATATGAAATCAGGAAATAAAAGCAGATGCGTGGGAAGATGGTGAAATGGTTAGACTTAACAGATCATTTTTATTAAAGCTGTCTGAATCTCAGCCTGTTGTCCAATGCCAGTGAGGTCATGTAATGGCCTCTATAAGTGTGGCTGTTTGGCTAGGTGTGTGTGTGAGTGTGTGTGTGTGTGTGTCCGTGTCCGCAGGGCCATCAAAAGCTAACATAACTAAAGCTGTGCTCTTCCTAATCAGTGCACACGTGTCCAAGAGATAAAGATTTGTTTACTCAGGACGGGTCACTACATTTTACAGCACGTTGTGGCTTTATAATAGTGGAGGGTTTGTGTTGTGGGAGAAAAAAAAAAGCTTTGAATAAACTCTTTGCATTTAAGAAGAAGCGTGTAGGAACAGGATGAAGCGTATGTTTAAAAGGTAAGTTTGAATTGTTGATGAAATCCCAAACTTACCAAAGCTGGTGGCGTTGTTTAAAGTGAGGCTGTGCATCACGCGAGCGCCAAAAAAACTCCATTTCAGTAAAAAGTCCTGAGCTCGTTTTTTCACTGAGCGACCGTTCTGTTTACTGGGCTGATTGAAAGAATAATAATAACAATAATAATAATTTTTAAAAAGGTTATATTCATTCATTTGCAGCTACTGTGGATCTGATGAGTGTATATTTTACTTTCAGCCAACCTTAATGACTTTCTGTTCCACCACAGAGTCCAGCCACTCAATAAAGGACTCGACGGTGGCATTTTTTCTCAGGAGATCCTTTAACTCCTGGAACACGGCGACCGAGTCGTCTATGGGGCGAAAAACAGAAAGAGAGCAATTTTAAGCACGGAACAGAACAAAATATTTGCTGTGAGATTTGTCAACAGCCTGAAGCCTAAATGTTATGACTATAATTTTGTAAATTATGCAAATGTATAAGGTCAGAAGGTATTGATACATTTTTCTATAAGATAAACAATGATAGTAGCTGCAAATATAAGACAAAAATTACAGGTTTATATTAATGTACACGTCCTGATACAGTATGTGGGATTTTTTTTATTTTTATGGAAGGAGTCTCCAGTGCTAGATCTTCGTAACTTTACATATTTGCAACAATGTCTTTTATGGACTTTATACTACAGTATATATAAACATCAAGGAAAAAGTCAAATGATTGCTTATATTCAGTAAATGATAAAAATGAATAACTGGCTTGGTGGACATTCCATAACATTTAACATAACTACTCAGTAAACCTATCAATACAGCGATATGCTGCTCTGTAATAAATGTAAAATATTTAATCATTGATGCATTGTTCTGGTATAAAAGGAATAAAACATTTGTATGCTTTGTCATAATAAAATGATCTAGTTCTGTGTGTTAATAGTGATTTCCCTTCATTGCACTACTCTATTATTGATTATTTCTCTATAATAGCACTCCCCATAGTGTAGTATTGGTCAAAATAGCTTCTAACTGACAGCAAAAAAAATTTGTTAACTTGTTCACCCTGATCTTTCCTTATCAATAGCTACAAATCGATCAAATATATTTAGTGCTTAAATACTACTACTCAGTAAACTGGTAAATCTTGACCGGTAGTCAATAATGATAATATTATTATCATTTATAGATAACATTATTATTATTATTAATAGTATTATAAATTAATACTATGATAATGCTGTTTGAAATAAAACAAAACTAACTGGTGTTTGGTGTTTTGACTCACATTCAGAGTAGAAATCCAGATCCTGGTCGCTAGTGTTGGAAAGGAGTGCCTGGGAGCCGATGCTGTTTAAATCTACTTTGTCTATGTCGTTCACCATGGCCGTCACAACATTTTGGTCAAAAAGAGCCGGTCTTGCAATCTAGAGAAATAAAAAAAAAATTTTAATCAAAGAAACACAGTAAAAGTGTTGATTTAACATCTTTTCCAGTATTCATATATAAAGACTCTAGGTGTTTTGCTATGTATCTATCATCCTTGCAAAGGTGTTGTTTGTAAAAGAAATTTCTGACCTGAGCAAGGTGTAAGAAGGAAGTCTGGCGCTTTAAGGACGAAATAAATCGGCGAGCTATTGGCAGCTTCTTTTCTGACAGTATTTTTGGCAGATTTTCCAAAGATGAAACCATCCAGGGCTCCCAGAGTTTGGCAAAATTTCGGATATCTGCCAAAAGACTGGACATGTTGTATGAAGATTACTGAATGTTACTGTACTTCACAAACATTCCAGATTATGGACATGAGGCGTTGTAAGGAGTTTGACGTGTGCTGAGAAAAAAAATCCTTAAGCAAACTTTCAACACTGAACAAAGAAATAAATTGTTACGTATTGATGGCTAAAAAAGGAACAAACCTTTCCGGCATGTCCTGCATTGTAGCAGGAATGAGAACATCAGTCAGGACCTGAAAAACACAAGCAGTTTGACATGAGCTCATGATCTTGCGCCAACACACAGAACAACATTTGTAAGGCAATACATTTGACATAAATTTGCCATTATATACAATTTCTTTTATATTGAATGTAACGAAAATAGCCTGGATTCAACATGATATTGAGTGTTATATCATGTAGTGATGTAGTGTAAGTATGTATCCAGTGATGTAAACTTTAAAGCACTTTTTGTAAGTCGCTCTGGATAAGAGCGTCTGCCAAATGCCTAAATGTAAATGTAAATGTAGTGAGACATATACATATACTGTACATACATACCTTGTATAGGATGGAGTCACACACACAAAAGATATCCACGATTACTGGATTCTCCAGCAAAGGTAAGAGATGGTCTGGCATGCCTTGCCAAAAATGCAGCAAGAAGTTCTGGATCTGAAAAACATGGAAGGAATCAATCACTAATCGACACCACTATGGACATGGACTGATGAACTACCGTTACTGTTAACACCCAGAAGTTTATTAATTTTCCATAACAGCACATCCTAAAGAGTTTAAATCGCTACACTAATTTAAAAAATATCAATGAAACATCAGCACATCATTATTTCCCCTGTGAACAGTTACATTCAGTATTGTGGACTGTCCATGAAACAAACTCATTCATTCAATATTCACAGTCATTCCTTTACCAACCTGTCTTTTTTTCTACCTAAGTTAAACAACACGATTTGTAATGTTGTTAAAAAGCTAAAAGAACAAATTTAAGTGAAGCATTAATACTGTATATACAGTCTGTTAGGATTGGCGATCACATGTCCTCTACCTTCATACTGAACACAGGCATCCCACAGGGTTGAGTGCTGAGTCCATTGCTCTACTCCCTGTTCACCCATGACTGTGTGCCTCTACACAACTCCAAAACTATCATCAAGTTTTCATATCACAGTGGCAGGTTACATCACCATCAATGATAAACCAGCTTACAGGGAGGAGATTCAAAAATCGTCAGACACACTCATATCTATAACAATGGGACTGAAGTGGAACATGTCCACGGCTACAAGTCCTTATGTATTCACATCCACATGTCCGAGTTGCTATCTAGCCATATGATTTGCTTAAATATGACACTATTGTTTAAGATGCTGAGAGGAGATGATGTTTTCCCAGGTCTTGGTTTTAAAATCGTACCTCTTCAAAGTTGACACTGATGGCGTTGTCGAGAATACACTGGCAGTGAGTTTTGTACATCATGATCAATGTGTCGACCTAAATTAGAGATGCAATAAGGAAGACATGTCATGTGTACAGTGGTAAAGTTGTATACAGTTGTCATTGAATAGATGGGGGAAATTTTTTTAAAAACTATATCCTCTTGCACGCTTACTATGTTTTGACCAGAATTTTTTTTTTTATATAATGGTACTTATTGATGGACTATATTTTAACATTTTTGTATGGCCCAATTTGGGGTCAAACAGTGGGTCTCAAATAAATAAATAAATAAATACATACATGAATCGTGATATTTAATGTTTTAGCGTTCCAATGAATAAAACGTTATTCACAGATGAGTAAAGAATGAAGCAACCCAGCTAAAAGGGTACATTCCAAGAACATTCACTAACGTTCCTATTAGGTTCCCAGAAGGTTCTGCTGCAAACTTATATAACTAATGTTGTTTTAGCATTCTTAAAATGATAAATATCTGAAAAGGAATAAACAGGCAACAAACTTGAAAAACATACTTGAAACTAACTTTGTTAGAACCAAATTTGATTCTCATTTCTGGATTTAATATGTTAAACATATGTTATGAACAGCCAGTTAAAGAAATTGAAAAACAGCAACAACATAGCAATTATCCATTTCATAACATTTATCAAACATAACCCTGACTTTACTTTCTGCACAGTTTTAGTTATATTTAGTATTGTGTGATACAGTTTTCAGAAAACTTCAATGAATGATTTGAATGAATGCATGGAATAAACACAACATACTGTACGTTAATATTGATGGATTTATCTTTAGAATTTAAAATAATAAAGTCTTTTGATTCCCTTAAACACGTTTACAGATAAACATGGCAGTGTGTTCAGCTTTAAGGAATTACAGAATATGTACTTACTGTACAGTAAGTGCATATTACTGTACAGTAAGTAACATAAGCAGAATAATATATGTAATTAATGGGTTCAATTATGTAGAATCTGGGGTGAAAGAATTGGCCAACAATAACAAAATCGCAGATTCTAAAATTAAATTTCTAGCATCTTTAAGGTAAAAAAAAAAAAATACAGGACAAAATGTGCAGTATCTTCTTGGTATACCAAAAAAAAAGCTAGAGTTTATTACTCATTTGTCTTGAGTGTGAACAGAAACCATAATAAACAAACCTTTTCTTTCGAAATGGACTCGGTAAGCAATAAATGTTGGCCGCTTGGAAATTCTGGTAGCAACGTTCCTGTTTTAGAACTGAGGGAATATTTCCGTGTGAAACCTCCCTGTGAATTACAGATAAGAGGCATTTATGGATACAGAGCTTTAAAAAAATAATTTAAAATCTTTCATAATCATGTTATTAAACAATAGCTATTTTACTCATTTCAACATAATTTTGTTTTACGCAAAACTATAGAACAAACACAAAGTGACAGAATTACATTGGTCTGTGTATTGTATAACATATGAAAATATGTATGACATAAAGAAAAAATCACAACCTCATTTTTTAGCTTGCTTCCAGAGAACCTGTGATGAAACACACAATAATATTATTGTTTAAAAGATGATGTACAAACAACATAAAATGCAAAACATTGAAAATGTTTGTATTTAAGTGTAAAATGTTTTTATTTGTCATGTTTTTGTTTTTAAATATTTAATAACAAATTAAAATGTTCTTTGATTATTACAAGGGGAAAAGAATGTAAACCTAAAAGAATGTAATTATATTTAATATCTTCATTTAATTACACTATATATTGGAATGTCTTTATTTATTTCTCATATTAAAAACATTTTAACAAATTTTCTGGTAATTTTTCTTATTGTAGGAAAAGTGCACATTTTAAACATTCTTCAACTCTACAATTTGTAGATAAATTGTTAAATAGTGGTATTTATTCTCTTTCACTATTTAAAAAATAGCACTTTTGCACTTAGCTGTATTATGTAACTATTTTACTTAATACATAAAACTTTCCATGATAAACTTTTTTTTTTTTCATTTAAGTTCTTTAAAGAGCTTTAAGTTCACCTGGTCAGACCTTTCCCTGAGTATACCGAATGATAATAAGCACTGCTCTCCTTAATCCCGATTCCATAGTAATGATACCTAAAAATACAAACAAACAAACACTGAACTTCACTGAAAACTGATGATTAAAGATATTTCACTGACAAATCAAATATTAGAGTCCCTTACTTTGAATGGCCTCTGGTGCCGAGTCTTCGAGTCGTTAGGAGAGGAAATTTTTGCCTTATAGTCTACAGTTATAATGAAAATATCAATTCAGTGTTTCTTGTGCTTATAAATTGAAACTACATAATAGTTAAGAATTTATAGTAATGTTTTACTATAATTCCCCATAACAACGATTACCTTGCCGAAAGTGGCAGCGCAAGCAGGATCTAATTTCTCCTTGCGACAGAAGTCTAGGTAATGTGCATAAAGGATGCACCGAGGCAAGCAGACTCCTTCACAAACAATATAATTTTCCTCGAGCCTAGTTGACGAAAAAAGCGTTAGCAAGAAAATATTGCTAAACGATCTTAATGATTATCAGAGATAAAGATAAAGATGACAATACCACTGAAGTGTTAACTGAGTTTGTTTCTTTTTGTCTTTGATGATTTCACTGATGCTCTTCTTTGTGCCCGTTTGCTTCAGAGTAAAATTATTTGTATATTCAAGGTGGTCTAGGTCGTCTTCAGAGGAGATGGTTCCATTGCTTTCATCAGCCTCTGTTAAAAAAATTATACACTATGTCAATGAATTTTATCCAAGTTAAACCTTATATTGTAGAATGAAGGATTAGTGCAGCTGTAAATCTGATGATCTTTTTCTTTTATAAAAAGGCAGAGACCTGTTCTGTGCTTTTGTAAAAGATTTATAAGACCACGTATGACTAAATTACAAGTATATAATGTTGGTTGAATCATGACTTTGTTTTTAAAAAGATAAAGATAAGTAAAATGTAAAGGAATAGTAAATAAAGAAAGTATACATTTGTACATGTGTACAGTAATATATATCAATAATAATATATCAACAGTAATAGTCTAAGTATAATAGTACAAGTGTAAACATGTACACATAAGAAAAGAACAAGAAAAACGGTGATATAAAATGAGCTAATTGTGGATGTTTATTTAAAAATAAATAAATAAATAAATAAATAAATAAATAGAAACATTTGATAGAAAATGAACCGGTCCGGGATAAAAATGTGGTCATTTTAAAATGTAAATTAATTTATATACAAAAAAGTGATAGACAGTAAGCTGATCACAGATTAAAATTTTTTAAATGGAACAAATAGAGTTTTTGAAGAGATGTTTAATTAAGTCTCTATTGGTATAATATATTGAGGCATATTTAGAATGATTGTCATGAACGTACAAAGGTTAAATAGTTGCTTTTCACATTAAATGGCTGTCAGACTTTAAAATTAATTCTACGGTGGTAGAAATCAGGCCTGAATAATAATGCAAGCCGGATAAAGAAAAACATAAATTGTACACCTAAAAGTTTTAATTCATGCAATTCAGGTATAAGCCTAACTATATTTTTAGGCTTTGGATTTTAAGTAAATAATAATAAGAAAATGACAAAATAATAATAAGAAGAAATTGTTGGCCTTCTTGATTTTTTGGCAATAATTCTTTGTTGACAAATAAGAACCACAACATGCAATGCACTGATTATAGTAAGTTGAATAATAACTTTTTTATATCATTTCATAACATTAGCCCTAATTTTACTGCTAATTGTCTCCTCCTAATAATCAATATCAATCTTTTACCAATGCGACCTACCTGATTTAATCCCTGAATCGTCCTCCTCTTCGTCAAACCTGTCTTTGAAGAACATGTTGTTTCTGAGATCTTGATGGTCGCCGGTATCGGTGTGATGGAGATCATCAGCACTGTAAGTCCTCTTCGGCTGGGGTGGCTGGAGCTGATTAAACGTGTTATTAATCTTCCCTGGACTTCCACTGTATCTTTTCATTGGTGTGTTTTCGAGACGATTAAAAGGAAAGAACTAGTAATGCAAGGTCACTCAGTTAGAAGCATTAACACTTTAAAAACAACAAACTCATCTAACGTAGATCCAAAGATGCCCATCTCAGATCGGGTACATGTCTGACCGGATGACTCTTTAAGCACGTACGGTTTGGGGCAAAAGACACCTTTTCCACGTCAATCCGTTAGTCCATGGACTCAGGTAACACCTTCCGGTCCTAATTAAAGCTGTGCTGTGTCTGAAATGATACGTCACTGAGGCAAGTGCCTTAAGGGCATTTATCTTATTTACAGAAGACTGGCAGTAGACTGAAAGTATTAATGATTAACCTGAGGGGCCATCATCTCCTTAAAACCTGCTGGTGCTGTCTTTTAGCTGGAATACACCTCCATCCAGAGTCGTCACACCTCTCTCTTCTCTTTCAGACATGATTTAATTAATCGTCCTTCATATGGGAATAACACATGGACTAATGTTACATGAAATATTTATGTTTGTTAAAGGACAAACACTAATATTTATTATTATTTGTATGTATAATATTAAGATATATTTATTTTTTATGAGAAATTTTTATGCTTAATAGAATAGAATAGCATAGAATAGAATAGAATAGAATAGAATAAAAAAACATCAATAATAACCTTTTGCGGCTCTAGAAGTGGTATAAATAGAAATAAATATAAACATATGAATTGAATAAAAACAAACACAGTATGGTAGTATATACAAAAAAGAAATAATGCAAAATAAAAGTTATTTAGTGCACCTTTTACTTTTACAAAGTAAAAGTAACAAATGTTAAATGAGTAATTATCTCTGGTCAGTGGGGGCGGGGACCTTAGTCTTAGGGAGGGGAGGGAGGTGGGAGTGGTTATGCATGAAAAAGCTGTTTTTAATCTTTTAGTTTTGGTTCTGATTAATCTATAATTATTTCCAAAGGGCAAAGAAAGGGAGAACAGACAATGTACACAACAATGCTGGATGTCTTTTGAAGTTGTCTGTCAGCTGCTCCCTTCAAGGGGTCGCCAAAGAGACCCATCCGATCCACACACAACCTGGCACAGATTTCACAAAAGATTTTAATTCCTGACGTAACCCTCCTATTTTATCTGTGCTTGGGACCAGCACTGCATCTAGTGTGTGGGGGTTGGGCACTGAGTGGGAATTGAACCCAGGCCTTCTGCTTGGCTGGTGAGAAACCTACCACTGTTCCACCAATTACCTGCTGGATATCTTTGAAGTGAGAAAGTGAAAATATCTTCAAGGGGGGTGTAGGGTGGTACTGATGACATAGTACTGCCAACCTCACCACTGCTGCTCCGTCATGTTCTATTCTGTGATATTCAGCTGGTGACCCACACTGTGGAGAAATAAGTCAGGAGGCTCTCTATAAGTGATAAGGGAGGTGAACATGCTTTAACTTCCTGAGCAAGTAAAGCCTCTGTTGGGCCTTCTTAACTTAATGGGAGATGTGTGTGGTCCAGTCGATATGCATGTTATGGTAGCCCAAAAAGCTGAACAGTGAAGCACCCATCATCCACAACCCTCACACTCACTAGTGAATTACTAATAAACTCATGGGTGTGAAGGCTCAATGATGCACATTCAATTCAATTCAGTTTTATTTGTATAATGCTTTTAACAATTGACATTGTCGCAAAGCAGCTTTACACAATCAAAAGAATAACTTAACTTTAACTTTGTATGAGATGTGAACGTGTATGAATCAAAATGATAAGACTGGCCCTGATGAGCAAGCCGAAGACGACGGCGACAGTGGCAAGGAAAAACTCCCTGAGATGGTAATAGGAGGTAATGGTTGAGAGGAACCAGACTCAACAAGGAACGCATCCTCATTTGGGTGAAACGGATAGAAGGGATTGATCTGCATTTATACTGTGTGAGACTAGAAGTTCAGTATAACAGGAGATGTGTTTAAGTCCAGTTCGTTATTGGAGGCTCAGATAGACTGTAGGAAACTCCAGTCCTGAACTATCGAGCGATTGAAGTCACAAGTCCTCAGAGAACAGCAGGACAGGACCGTCTTCATGGAGAAGTGGAACCGTCCCCAGTCACCACACACATCCCAGGCAGACCACACGGGGCATCCATGCGACAGGGGGCAGAGGGGGTCGGGATCACTGGCAGCTCAGGAGCGACATGTATAGCTCGACAGAGAGAGAGGTAGAGGGAAAGAGAGAAAGGGGGAGAGAGAGAGGAGAAGACAGAGAATAGGAGAAAGCAGAAAAGAAGGAGAGATGGCAGTTAGGTATGGTCACAGTCAAACAATGTATAATGTGAATTATGACACATTTAATGCAGAGTGCAAGCAGGGACTCCGGCAGGACTACTGTACCTACTGTATGACAGCATAACTAAATGGGAGAGCCAGAAGGAAACACAGACATGAGGGGGAACTGAGATGTAAAGCAAACAATCACCTCACTTCCAAGAGATTCCAGCAGTGGTCTTGTTTCTAGTTAATTTGGCTACGGTATTAAATAAAAATCTAGGGTTATTTTTGTTATTTTCTATAAGAGTGGAGAGATA